>CM051458.1:95990577-96590577 GCA_028274465.1 Plantago ovata
TATGACGAGGAGTATGCGGAGGGCTAATGGTGGCCAGGAGGATTTTTCTGGTTCAAGGGCTGTTGTTAGTGGAGAGGAAAAGTAGGGTAGGTGGGGTCTGGAAGGGCGAAAAAATTATGGTCTCAAGTGTTAGTAAGGTGTACAAGATCAGGATATGATGTTGTTTTGCTAGAAGTGAAGTAATTTCACCTGGTGGTGTTCAACAAAGGGAGGAAGGTTTGAGATTCGGGATCTGTGTCGGGGAAGTTGGGGTCTATGACAAGGATTATGAGGAGGGCTAGGGAAATGGAGGTGCGGAGGATTTTTCTGGCTCAAGGGGCGGTTGTTAGTGGGGGAAAGATGAGGAGCGGGCAGAAGGGCTAATGATGTGTTGGTAGGATTAGAGTATTTTTCACCTGGTGGTAGTTCACAAAAGGATGAGATTTGAGGTTGGGTCGGTGTCGCGGGAATGGTGATGGGAGTGGAAATCTTGAGGAGGATGATTGTATTCATTTAGGTTTGTAGCTCTTCGGCGTCAGCAATGCTTCTGATCATTCTATTGATGATAAGAATGTTGAATCTGATGGAGATATTGGAAATGGCTTGCAGAAGAGGAGAAGTAGTTGATAGTGATATGAAGACAGATTTAGAAACTCGGCACTGCCAGTGATGATGATAATGACGCGTCGAGGAGTTGGGATCTGTCTAGTTTGAAAGTCAGAGAGAGTTTTGGCAGAGGCTCGAGTCAAAGGCGGATGAAAATGATAATCCTATGGTGTGATTTGGATTATGTGAGAAGAATACTTCTGATTCGATAATTCGGGCCAGGGGAGAAGAGATATAGAGGAGAGTCCACTGATTTAGACGCTTTTTTGGGAGAAGAATCAAGCTGTGACGATGATAGTGATGGCTTTGACTACAAGGAGAAGGAAGTCGTTGAGCTCCGATGATTCAGGTACTACTGAATATGTGAGGGGACAACGATGGTGATGTTGACTATGATTCTAATGGTGATGGTTTACTAGTGATATTAAGGGGAGTAAGAACAGCATGGTTTTGAGCAGATAAAAGACGACGGCAAATATGAGGGCTATAATAATGAGAATGAAAGAAGTCATTGTCATCAGGGAAAGGAGCGCGCTGTCATAAACACTGATGACAGGAGAAGTCATCCAGCAATACGAAAGGCAAAGCACTGTTACGAAGAGATCGGCGAGGGAGCTGTGCAACGAACAGATGATGTGATGGACATGACAAGAATATTTGCCTTGGGGGAAACAGGAAAAGAGGAACCTTGTATGAGCTACAGGAAGATGAGGGCTATAATGAGAATGAAAGAAGCATTTCATCAGGAAAGGAGCGTGCTGTCATAAACATTGATGACAGCGAGAATCATCAGCAATAACGGAAGGCAAAGCACTGTTACGAAAGAAAGCCAGTGGAAGTGTGCAACAAATAAATGATGCGATGAAGAGCAAAAGGTTTTATTTCAGTGTGACCCAAATAGAGTTGGCAGTGGCAATATTGGGGATCTGACGAGAATGATATGCCTGAGGAAAAAAACGGAAAGAAGAACTTTGTTTTGAGCTACGGAAAGATGAGGGCTACAATGAGAATCAAGCAGGTAATAGTCCGCAAGAAAAGGAACAGTCTGTTTCTAAAATTGATGACAGCAAGAAATTATCAGTCATAAAAGAGCCCAAGAATTTATACGGAGAAAGGTGGTGCTGTTCTGAAAGAATTGGATGAAGTGATGGATGAGGCATGGAAGGTGTTAGGTGATGATTCCAATAGAAGTGGCTCTAAGAGGCCAATAATTAATACTGAGAAAGAAAGACATAATGTGCAAGATATCGATGAAATCATGGATGAGGTGGATAAGGTACTAGGTAATGGCTCCAATAGAAGTGGTTCTAAGAGGCCAAGAATGGATGAGGCGAGTAAGGTACTAGGTAGTGGTGATGGATCTAGCAGATCTGGTACTGACAGTAAAAAACGGCTTTGTGGATTAGGTATTCAGGTCGAGTTTGGGGAGAATGACCAGAGAAGATTTGGTAGGAATGTGCAACCACACCCATCTAATCAGTTCAAGGAGTCGGGGTTTGGAAAAGTTTCACCGTCCCCTATCAAAAATATCAACACCCAATATAAATGGCGTGCAGATGGAGTAGGGAAGAAAAGATTCCAAGTAGCTAGAAAGGATGAGTTGATGAGAATGCTTGTAAAGTCAATAGATTCAATGGATGATCCTGTTAAAGAGAGTGCTCCAGTTCAAGAGCCTCTCCAGTAAAGTTCAGGTTCGACGATGGAGTGGATCCTCCACAGGAAAAGTCGGAACAGGAGAAAGAGATGGAATCCCTCTATCTTGATATGCAATTGGCCCTTTGTGCATCAGAGATTGATGATTATGCCAATTCATCTAAGGTACTTTTGCCTTCTTTTTAATCCTTCTATGCAAATAACTACTCCCTGAAAATTGTAGCATTACTTTCAATAGTCTCATCTTTCTTTGATATTATGGCGTTTCATACATTTTCAATTCTCAGATTGAGTTAAGTTGTGTTTGTACAGATGCTTATTAGGAATTTTGTCAAGTCTTACAGCTCTGCACTTTCTAAGAAAGTTTTACATGTTATCTGTTATAGAAATGCTTATTTGAAATTTATGAAGTTTAATAGCTCTGAACTTTCTAAGAACTATTGGAACATCATTCGGTTTAATTAGCTCTTGGTTGATATCAACTTCTGTGTACACTGCAAATTTAGTTTCTGTTTTGCTGATCTTCAGACAGCCAATGAAGACCCAATGCCTGCTGAGATTGATAAAAGTCCTGCAGCATGTTGTCGCCGAGGGGAGCATGATACTATTCGTGATGAACAGATAGGAATTTTATGCAGACACTGCGGAACTATTGTTGTCGACATAAAACATATCCTACCAGATTGGGTGAGTTGATTGTGAATTTATGTTTACACTGCCCTATTGATTTTTTTTAACTTGGATACTTACAAATTATGTTTCACTTATATTCACTAACTGCATTTACATTTGTGCAGGACATGCGTCGATTCAGGAGACAGAACAGGAAAGACTTTGGCGACCCACCGGATTCAATTGGTGATGATTTAAAGTTTGATTATACTTCCGGGACTCCTGGTTCCTTTACTCGTGCTAAAGGCACGGTATGGGACTTGGTTCCTGGAGTCGAAGAAGTGATGTTTCCTCATCAACGTGAAGCTTTTGAATTTATGTGGAAAAACATAGCTGGAGACATCAGACTTGATAAACTCGAATCAACTCTGTGCAATAATGGGAAGGGAACGGGATGCATAATTTCACATGCTCCTGGTACTGGCAAAACAAGATTGACCTTGGTGTTTCTTGAGGCATTTTTGAAACTGTACCCAACGTGTTGTCCGATGATCATAGCTCCCACGGGTGTGCTCAACGTGTGGAAAACCGAAATTGAAAAGTGGGGATTCCAATTTGGTGTTTCACAATCTTAATGATCCGGAGTTATCTAGCAATGAGATTCAAACGGTTAAACAGAAGGCGGGGCTAGTAGGAATTGGTAAGATGAACAAAGCTGACGCTCGTCTGGTTAAGTTGTATTCCTGGATCATCAGTGGGGGTATTTTAGGAATCAGCTACAAGCTGTTTTCAAATCTAGCTGAACAAGCAAGGGGAAGGGGAAGCCAAAAACAGAAACAGAGGTATTAATTTGGAATAAGCTGGCTCAGAAGCCTGATCTTGTAGTGCTTGATGAAGGTCATGTCCCTCGAAATGGTGGGAGCTGTATCTTTAAGGCTTTGAGGAAGGTTGAGACACAGCGACGCATAATATTATCAGGGACTCCCTTCCAGAACAATTTTGATGAATTAAAAAACACCCTTTGCTTGGTTGACCCAAAATTTCTTGTCTTGGATAAAAATGACTGGAAACAAGTGACCACTGAAGGTACAGATAATCTGAAGAAGCTCAGGTCCATGCTTGATCCTTTAATCCATGTTCATAATGGAAGCCTGCTTCAAAAGATCTCCCTGGATTGAGGTATACAATAGTATCCCTGCGCCCAAGCGCGCTACAAGGCACCATTCTCAAAATTGCTGAGGATATGAACGTAAAATTTGTGAAAAAGACTCATCTTTTGACCCTCATATCTGTACATCCCTCTATGGTGTTGCCTGAAAACAATTTGTTGTTCTCTTCTTATAAGTCCAGGCTAGAGGAGATTGAGTCAGATCCTGATGCAGGAGTGAAGTTAAAATTCGTCATGAATCTAACTTATCTAGCGACTGAACATGGCGAGAGAGTATTGATCTTCAGCCAGTATCTTCCCCTCTTCTGTTTATTAAGAGCCATCTTGAGGCTCGTCATTCTTGGAAAGAAGGAAGGGAAATTCTCTACTTGGATGGGCAGCTCGACGAGAAACATCGTCAGGAGTCTATATCTTCGCTGAATGATGCGTCAAGCAAAGCAAAGGTGCTTCTGGCTTCGGTGAGAGCATGTTCAGAAGGCATAAACATGATTGGAGCTTCAAGGTTGGTGTTGCTTGATACAGTCTGGAACCCTTCGGTTGAGAAGCAAGCAATATGTAGGGCGTATAGGTATCTTCAGAGCAGAGTTGTGTATGTGTATCGTCTCATCATATCTGGCTTGGAGGTCAGACAGTGTAAAATGCAGGCACAGAAACAGCAAATATCTCAGAGGATTTTAGACGATGGACAAACGAGCGAGGCAGATGCATCGATATCAAATGAAATCTTGGAAGATAAAGTACTGGATGCCACAGTCAATCTGGAAAGCTGCAGAGATATCTTTGAGAAGATAATTCATCAGTCTAAGGCATCAGATTTCTGGTTGGAGGAACTTGAGGCAGCAAACTCTCCAGGAAGTTAAGTTTGTTTCCTCTTTTGTTCTGTGACTTAACATGTACTTTGCCCATCTGTCAGCTTTTGGATTCTCATGTTTTCTTGCTACATTTCATGATGGTGAATCTCATTCATACAGCAAGTGAACTACTAATTTAAGTTTTGGAATTAGGCATGTGCTTACATTCTGTAACAGTTTTTTATATGAATGGATTTCTATCACAATTCACCTAGAGATGAGTTTGATATTTGCAGTAACATAATCTAGAGAAGTTCAACTTGGTTGATGCGCATTAAAAGAAACTTTGCTACAAGGGTGTTGTGTTAACAACAAAATGCTTACAAAATTGTCTACGAGTCGAATTATATATAGTACACAGTTCGGATTAAACATTTATGGCTGCAAATTCAGGTTCCTGGAACTAGTTTCAGATCATGATGAGAATCCAATTTACATTGAGATGCTTGGAGACTGGAGCCTCAAGATTTTACTGTACAAAACCATAAGCAGAGATTAACATGTTAGTGAATCTTACTTTGAATAAAAAGTCCAGAGAGGCAAATATGTTTGATTTTACATGGTCATTGCTGGTTATCAGAAAACAACAGGCATTCAATAATCAGAACATACTGCAATGCATTAACTGAGCAGCTAACAAGAACTGAACCACTAGTCTTTCATTCATGTTCATGGAGAAAGAAACATGATCTCAACCAAAATCCGATATTCACGTGCAATATTTAGAAGCCGTGTACAATCACACATGGTTAGCTTCTGAAAATTCACCGACTATACCAACAGGGCAACAGAAACTTTCTATCCATACTCAACTAATTCTATCATCACATGCCACATTGAACATAAGAAGAATTCAATCCACATTGTACTCAAAACCTTCCAAATGCATAGAAACATATCAACATCAACTAAAACTAAGCATTGATTGATTCACGAACTCACTTGTTGATGATCTCTTCCCTCATCGAACACTTTAATCAACTCAGGATCAACATTCTCCTCCGGCTCCCAAGTCGCCTCCTCAATATCCGTCCACTTAACCAAATACTCCTTCCTCCCTTCCTCCACCACCCTCCTATCCAACACACTCTCCGCCACTGCATACTCCAACCCTTGCTCGAAATCCCTCACCAAATCCTCCCCAACATAATCCTTCTTCACCCACTCGTTCGCCCCACCATCTCTCCACCTCACCAAATACTCCAAATCCTTACCCTTCCCTCTCTTCTCCAACACCTCCTCCACTTCCGCATACTCGAAAACCGCCCCCTCCAACACCCTAATCACACTCTCCAACCCCAGTCTCCTCGCAAACTGCAGCTCGTTCGTTGACTTCAACACCTCCTTAGCCAAATCCAACGGCGTTCTTCCCCGATCATCTCCAACTTCCACGTCAGCTCCATACTCCACCAACATTTTCGCAACTCCCGGCCGAACGTAACCTGCCGCCATATGCAATGCAGTTAGCCCAACCTTATCTCTCACATTCACA
Organism: Plantago ovata; assembly: GCA_028274465.1. Taxonomy (NCBI): domain Eukaryota; kingdom Viridiplantae; phylum Streptophyta; class Magnoliopsida; order Lamiales; family Plantaginaceae; genus Plantago; species Plantago ovata. Next base: position 95,996,939 of record CM051458.1, read on the forward strand.
TCCGCCCCTGCTTCAGCTAAAACCTTCACACACGGTTCGGAACCCAAACCGGACACGAATAAGAGCGCGGTCCGACCGTCCGGGTCAACCGCGTCAACGTCTCGGCCATCTTCAGCTTCGATTAGAGCCTGGAGTGTAGCTTCGTCGGCCTTTTTGGCGGCGTTCCACCAGGGTGTTTCGTACTCGGCAACAACGTCTTTGGCTATGTAGTCATATGGGACCCACGTAGGGACATGTTCGTCTTTCCACTCGATCAAGTACTCCATTCCGGTGCCATTGTTTACTGCTCTGCTTCCGATGATTTTATCTACTTCGCCGTAGGTCTCTTCCTCGTCGTAGTCGGTGAACTGTGAAGGTGGCGGTGGTGACGTGGCGGAGTTGTGGGTGTCTAGGGTGGCGGAGAGGGGGAAGGGGTGCGGTTTGGGGGAGAAGGAGAGGTGGGAGGTGAGGGAAGGGAGAGAAATGGTGGTGGTGAGAGGGGTGGGGGAGAGTAGTTTGAGGCGGGAAAGTGATGGGAGGATTGTTGTCATTGATGGAATTGGTTTGTTGAGGTGTTGGTGAAGAAGAAGGAAGAAGAAGAAGAAGAGCAGCTGGTGTGTGATTGTTTGGATAACAAACCACATCCATGGCCAAGCTTATGATTTCATTTCTATCTTGCCTGCTGCTGTTTGATATAAATTGCAAATACCTCCTATAGCTTTATATGTTTGTCAATACATATCCTGAACTTTTTATGTCATTCATTTTACTACTCGTACTAGTTTACTCTGCCGCTTATAAGTTTTCAAATTGTTTTGTTACTTTTTTAGCATCCATTTAATTTTGATATCGAAAAATTAATTTTGAAAATTATATTATAAAATATAATATTTCTAATTTAATAATATAAGTTCAAATATTATTTTTCCGGTAGGATTTAAGATTGTTTCGGAGTCAAACGGGTGCTAAAAAAAATCAACATAACAAATGAAAATCTTATACCAGTACATAGAAGTACTACTTAATAGTCGGTCAAAACGACGGTAATAAAGAGGTTTATTAAAATATAAACATAATAATTTAATTTTATGTTAATACGGTACATAGTAGTTTGTAATTTTAAATACAAAGTCATCGTACTTTATTAATATAATTATTATACATGAAAATAGACATGTTGCACATATTACCTTAGATTAATTTACAGATTTTTTTACCAATCACATATAAATAGGACCACATGTCTCTGAAAAAGATAGCCTACGCTACATATTAGAATGGTTTTACTTCTAAAATGAATGAAGTGTCTTAGACAGCCTAGTTTGAGTAGGATTTTCAATGGGTTGGGTCCCTAACCCGGTCAAGACCCGATCCTTTATAATAATTTATGGGTACGAGTTGGGTTAAAATCCGAACCCACATTGTACCCGTAACTATAATACCCGAACCCGAACCCAACCCGATAAAATGACATGAACCCAACCCGACCCAACCCATACTAAAACTTTAATTCAACAAACCCGCTAACCGACCCGACCGATTTGCACATGACCCCTTCTTCTTCACCATGGCCAAACTTTGGAATGTCATTACGACTTTGTTTCTTAACGAAATCGCATGATTCTAAACGCCATTGGATTCGTATTGACGTCTTCTACGTGTTCCAACAAACCGTTTGAAGTTTCATTGCCTTTTTGAAAATCCGCCATTGATGACTTGAAGCTTTTCGAAAGCTCCGTACAACTTCGTTTCTCAACCAAATTCATTGATTCTTTTGTTGTTGAGTCCGTCTTGACCTCCTCTATCATCCATGGGTAACCAACCATCAATTTAGGATAAAAATTCAAATTCACCATATTTGAAGAATTTGGGTTTTTGTTCAAAATTGATGGTTGGTTACCCAGAGATGATGGAGGTCAAGACGGACTCAACGACGAAAGAATCATCGAATTTGGTTGAGAGATGGAACCGTACGGAGCTTTCGAAAAGCTTCAAGTCATCAATGGCGGATTCTCGAAAATAAGATGAAACTCCTAATGGTAGGTTGGAACGTGTAGAAGACGTCAATACGAATCCAATGGAGTTGGAATCATGCGATTTCGTTAAGAAGCGAAGTCTTAATGACATTTCGAAGTTTGGCCAAAATGAAGAAGGTGTGAAGAAGAAGGGGTCCGGGTTCTAAGGGTTTTAGAAATCATAACCCGTACCCAACCCATACACCCGTTAATTATTAATGGGTTGGGTACGGGTTGGGTTTTAAACATTTTCGGATTGGGTTCGGATTTCAACCCGTTTCTTAAATTTTCGGGTTGGGTTGGGTTGAACCCAACCCATTCAAAAGCCTAAGTTTGAGATAACATACGTATCCTTACCTACACCTTATCATCTTTATTTAATTGCTTTTGTAGATTAATTAGTTATATTATTTACTATTGTATTTAAGTTAGGGTTAGGATTTATTCTCTAAAATATTCCCGTAGTTGAGTTTAGCCCGTTAATTAGTGAGCTAGGTCTGTTAGATATTTCTTAGCCAACAATTTTACTCTCCTATAAATACTCTATAAGACATTTATTATTATTCGTTCAATGAAGTATTAGTTCAGTCATTACTGAGTTAGGCGTAGCCTGAGGGCTTCGTTATTTGACCGTGCAGCTCAGGTTAATTAGCATTACTAGACCTTGCGGTAGGGGAGGTAACTGTGCATTAGACATGAGGTAGGGGAGATAACCGACAATAGGACCGGCGTGTCCTAACTAACGCCAGGACAGGCGCCCGGAGGGTAGCTTATCCGTCCTAATGCCACCAACGTATTAGGAGTATCCTGAGATGTTTGATCACAACCCACGCCAGGTTATTGCTATTTTATAGTAGGTCTTAGTGGTAATTATGTGTTCTTTTGTTATGATTATTCGTATACTTGTTGTGAATATGGGGGATTATATGAGTTTTCTAGTTCGTTTAATACTTTCAGAATTAGGGATCCATCAATACGGTTGAAAGACAATGATTTTTGGTCAAAATTCAAACACCGTAAGACTACTTTTTAAACGAGTAGTTGTTTTTAGCTAGGCCCATTATCTGAATCTACTTTGGTCAAAATGGTAGGCCTAGTGATCTAGTCCCATTTGGTGTATGCCCATTAAATTTTTTGTTCGAGCTTTCGTACTTCAATTTGTCACCCTTGCAGTTCTTCTGCTCGGTAGATGTGGTGGTATTATTACGTACCGTATTATGGAGACGTTAAAAGTTTTCTTCAATTTTTTGTGTGAGTGGGAACATACAAAACAATGGAGTGCAATACTACATTAGATACAAACGTCGTCGTTTGGACCGAATGGACTTGATTATCACGTGCATTAAGCAGTGACGAATCTAGGAGCAAAGTTCAGGGGGGTCAAAATTTAATAGTGCATTGTTGTCTTATTCAAAATAAAATATTATATACTATATTCCGAGTGAATGAAAAAAAATCTAACAATTGGCTATTATTTATTAGAAAAAAACATGTGATTTTTGTTGAAAATAATTAAATGTATAAAATTTGGGAAATATTTTGAAAAATACAATAGCAATCGTGCAAGTGAGAGGCGTCATTATTTCAAATTTCGGGGGCGTCAAGTGCCCCCATTTGCCCCATGTGGCTCCGCCACTGACATTAAGCCGCTTGAGGATTCAATAACAACATAGTGGCATAGGCCTCGGGACAGAAAATCCCACTTAGCTTGAACGAGTGCTTGTATTTCTAGGGTATAGAATTGGTTTGAACTTCGAACCCCCTTTATTGCCCAGTTTAATCTTGTCCTAGTAGTAGCTTCGTAATTTAGTAGCTAAATTTGATTTTTCCACCCACAAGGCCACTGGAGTTTTAGTTCACCGCAGCCTCCCAAAAAAATATTCCAAGATACCTCGTATTCCTTCATTAAAAAAATCGAAGTCGCAAACCAAGAAAATGAAATGCATAACGTCATTGCATATTTGCATTTGGAAGGAAAATCAATCACCAACAAACCACACATGAAAAGAAGCACAAAAAACTCAACCTCAAAAGTTACATGCAATAAATTCTGATGTGTCATCCTTCTTGGCCCACCACGTGGCACTTGAAATTCACGCTCTATTTCTAATGACAGATTACTTATGCAAAAAAACGGGTTTATTAACTTATTTATTAAGTTACTATGAGTATTAAGCACACACTGTTAAATGGAAAGGCACTTAACATGCGGGAGAGGTAAGAGTCCGCTTGCATGTCACATCTCATTCAAGAATAAAGAAACGTGCACAGATTTCCATTCTTTCTTATATATACTTAGAAATTTGAGGGTCGAAATTTCAGTTTCTTCCTTTTTAGTATCATTTTAACTTTATGAAATTGCATTTTGGTCACACAAATTTACGATAAAGCGATCGGGAAAAGTAGAGGTGGGTAGCACCTCGCGCTCGCATGCTTTTTCGCATCATCCCCAAATTGTTTATACTTTATATACTATCATTAATATTTTTTCTCGGTACTCATATTTTAGTTTATTTAATGTATTGCCCTTGCTGAGATACATCAACTTACCAAAGGTAATTAAAGAGTATAGTAATTTTAGTTACCTTTTTATAACTATTCAAAAATTAATTTATAGAAATTTTGGGTAAACAGAATACTGTATACTAAATTTTAACCATAAATGTTACGAGATCTAATTAGAGTTTTTTTCTTTTAATTTGTTTAAAATGCTTAATAATAGAAAATTCTAGATAGACTCGTCGCGTTTCACCTAAAAAGCAAGAAGACTTCAATTTTAACACGTCGTATCAACACGTGTATGTCCGGCTATACAAGCTTCTCAAAAGCATACTGAAAGAGGTATGGATTTCTTCTGGAATCATACCTAGTCTGATTGAATTTACTTCAAGTTTCTATGAGAAAATATATAATAAGCAATGCATGTTCTTTCCCGCACACTTTGTTCTCACTCGTGCGCACATCGGAAACATAATTTCCCTACTGGTCACACATCCTAGAATTGCTCCAGAGCCAAACTCGCTTAACTCTGTAGTTTTTCCGGATGGAATCTCAAAACAAAGGTGCACCTTGTTGGTATAAGTAATAGTCTCAATCCAATTAAACTCTCTGAAATATTGGGACGTTACACTTTTATTCGATTTTTTTTCCTGATATAAAACGTCGAATAAATACAAATCTAATGTCTTAAACGACGAAAAATATGTTGAGAAATTTAACTCATTCACCTAAAAGCAAAACATTCACATTTTAACGCACCGTATCATATGAAAAAGCTACAGAATATACGGAAAAACACACCAAGAGACTGACCGTATGGGTAAAAATATGATACATCGACAGTTGTCTGATGCGCCACTCCGGTAAAGGTACTGCATACATATCTCACATTTTCATCGTGACGAGTTTACTAGTTTTTGACCCGTTAAAAGGTGAAAGTGGTGGTTTTGGTTACCGATTGTATTTATTAAATAGGTGGCTTTGCTAATAAGGAAAAATCCAAGGGCAACTCTTGCAATTACCTTGAGTACAATGCTGGCTACTACTTAATTCTTTTTCTGTCTCTTCTTCTCACTGTCCATTTTCAATCTCTCTTCTCCTTTTATCTCCCTTCTCCTCTATCAGTTATCTGATCTTCAACCTGCATTTTTCCTGGCTGAATCATTTCCTTAAAGGGAAAACAAGAAAATGAAGGTTTGATTCTATATTCTAGGTCTTTCTCTATATGTTCACTGCAGATGACTGATTATTGTTTATGTGTTGCTCTGTTGTTAAAACGGACTTGATCCTTAGTTCAGTTTCTACTAGTTCTTTATCTGATCCCTTTTTATATGAACATTTAGATAAACGAAATGAGATCTTTTCGATTTTTACCAAAAGGATTTTCACTTTTGAGTCCAAAATCATGTGGTTGTGTGATTCCTTGAACAAAATCTCTTGGTGGGACAAAGTAATTATGCTGCTCTGTTTTCTTGAGTCTTCCATTAGTCACTTCTGTTGCTGTTTCAATCATGTTTCCTTTTATGGTAATTGGAATTCTTGTGTGTGTATATGGAACTATGCATGTTGAATTTGGAGAAAAAGTGAGATCATCTGTTGAATTTTCTTGTTTTACTTGATCTATATTTACAGTAAATCTGTTTTTTACCTTTTCCAGAAGTTTGTGTTGAAGTTGGAAATTCAAGATGACACTGACAAAAGGAGAGCATTGAAGACAGTTTCTACTCTTCCAGGTATATTCATTTTAGCCTCATAAATATGTCATTTTGAAGTTTTAAAAACCTTTTCTTCTTCTCTTGAAATTTTACTGCTCTGTGAATTTTGCCTGCTTTATTATCACATATGTTAAATTTGACAATAATTTGTCTAAATTCACGTTATTTCTGTTTCTATTGGTATTTGTAAGTTACGTATAGTATATAGTATGTTTTTAATTATGTCCTTTGTAATTCTTATCTTGATGATGTTCTTCTGTATGAGACAAAATTGGTTACACATAGACAACTATTTCATGTGTTATGGCATTTTTTAAATGTAGGAAAGAATGTCCATTCATCATCATATTGGGTCCAATGAGTATTTTATTTTATACAACATTTTGAGTTAGTTGATGCTTATGGGGTTGAAATAGCTTGTAGATTGCAAATATGCAATGAGTCTTTTAGGTGAAAGGTCACTATAAGCCACTGGAAGTGCAAGATTAAGCAAATTAAAAAATTATCGGTGCCCGAATTTGATCTTATGTCTCGTGGTTCGGTGTCATGTTAGGTCAAGTTCATACAATAGTAGAATGGTGTTAATGTGGATGGCTTTTGTGTGTATTTGTTTTAGGGATTGATGAAATCGCGATAGATGTGAAAGGGAAGAAGCTCACGGTGATTGGAAACGTGGATCCGGTCAGTGTGGTGAGCAAGCTGCGCAAGAAGAATTGGCCAGCGGATATCATCTCAGTGGGACCAGCTAAGGAGCCGGAGAAGAAGGAGGAGCCAAAGAAGGAGGAGGCAAAGAAAGATGAGCCTAAGAAAGAGGAGGAAAAGAAAGACGAGCAGGCTGCCAAGGAAGAACCGAAGAAAGAGGAAGCGAAGAAGGAAGAGGGTAAGGAGGAACCCAAAAAGGAGGGGGCTGATGAGAAGAAAGCTGAGCCTGCTGATCAGCTCATGGTTGCAAGGCTAATGCCAAGTGCGGCAATGCAGTACAGGCCGTACTACCCGCCCATGAACACCTATCCGCACATGAACACCTACCCGCATCCAAACAACTACTACTATGCGCATCAAAGCATGGAAGAGAACCCGAATTCGTGCACCATATGCTAAATGGGTAAAATTTTATGGGCCTAAAAACTTTTAAGTGCTCCTCTCTTTGTTTTGCATTGTGGATATATGATGGTGCAAAAAAGGTAATTATGCTCTCTAGTCTAGCTATTTTGTGGGTTTTATGGTGTAGATACAATTCAACTCAATAAAATGAATTTTGCCATAATTAAGTTTGTTATGAGAGGATTATCAGTTTGCTTGCTTTTCAGTTGGAATCTGTGCTGGAAAGTTGAAATGCAGTGTAGTTAAGTTGATCACTATGCTTGTTTGGTTTTGTCATGGAAAGACAAACAAATGGTGGTTGATGATAATAGAATGAATAGTGACAGGACAAAGTTGCATCGCTAGCCATCTTATATATTCTTTCTAGTGCACATGAAGCTCGAGGCAATGGTTATTCTCTGTTTCTTGCAAATGACAAATATCTAGGAAGAAATTAGAAACTTCCAAGAAGACCAATTTGTGTGAGAGAGATGATGCAGCAAATGAACGGTATTCGTGGTATTTTGGAGTTGTACGCAAATTTTAGGGGTTTATTCTTTGCTCCAACAATCATGATATAAAATAAATTTTAAGCGGCATGAATCATGAGATCATAGTGTAGTATAGAAATAAACATAGAATAGAAATAAACAAAACTCAATTTTAGGGGTGAGCCAGCCACTAATACTATTATTTGTAATAATATTTAGTTATTTTTAAATTACAGAGGGAAATTAATATATAATCCACTAGGTATATATATGATCCAAAAATAATAATGTGAAAGATGTTAGAGAATAAAATCTTTGGCTTGAGAATGTGGTCCTTAAAGGATGGATTGTGCTAAAGACATATTGTTTGCTGATGGGATTGGTTATTGACTTATTGTCCCTGAAAGATAATTATTGAAATAATAATAATGTTAACAATAATGTGGCGCTGAGGTATTCTAAGAACCGAAGAAGTGAGTTGCATTTGGAGCTAGGCATATAATTCAACACTTGGGTGTCGTAGAAAGTCATATAAGGCACGCAAATGGTGGCTGTACGGGTGAATATTTGGTCCTTTTAGGCGTCTCTTTTGGGATTTTGACTGCCAACAAATCCCACTGAGCATGTTTGCAATCTGGAGTAGTAAAATGATTACCAGGGGATAATAGTAGGTTGATATCCTCGGCCACGCCATGGGTCAACAGGGGTTCAACTGGATGTATGCGGAGCGAAATTAGAGGGGCACTGTGGTCTAAACTTATGAAATAACTCTCTATCTATATAATTTGCCCCTCCTATCCCCAAACATCGATTTATGAATCCGCCTTTGAATGATCCCATCGCTAATGAAAAAGATAAATAAACTAATTAATTAAAGGGTGTATTTGAAACTTGGAAGTTCGGTAACTAGGTCTACCTTGATTCGGTTGTGCTGGAAGTTAAGACTACTCCCTCTTTTTCATTTCAACCTTACCGGCCGGTTTTCTTTTTTAAACTTCGACCTAAGTTACTCTATAAAATGTTGACATGCAGTGGAGTGTATAACATTGCACAAGCACATTTGGAGGTCAAACATAACATTAGTCCATGCACTTGGACAAAAAAATTACATTCATCACATGCATAAGTCAAAAACATTTACTTTAGGGTAACATACTTGATCCTTATTTTTCTACTATATCAAGCTCCATAAATTGATATAATAGTTTTTATCAAAATCATTCACTAAATTTGAATATACAATAAAGCATACTTTTTATAGTTAACATGAAAACGAGATTAACTCAAAAGTTTAAAATGAAAAAGAGGGTAAGTAATAATCTTTTTTAGTCTATAAATTAAGGTGATGTCTAATTCTAATTCCACCTCTCGTTGCATGATAACCCTAAACTCTCGTAAAATTTTCTACCAGGACACTCAATTGAAAGCAATATTGTTATGTATGATAAGTATATAACAAACAATTCTAAGATAATATGATTGACGTCTTTTGGTGACTCGATTAGAACTTAGAACTATTGTTTTCAACTTGAACTTAGAACTTTTGTTACTCTCCGCCCTGACAACATCTTAATTTGTTCGATTGGAAGAAATCAACTCACCTTTCACCTATACAACTATTTTATTTTTGTATTTCCTCCCAAAAAATGATTCAAAGTTTAAATAAAGTAAAATGTTTAATTAATTGCATTGATTCATGTAACTACACCAACAGTTTTCTATCCCCAAAATATACTTGGTAAATTGTGAAATCATCAGCTGGGCACATTTAGTTATGGTATGGTTTCACTGGTCTCTATACAAATGGGTTTCATATGGTACAATTGTGTTTCATATGAAAGATTAAAATGGTCTTTCAAAAACCATTTTAAGATAAACGTGAATTATGTACCAGGACAAACATACATTGTTTGGCCATATTTTTTGATTTCCCATGGATGACACAATGATGCATCATTCTCCTTACCTGCAATATATACTAATACAGTTATACGAGTACGACTAATTACAAGCTGTGTTTTTGTAGAAGACAAATACTTGTGAGGTCATCATAAATTCATAATGCTATTATGCTAATGCTGTAGAGAAAGAGTAATTAGCTAGACATGAAATTATTTGTAGAGTACATTATGAATCATGATGTAAGGAGTATAAGTATATAATAAGAGTGGTTATTATGTCACTTGAAATCCCTTCAATAATTGATGAGTTAGTTAATACTCCATTAATACATATTAGGAATGAATATATAACTCTCTAACTAATCATAGTGTCGTGCATGTTTGCATCCTTTTCAAGAGTTACCAATCCGATTTATCCAAACAAAATTACATTTCCTCTAACACTGGATTTGTAAGAGCAATTCTGGATTTCCCACACCTATAATAGTTTTATGCCAAAAAACCGTCAATGTCTAAATAGGCTCATTAAGCCGGCAAGTAGCCTGATTTTTCTTTTAACAGCAAAAGTGTATTAAATAACTAGAAAACGAGTACAAGTACATCACTTAAGTGCATAAGAGATGCACAAGACAATCACCCAAAAAAAAGCTAATTCCATTTATAATTGAATCAATTACTATAGTTAAGGCATTTAAAAAATTGGAAGTAGGAAGAATAATCATGACAATTAAAGTTGTTCAGCCAATGAGAGTCCAATATTGTAATACAAATGTATAGTTCCCATAAAGAAACCAATAAAGAAACATTGATGGCTTTTTCAAAGTTCCCAAACGACAACTAATTTGCTAATAGAAAAATTGTCAAAATGTCAACTATTTCTGATGAGAGGGAGTAAGAGTATAAAAGCATGTTCGAACTTAATGAGTTTGACTCAATCAAGGTTCAGCCCAACTCACATGACTAGATGAGTAAGTGAGTCTTGAGAGGTATAAGCTCTTTTTCTAAGACTAGCTAGCTCCCGTCGTCAAACTAGCTAGCACCCTTGACTTCTTTAGAGGTAGGTCACCTACTCCTTTCAGTAGCGTTCTCTCGTCTCTACCTAGTTTGAGTAGCAACCTTACTTGCCCCTCCTTGTTTGGTATAAATATCTTACTCTCTTAGTAGAAATCTAACATTAGGGTTGCGTTATCTCTTACTCACCTTCAGTAATGGTCTCTACTCGACTTCAGTAGAAGTAACTGCTTCCTGCAGGAGCAACTCAATTATGGGACTAGCATTTGCCTACAAGCCCAACTTTCCTTGGTCCAACTTACCTCCAAAATATAGCCTATCTCATCACTAGAATTCATCTCCTTTTCGACTCAACTTATGGATACAGTCAAGCCACGGATAATGATGAGGTCAAAGCCAGTTTAGAGGAGCATGTAAGTGGAGGATGAAGTCTCTCCAAGACGTTGGAATCTCTCGAACCAACATCCAGGCACGTTCCAAGATCCTCACTGATAAAAGGGAGAGGAGAGAATGAGGGAAGATCATGTTTGAGTTTACTCACTTACAACTAGTGTTGTTATGGAAGCCGAGTCTTATCAAGTACTTGGCTCGGCTTGTTAAGGCTCGAGCCTAAGGTCAAGTAACTAACACACGGAAGGCAAGCCTTCCACTAGAATGTGGTTGAACTCCACCGACCCTATCCAACCGAAAGGATTACTCTTACTCATCTATGCTTTCTCTTAATTATTTACCACACTTTCCAATATATTACTGATTTGAGCATCGGAATCCTTTCGATCGACATCATACTGGTGTCACCTCAGGCCTCTAGGTTTGCGACTTGTGCCCCTAATTCTAACTCTACTTTTGATCGTAAATTCATGACCGTTTACAAAAAGCATATACTGTATAGTATAGTAGTATATCATCTTTCAACTACAAAATTTCTACTTACTACACTATTCTTATTAAGTTGACAAATGGTCCATCTAATCAAGGTGATTAGGCAATTGTCTCTGTCCATTTGGAAGGTATTAAGTTAGAAGTGAATCTTGTGTCGTTTTCTAGATCCAATTGGGATGAGATGAGATGACCCTAGCTAGCAAATTGATTGTAAAATGCTTCTTTGATGAAATTGATTGAATGGGTGACAAACACTAGTACCAATCCATATTACCAGTTTCTTTTCTAGTAGAAAATATGGCCTACCGGACCGTCCATGTTCTTGCATCACTGCTTTTGTTCAAAATGAGAGGCTCAAACCGATCTAATTAACATTGTTTCACTCATAACTAGTACTACTAGTACTATTTCTTTCTGTTTCACTTCAAGTTTAAGGGATGTATAACAATAGTAGGACAAGAGAAGCATATCAGTTTGTTTGTACTTTTAACATTCCTAATCAAATCATACTTACCAATCAAAACTTTGCAAATATGCATTGTCATGCACTAGGAAAAAGTTGTACTAATAATTACACCCTTTGGAAAATTCTATGATGGGCAGTTAACTAGGTACTCCCTTTGGAGTATATGTTACTATTTGTTTTAGGACAATTATGCTCAAGTTTTGAAGTTTTTATCAACATAGGAGTATACATTTTCGAAAATAAAAGTCTATTTACTACTCCAAAGGAGTAGTATAAATAGTATTATATATAAAATTATCAATGATGTTCAAACTTTATAAACTTTAGATTGTTACATGTAATTATTAAAAAGACTAGTTGTGAGTGAAATTGCCTATATATAACACCCAATTAACAAGGATATAGTTCCTCCGCTTTGGGCTGATGAGCATATTATTAGCCCATTTAAAACCATTTTCAGATGAATGGGTTACATGCACGAATTAGATGGGCCCAAGGTACATTGGTCTGGCAAAATGCAAATAAGTGTTTTGTATTTAAGGAAAAATAATTTTTTTGGCAATCAAAATCATATACAAAGAAGAAAATGAGAGTGTATACTGTATAAGTAATACTATCCTCGCCTAACATTTTACACACAAACCGAGCCATTATATAATGCTGTTAAAAATCTAGCTCGTCGATCATCAGGTACTGGCACGTAGGAGAGGTGATTGAGGAATGGGTGAATGAGGCGATGAAACGAGAACTGATTCATCATACATTTTCGAAGTAAAACTTAATCTAAGGTTCTTTTTGTGCCAAGCCAACCTCTTATTCTCTTGCTCTTTCCCTTTCCCCACAAACACCCTGATTCTATTCAGAGCAACCTCAACACTCTCATCTTCCATATTCGCGAAGCAAACCCGAAACCAACCAGGTTCATGGCAATGGAAGGAGGATCCGGGAGAGACATTCAGCTTCACATCATTGATGATCACACGCCAAAGATCCATTTCGCATTCGAATGTAGGTTCTTTTAGTAGAGGTTTTAAGTCCATCCAGCAGTAAAGCCCAGCATTGCTTTCCAGGCATTTTATACCAACTTGCCCAAGCCCCTGAGTGAACTTTTTGTGCCTGCTTGCTAGCCTTTTCGCACTTTCTGACAGGAAATTGTCCACAAATACTTCATCGGATAGTAGTGATGCCAATAAGTGTTGGGTCTGGGAAGACACTAAGCCGAAGCTTGACATTTTTCGACCGCAAGTTACTACTGCATCGTTGTAGGAATAAAATATGCCCACCCTATCATGATTGATAAAACAGGGTATAAGAATATAAGAAAGTGCTTCCTCCGTTTCATTACAACGTTCCTGAGGGGACTTTCATCGCGACCTTTGACCACGTATAACTTTTAAATTAAACTATATCAATATAAATTAAAAGTTGATTATGAAAATATACTCCATTTAATTTCATAATATAATTTTATTATATTTTTCTCTAATGTAATTTAGGAGTTATATGTGGTCAAAGGTCGCGATGAATAGTCCCCTTAGGAACTTTGTAATGAAACGGAGGAAGTACTAGATATTATATAGTTTTCGGCGTAATTTAAGTATAATTTGTAGTCAATATTATCTACGAAAGGTCAAATGATGAAGAATATAGTACCTGAATCCAGGTAGTCCCATGTCTTTGGACATACTATACACAAGATGAATTAGGTCGCGATCACATTCCATCTCTTCAATGATCTCGGAGATGCTAATGAACTTGGGACCTCGGAAGACAGTGGCCGCGTAGATCTCATCGCAAACAAGGTGAATACGCTTTTCGTTAATGAATGTCACTAAGCTTCTCAATGTGGCCCTATTTATCGTTGTGCCTAGTGGATTAGAGGGATTGATTATGATGAGACCTTTTACTCGAATATTAACTTTTGTGGCGTTTTCGTATGCCACTTCTAGGGCTTCTTTGGTAATTTGGAAGTTGTTGGAGCTCTCACAAGTAACGGGTAGTAACTGCACCCCAGTTCTCCATCTCAAGTCCCTATCGAACCTGTAACATTATACCAAAGTCATGTTATTTCATTAAAGTTCACTGACATTTGTGGAAACTTTGAACAAGACAACAAGTCAAAGTGTTATGTTAAGACTTACGAGCGTGGAATGTGCAGTCATGTCTCATGTGGTTACATTACAATTAGTCACATAGTACTAAATTGCTAGGCTAAATTAGTAAAGTTGATTTGGGGTAGATTTTCAGTAGTCAAAAGAACGAGGTTTAAAGTCGCATAGTGGCTTAGTGCACATCTATAATTACTGTTTAGAATGCACACACGTACCCGTTTGTTGGGGTGTATACGATACTCAAAAGTTCAAATTGATGGTTAGGAAGTAAGGTAAACCGGTGAAAACAAAGGAAATCAACTTACGCAGGATAATAAGGTGTTGGAACTAAAAGGCATCCCCAGGATCAGCCAAACAGAACATTACAAGCTCATTAGCTCCGGTTGCTCCACCTGCCATTACAATGCGTTCCGGTTCAAAGCTCACTTTCCCTCCTCTTGTCTTTGCCATAAACTTCGCCACTGCCTGAGAACGTAAAATTATAAAAACATTTATTTCAATATTAATGGTTCCTACTTGCTAGTACTGTAAATCAAAGATTGTTTAATGATTGATAGAACGAGTTTGATTTACATACACTTCTGAATTCATGCAAGCCATGATAATCTTGGTAAATCGCAATATCTCTGACTGCAACAACTCCTTCACTAGAGCAAATTGACGCTCTAGGGTTTTTCTTGATCCATTCTTCAATCAAGTCGAATGAAAGCTGCAAAAGTTAACCAAAACAATAAACACATGGTTTTATCCTAGTACATAATAAGTTACATTTCATGCGTATATATATTTAGCACTAGTAGCTTATATATCAATTAGATATGTTTCAAAACAAGTATATATATGTTACATAAACACGTAAAATAGTATTAAATCACGATCATGCACCTGATTTTCAGCAAGGCCCATTTGCATAACTCCAGTAGGATTATTGAGGGGATGGAAAGGATTGCTATCATAAGCTTTCCATCCATCAAAATAAGGTGAATTCTCTCCGTGCTGATCACTAGTCGCAATTTTCGACAAAACATGCAGCTTATGATCTGCATTAGCACTCTTCGTCTCCGCCATTTCTAAACGTGTTTGCTTGCTACGTAGTGTAATGTGTGTATAGAATTAATATTGAAGTAGCTGTTGAATCTTGGTTTAATTGTCTGGTGAATATTAATGAGGTGACAAGTGATTTATGGCTAGGGAATTGAACGTAAGTTCGAAAGTTGACGATCATCAACATATATATTGCACTATATATAATTATATATAGGGATGGTGTGGGATGGGAAAACAAATTAAATGCGGCCCATTGAGAAAAGAAATGTCGATGATCATCGATCGGTTTAATTCAACGTTCAAAATCTCTAGATAATGTATAGTACAACTATAAAATAAATTTCTAAGATTGGAATTTATTAACCAAAGAAAGTTTATATAATTAGTATATTAGTTGGCCCCTAATTATGATTTCACTTTAGCTAAAGTTAAGTTTAGATCAGTAAGTTTATCTAGTTTAAATAATTAAATTTATATTTTGAATAAGTTCAGTATAATTCAATTCAAATGGATTAAGTTTTGTTTAATTTAAATTTATTAAATTCAATTCAGTTTAAATATTTTGAGACGAATCAAAGGGATCTGATTCGTCAAAAAGATTTAATTATATTTAACAAATCCTAATTGATTTGGTTGCGTTTGTGATGAATCTTATATACAGCTAATAATTGTCACTAGTTTTAATCGAGCTTGACATAGTATACGCACGTGCACACAGAAAGAAATTAATTCTAGGTAGTTTTAGTACTTAGTTATAGTAGTATGTTCCTCAGTTGTTGTCGTCAACTCGTCATGTTTATGTTTACTCTAGTCGTCGTTTCATACGAATTCGTTTTTTAAATCCTTAATTGACCGAGTATTCTTCGATCATTACTATTTCTTAAAAATTCTTTTAAATAAAAAGTTTGGATCTTTTTTATTTCCCTTTTAATAATTATTTTTGAAATTAAATCTCAAACACTGTAACACCTCATAATTTTATATTGTAAGGGTTGAAAATGTTAATTTTAAAGCATAATAACATAGTGCATTCTTTTTTGAAATTTATCCATAAGATCTCCAAGATTAAGTGTGATTACTCCTAAACAATTTTTGGAAGGGTTACCATATCCAAAAAGTTTTCCGATGCACGCATGAGTGAGGATAGAGTGTGCGGGAAATTACACGTATTTGTGGGGTAATTGATGAGTCAACATTTTATTGATTCATCTAGTTTTTTTTTACCATACTTTATCTTTCTATTAGTCTATTGATCCTGTTTTTAGTACATTTGAACTTGTTTGCACTCCACAATTATGGAGAAAAGTTTGGGTTTGTGGATGTTTTCAACATCATTGAACTCTAAGAGTGAAGCCAATAATACTTGTTTGATGTTTGGAAGCATTTACAAGCGACTAGAAGTGACGGAAGCGAAGAAAGAAAGAAATTTTGGACAGATGCATTCGCCTAGGAGATTGAGTTTCTAGACTTTTCCAACTCGCATAGGCACCATTTCTAGAGAGTTTGGGAAGACCCATATCGACTAGCTAGGTGAGCACGCTCCTGGAAATTTCTAGGCTCACCTAGGCGCAAAATCCAGAGAAGCTGAGAAGACCAGCTCGCAGAGAAGTACAGTTCAACAAACTTTCAAATGACTTTTGTCAATATTGCAATCGAGATTTTAGATTTCCTACAATTGAGAAGACCAGCGCCCCATGTATTTTTAAATTTTGAGCACATTAGTAATCATATTACCCCGGAGAGTAGTTCGTGAGTAACCGCGCAGGCTCATTAGCATTTGACAAATGATATCAAAACCGGACCAATTTAGAAACCACAAGGGATGGATATTGGTTTGGATAACACATAATTTGCAATTTAAAAGGGGGTGAACCTGACAAAATCAATCAGAACCCAAAACCAAAATCGAATCCGAAGCTTCAACTGAAATTTTATGATTATCCGAACTTTGACCTGATGCCATAATCAAATTCATATCAGTTCGAAATCACTCGAATAAATTTGACCCGAAAGCATCCGTTCATAATTAAATTTGACCGGGGCTCATCCTATCCAAATTTCCTTTAATTAAATTCGTAAATAATATATAACTAATTTCATTGATAATAAATATTTCATCTATCACTAACCTATAATTAAGATTTTAAAGTTGTACCAATAATTTATAATTTTTCATTACAAGAAAAACATTTGCCTTCTAATTTATCCAATCAACACTAAATCTAAGTTGACCAGATCTAAGATCTAAAATGATAACGAAATTTATAGTTCGAACAACATCTGAAATCAATCCAGATCTGAAATTCGAACACGTTTGAATTCAAACCGATCCTAAGTGATTTGAAATAAACCCATTGAAATGAACAATCCAGCCTGAACAACCCAACGTGTATCCAATCAAAACGACCCATTTTCCAGGTATAAATGTAATGCTCGAAAAGTTTCTTAAAGTTTAAAGGGTTGTAAACACTATTCATACATATATATAAAATGTACATTTCTCTTTACATTTTTACTTTTAAGAAATCTGAAATACAATTTTGTAGAGAAATTAAAATACAGTTTTTTAGTCTTTTTTAGATTTTTTAGTGAATGGTTGCAAATGCTTAAAAACGCACTTTTGTGCTTTTGGAGTAGTAAAAGTAGTTTTTTAATATTTTATTTTACAACTTATGCTGCAACTTTTTCTGAAAAAAGCAAGCAACCGCTAGAAATTGAGAAACATGTATGCTTCTACCTGCATTTAGCAATTCGTAATTATTTTTAACCTAAAAATAAGTATTTTAATTGAATTTAGCAAACACTATAGCTTCTTCTATTTCTGTGATTTTAAACTGATTTTAGGCTAAAATATCAAACACTCATAAATTTTGATTAAAATT
The DNA here is from genome assembly GCA_028274465.1 of Plantago ovata. Taxonomy (NCBI): domain Eukaryota; kingdom Viridiplantae; phylum Streptophyta; class Magnoliopsida; order Lamiales; family Plantaginaceae; genus Plantago; species Plantago ovata. The sequence goes on from CM051458.1 coordinate 96,015,021, forward strand.
AATTTTTTCTAAGTAGACCAAACTCACATCCTAAAAGCATTCACAAAAATTTCATTTCCTATGAAGATGTCAGATTGAAGGTTACCTTCTCTAGCATTTACTTGGTGACATTCTAAAACGCCCAACAATTTCAGTGAATCCATGTTTTGAATACCGACCAGATGGATTCGGTTCTATGTAGACCGGTAATTTCACCAAGTCGAAAGCAAGTTAACCCACTAATGAATGAATGAGTCATAATAACATGATTTAAATGAAGTTTTGTTTTTTAACCATAGCATATTATTATTATATACTTACGCACGTCGTACCGACTAACTCACTCTAATGTCAGAATATGAAACGTTTGGAAAAGATTGCAAGAAGAGAGAATGAAGATGAATAATCATCTTATTGAATATGAAGATGTATTGATACAAAAGTTGTATATAAATGAATTACAGACTACTGATATATATACTAAGCTAAAGAGTTCTAGAGTCCTAATACAATTAATCTAAACTGATTGTACAGATATACAAAGCTGTAGGATTATCTTTAATTAAGATAACTCAAACATATTTCCAGGATATAGCATATTCCTTCTAGATGTGGAGTTTCCTGATGAGATCTGGACTCTCTCAATATGACGGTGTTGACCAAGGAGTTAACCTGCTCTGGTTCAACTCCTATGTTAACTCCTGTGTTGTCTGGCTCAACTCCTATGTTAACTCTCGAGTTGTCCGGCTCAACTCCTATGTTAACTCTTCTTCTTTGATTCAAGCTTCTTTTCTTCTCTTGACATCTAAAACGCCCGACAATTGTTTTTTTAAAGGTGTAAAGGTTGAAGTGAATTTCAATTCATGATCCCCGGCCGGCCTATCACTTTCTATAATTAAATCTTAAATGCATAATGTTGGCTATATTAATCAGCGACACCATTTATATTTAACTTATTAGAAATAAAACGTAGTATGTTTTTAACAAAAATATAGTAAATGCTTTTAAGTAAACCATCTTGTTAGAAACCATGAAGAGCAACAGGAAGGAACATGCCTAAAGCTAGCAGGGAAGAAGAGAAAACAGAGCTGTGGTGTAAATTCCATCGTGAAGCAAGAATCCGGTCAAGTAGAAGACGTGGTAATCCGCCCAGGACAAATGCAGTCCGCGAGAAAGCGTCCAAGAAGCTAAGGCGGAAGAGTTCAAATTACTGGAACAACCGAGATCGACCACACCGGATCAAGAAATGTACCAAATTGGTACAAATTAGGGTTTACGGCTCACCATTCTTATCATCATCAATTCGTCTCATCCAGTGATGAAATCAACCAATAGAATAGTGAAGAATGTAATAGATAGTACGATTAAGGTTCACACACTTTGTATTTCCGATTACAGCTAGCTGGGGCAACACACATAGGCTATATAAGAGCACGAGTAGTTGCTCTGTTTTCCTTCCTGTAAGCCGCAACCATTTTACAGAAATCAATCCAACCGTATTTTAACACATCTATATTGTTTACAAAGGTACATAAAAACCTCCGTAAATTAATACTCGATAAAACTAATAATTTGTTCGGTCCCAACTTGGGACCAGTATAAATTTGGACCCCAATCAATAAAATAATAAGATAATAATTTTTTTGAAATCCTTCTCAGTCCCGACGAAACGATAAACTAATAATTACTAAAATATTACATATATATGTGTATGTGTGTGTTATACACTTGAAAATTCTAAGTCTGTTTAGTAAAAAATGAATCGATAGTCACTTCTTTTTTATTGAACTTCAAATCTATATTGTCTTCATCTCTAAATCTTTCAATGGCACTCAAGAGTTGTGGTGTTGTCTTCTCGTACCGCAACAAAAAGTTTTGAAGAGTTGTTGCCTTACAATGCTTCCTTTCGAGTGACTGGTTCCAAAACAATTGAATCATCCTCGACTTCATCGCTTACATGATTTTGAATGTCCATCACTATTTCTTCAATGCTTTGAACTTCATAACATTCATTGTTTTCACAAGAAAAATCTAGCAAGTGACTCATATCCATTTTGTGCCGGTAATGCATATCAGTGATCAAGTTCTTAAGCTCACAAATGTCTTCTCCAAAATTTGTATCATTTAAACCACTTGAGCTAGTTTGATGCGCCGAACAAATTTTGCAATGTTGTCTCTTGTTGCACATTCATTGTCCAAGATGAGACGGCCAGATCGATAACATCTAAAACATTAATCTTTTCTATGGAAAGAAATGTCCAACTCATAGCCTTTCAAAATCTTTCGGTAAATTCTTTTGTGGTAATACATTTTAAAGGCTCTTATGATCCCATGGATTTTTTAAGTCATGTTCGATGGTACAAAGAACAACTCTATATTTTGTAACCCTTGGATATTGCTTGAATGGTCGTGACAATTATCCACCACAGAGAGAATTTTCGACCACACATTTGTTTATCCAACGAACGAACATACACGTTAAACCTCTTTAAATTAATAAATTATTATTTTATCGATTAAATAATATCTCGCTAAATTAATAAAATTTTCTGGTCCCAACAAATTAATTTATAGAGGTTTTACTGTAGTTTTTATTTAATAAAAAACATTTATATTATTAAGCATGCACCCAATGTATACCATATCCAATCCAGTATAGTTTCTCATTACTAATTAGTTACCCATCTTTTTATTATGCATGGTTTAGTTACTAGACAAAATTTAATTAATTACTTGCGGATACGCTTTGATTTAATGTATCATTTTGCAACTTACGTACGTATATAGTATATCATATATGTCACTTGCTGCCATTCACACTTTTGCATACATTATAAGCTGGGTTGAATTATTGCATACATGCATGCATATGACCTTATAAAAAATCGACTTAAGTCATGTTGGTTAATACTTATGAATATCATATCAATGTGGATTTGGTGACACGGCTTTAAATCTTTTTGATTTATTGTCTTTTTAATTTTATTTTACATTGATTGATACTATTATATAGTAAAACTCTTGTTGTCTTTGGCGAGTAATTAATTATATATACTATTATATATTGTGGGCCCTCTTGTTGTCTTTGGCGTTTGATTTATTGTCTTTTCCGTGTACGTGTTGGATTTATTACTCGCTTTTGAGTGCTCTCATACGAGTATTTCTTATACTCGTAGTTATATTAATAAAAAAAATTATATAGTAAACTCAAATTCAAATCTTCCGGTTGGACGAAAATTAAGAATGAACGAAAGAAGCCATGACCTTAATTAATTAACACCTACCTCAAATGTTACAAATAAAGCGACTTTGAATGGAAGAAAATCGAGTACACTTTTTTAAAATCTAGACCAACCAAATTCGATCTTTTCTGTAACACTGTAACACTGTGGATCGATCATGCTATTAAGTTTAATTTGCGGTGTTTTTTTGAGTCTATAACCACGATAAATAATTAGTAGTATTGATCAAGTTTTACCATTTTCAGATGTGTAATTTTTAATGGATCGCCAAAAATAAAAAAATTTACGGAAAATTACGGTTGATTCACTTGAGTGAAAATTAAAGACTCATAATCCAGGAGTCCTTTTGGTCGTTAAAACCAGGATTCACATGTTTGATTGTCTTCCAACGTTTGTCCAAATTTAAAACCAGGATTCATTGAGTTTATTATATTTTATTCAATTTGAATAAAATATGAAAAGGCTACTGGGTTTTGTTTTGTTTTTTTTTAACGGTAAATATTACAACTACTACACTATAATTATACAAATATTTTATACCACCTTATATCTTCACACCTAAACCGCCTTATGTCTCTGTTGGGGATCGAACCCTGCACATCTCCATTCACCGACCCAACTCCCTTCTGCTGGACCACCTTATAACTCCAGGCTACAGGGTTTTGTGATTGTGAGAGGTAAAGAGATCACACCATAACTATAAATATTTTCTTAAATATTACTCCTAATTACTCTTTTATAATTATTTAGCATATTAACTCCAAAACATAGATACTTAGATAGTAATTAGAAATCTCATATTATTTATGTTTTAGTGACGAATATATGTGGTGTCACATTAGGTATGTAAGAAATAGGGAGGTCCAAATGAGTACTCATTTGTAGCAACCTTTTTAGGGAGTTTCAAATTTAGGATTGCATTTCTGTGGGTCCTAAAGAATTTAGAATTCCTGAGATTGTTGGTTTTTAACACAATTTTCTCAATTTCATCCAAAATATAGGATTGTGGAAGGTTCAGGCCCGGCCTTGAGGGTGTGCGTGCTGCCCGACCGCTTAGGGCCTTTAAAAAATTAATTCCCCAAATTTTATCATTGTTTCTATGTGTATATATTTGCAATGCATAAATATTAAAGAAAGATCTAGTACCCTATTGGATTGGGTTAACTTTATATGTCCTTTGGATTTTTTAGGTCGCGGGTTCAATTCTTGTTGTGTCATTTTTCACATATATTTTTTATTGTTTCTTCAATAGTTGAGCCCGTTTAAAATTTTCGCGCATGGTCCATAAATCTCAGGGCCGGCCGTGGGAAGGTTTTAGGACTCATGTAATTAGTGCTCTGGTAAGAAACGAGAGAAAGGAGGCTGGAAAATAAGGAAGAGAACTTGGGTTGGGTTGTGGTAACTTGCCCTAGAAACCCAATATTTTAACGGGCCATGACTTGCCAATTTTTAACGTGACGGGCTGGATTGTTCTGCGATTCATCTCTAGATAGGAGTTCCCATATACCGAGACCAACAATTAGTACAATTTGGATGGCCCCACTTATATACCACTAATTACAAACCAATCCTTTATTTGCTAGTACTATTGTTAGTAATTGTTAGTAATGTGCCTAATACACATACACTAGTTTCATTTCACAATATAACATTTATTTGTATAGGATACAATCATACAATCCCCTATATATTCAATTTAAAAATTAAATTTTGATAAAACTTATTCGTAAAATATGCTAGCTTAACCATTCAAAATGTTGTTTTATTACAAATACTGCATGAATGTTAATATAAAAACCTGCCAAACACAAAATAATAGACTTGGGCTAAATAAACAAGTTCCTCAACTCCAGCCCGTGCCAAAACTTGGGCTAGAAATGACATACATGGGCGGACCTAGTAATGACCTCCTGGGCCAGATCCATGCCCATCTCCAGGACTTGGGCCAGACTTCTCACTTACCACAGTAGTACTTTTATATTTGGAACTTTTATCATAACCCTTAAACCCATGTCCGATTACGGAGCTCTGCCTGGAATTGGACATCATTCGAACCTTCCGACCTGATTTGCCCAAGACATGTCGAGCTTGAACAAAATAAAATGTCGAATTCAAAGTAAAAAATGAAGTAAGAAGAAGTATGAAGAAGAGAGATGTAAGTGTTCTTGCCATGTTAATTTTGTGCTAGAGGGTCTTGCTAATCTTCAGGGGTATTTGGGTACATGTATAATTAATTTAGTGATGGGCATTTGAGTACATGTATATATAGTGATGGGATTGTTTAATGAAAGATAATCAAGAATATATTCATCTGAACCACAAATCGTTAAAAGAGAATGCAGGAATTAGAAGAACGAATCTACATGATTTTCAAGGCTAATTGTTTGTTCATTAAATAATTTCTATTCACTTAAAAGGAAAAAAAACGTGGATGAGTAGTGTTTAAAGAGTCTAACTAGGAAATAACTTAAAAGTTAAAAGTCTACTCCATTACATGGACTTAGAACTAATCATAAAAGTGTAGAAAAATGAAATGTACATTCTGAAATTTTGAAATCACGAAACTCTCTGTACTAACTATGGACCACACTATTTCATTTACACTATTTCATTTGTTAGAAAATCTCACATTACTTTACTTTACTCGTAAGAGATATAAATAATTCATATATAAGTTGAATAACTTATCACCTTAATATTATAATTTTAAAGTGCTAGTGGCCCGACTTTAATATGGTATCAGAGTTAAGGTTGGTATAAGTGTGGAGAAATAATGTGGTTTGAAATGTTTGCATAGCACTAGTGTAGCAGTGTAGTTATAATATTTGATGATTCTGAAAAAATAAAAAAAATAAAAAGAAGAAAAAGATGTGTTATTGGTCCAACTTTAATATGCTTAAGCGTTCAATGTTTTCTTCGAGCCTGCAAGGTGGGAGTGGATGTACCAAGAAGAACTGTCAATTCAAACTCAGATGGCTCCGCTTCACTCATACACCATTTATATTTATATTAAACCTACCATAGACGGAGGTACAAAGTGGCATAGGTCTAGTTGGAGCTATAAGGTTGGTATATGTGTATTTGGAGTCATAAGGTAGTAAATGATTAATGTAGGGGTAGAGTAGATAAATTTACCGTAAGAAAAAAATGATATAATTAGAATGGATGATAATGCTTGTGTTTGTTTTGTAAACACTCGTATTATCTAATGAATAATGAATTAGGTAACTTTTCGAAAGATAAAATTACCAAAAATATCTGAACATATGATTGTGAGCAAATTTCTATTTTTATGTTTACTTCATAATGTGAAACTTCCAACACCACCTCATATAATTTAGTTGATTGTGGAAATTTGGAATACTACACATGACGAGTTGACGACAACTGAATTAGTTTAACACAATCATAAGTTGATTGACGACAACTGCTGCCACACACGTATAGTACAGTATTTGTTGATTGTGGAAATTTGGAATACTACTGAAATTTGTCCAAATTTCCACAAACTACTTATGTATTAAATGAATTTCAAATCAATTGAACAATTTACTGTTTTGATTGTGGAGTACGTGTGTGGCAGCAGATTCTACCAATGTGCACCGCATGCAGATTAGTGATGCAGGATTAAGCGTGGAACATTAATATAGTCAAAGCAAAACAATAAACCGAAAGGTTATTAAGAGTATTATAAGTTAATAATAATATTATCATCGACATTGCTTCTTTCTTTTGTTACTTCTAATGGTAATGGCTAACGGAATCCTTTCAATTCTGGTCATATGAATATATTCAAATCCTTTCATCGTCAGCTAATTCACAACGTTGGTTTAAGTACATAGTTTTATTAAATTTAATTTCCACTAAACACCATGAATAAATAAAGCAAATCTTATTCCCAATCTTTTAAATTAATTATCGTCCAACGTGTTTCAGGTTGAAGCCCATATAAATTTTATTTATGTATCTATTTTGTTAAGTTAACACTTAACAGTGAGTTAAACATTGAATGTTACAGATGTATCATCAAACTACACATATTTTCCTTTTTTAGTACACGTTCATCTATTTTGCGCCTCTTCCATCTACTTTTTGCATATGGTATCTCGTTTTTATATTTTTTGACATTTAGGGTGTGCAGGGGACAAATCCCAGAGACTCACTCAATCAATATACTGCAATTCTGCAAATCACGTCCGTCCACTCTGCGCGATACATTCAGACTCACCTACAATTATATGTAAACCTTAATGAGTAATACTAAATACTAATTATTCGGGGCGGCGAATAAGAAGTATTAGGATGCTTATCAAGGAAAGGACATGTGGACTTGTGGAGGTGGAGGCGGTGGAAAACTCCCCACAAAAAACCTATCTAACTTTATTGATTGAATCGAGAGTTCAATTAAATTAAAGGATAGGTATCTTTTATATATGTTGTGCGCTTGTAAGCTTGGAGTACTAGTGTACTACTATTGAATAATCAATTTTTATGCAAATTTGCAAGCATCATGAAAGAATATTTGTAATGTATGTGCTTGATTGGCCATTAACAATGCGCAATCCTAAGAATATTTTCCATTCCAATTACCATGAAAACTTTCTTTGAAAAAAGCGATGGCATACCATGTTTCAATACTATGAAAAAGACAATTGCTTTGGGAATTCTTGCCAACAAGGCCATGAAATAGAAGTTGAGAGAAAATCACCCAAACACCAATCCTTTGATGAACAGGATATGTTGTTAAGTTTCATAGTTTCATCTCTCTAAATAAACAACAGGGTCATTGCACAGTTTAAAAAGGACAAACACTTTAGCTTTGAGTCATTAACCTTTCTTCTGAAAGAAATGTTCAATTCGCAAGTGCCCTTGTTGCTGCTCCCCGAATGCTTTAGCACCGGTTCTGCTCTTTTTTGCTAATGGAGTATTCTTAATGTCCTGCACAACAATACAAGACACAGGTCACAAACAGTATATTTTCCTGCTAAATTTGCACCAATATCTGACACAACACAATTTTTTAAGTATCTGAATATCTGAAAATTTTATGAGCTCACAAATGTATGATAACCAAGACTCACCGCTAATGGTCGATCAAGTGTTCTCATAACTTTGATTCTGCCACCTCTACCATCAGCTCCAACGGATATTAACTCACTAGCTGCATTTGCAGTTCCTGAGTTATGAACCTTTTTGCACCATTTGCCTAAGTGCCAATTAGTCCCATCAGGGCCCAGTAGACTACCAGAGAAACAGTTGCCACCTGGAAATCCAGATGAAGATATCACAAATCCTCAAGTCAGAGCACCACTAAGGATGACCTTGATAGTATGTATAATTGGTGGGTGTGCATCTTTTAATGTACATGTTACTTATCCACAAAACTAGAACTTGATTTATGAATCCAAGGGATACGATGCAAAGTCCTAATAATCTTCTGAATTCTATAAATGATAGGTTACCTGGAGCTGATAATCCAGTTTCTTTTCTGATTGGAAGTGAACTTTCAACTGGATTCATGTCACCATAACATACGACTTCATCGTCTAAACCAGCAGATGTTTCATTTGCTTGCACGCCCTTGCTGACATACCGAGAGCTCAACATAACATTTTGACTGCAGGCCTTTAGGATCTTAATTTCGTCTTGAGCATCTGATTTGACATTTTGCCTCAAGGCATGACAATCCTTTGAAGCTGCAAAATTCTCCCTACAAGGCATCATCTTTTTGTTTGAGAACCCTGGAACCTGAGCAGAAGAGAACAGGACATCCACGTCCTCTTCTATTAAAATTGGACCTTTCTCCACATCATTTTGGTCGGAACCTCTTGGAAATACTAAATTGTCCATCATACTTCTCTCAAAAGTAGGCTTTACAGGTTCAACATTCCTGGAACAAAATGAGTTATCGGGCATGTCAAAAGCTTCACCAAAACTAGTCTGATTTGCAGGACGCTTCAATGTGTTCTTCGGTGAATTTGTTTTGAATTTGCATTCCTGATCTTTTAATTCTCTCAAAGCTGCATTATCTTTCATTTCTGCAGCAGTTTCCAACTCGTGTACCCTCAACTACAAAGGAAATACAATATATCTTAGGATGGTCTTTGTTTTGAACTGAACAGACTAAAATAAATATGTTCTTGGTTTGGCTTCAACTTACTTTTAGCTTCTTTATCTTCTCATAAGCTTTCTCAAGTTTATGAATGCACCGAGCCTCTCCTCTTCCAAGAGTGTTGCATTTGGCCATCAATTCCTTGTAACTCCTGTCAAGCACTCCAAACATCAGTAAAGTGCTGAGTGAATGTCCAAGGTCAGCAATATAGTAATTCAAAATAACAGAAATAAAAATTGGTTGGAAAACTGAAGGGATTAGCCAAGTTTTATGCCAGTATCACATAGAAAAAGAGTCTGGATTCAGAATCTTAGATTAGTCTCAAGTACATTCTCAAATAAAATCTTATGGACTTATTAGTTAGACTTGAACAGGAGAGAGTCAACACTTTAAAGCCACAATTCACCATTTACTTGAAATTTGTGATAAGTGTACTGTGCACAACTATAAATATATGCAACAGAAACAGCTGTCATCTCTCGAACAAATCATGTCCCTTACAGGTACATCGGTGAATCTCCCCCCCCCCCCCCCCCCCTTTTCTATATCACATAGTACAGAGAGTGAATTCTATTCAAATATTTGCATCCATGCTTCTGTGTTCGTTACACATATAACTCAGTAACTCACCTGTTGCGGATGATCAGCGACTTTCTCAAAACATCAGCTGTTTCTTTGCTGCCAGCATCACGACCCAAGGAAGCAAGCTTCATAACCTCATCTTCTTCCAAGTTCAAATCAGAAGCTCTGGATCAAAAGCATATGTAAAGCTATATCACAATCAAGCATAACAAGTTATCAAATTCAGAATAGCCCCATGACAAAAGTTCACAATTTCACATACAGTTTAAATGCAGCAAGTTCCTTGGCCAAAGCCATGCTGTTCTCCCTTGCTCTCCTGCAATCCGAAGTAGATTTCTCCAGCTCCTGCAACATGATATATTCAACTTAACCCACTGCTCTATTGTCTGTCTAGCTAGACCCTTGAAAAAGCACTTTAAATAGTAATAAGATAAAAACTTTAGACCAAGATAGGAATAGGCACAAACAATTCACCTCACATTTCGCACGAAGCAACTGCTGAATCGCTGCCTTGTGAGTTAGAGCTTCAGTTTTCAGCCTCACTTCTATAGCTAGCTGTTCCTTGTTCTCCACCAACTACAGTAAAATACATTAGCACAAACTTGTTGACATGATATTCATAGTTTATAATTTCATATATAAATGAGACGATCGCGATACAACAATTCGATCAATTTTACCTGCTCATTGACTTCCTTAAGCTCATTCTGCTGCAACTCTACAGTCGAAGCAAGTGCATTAGCCTTCCCCTCCAATCTACAAATCTCATTCCGCAACTCCTCAGGAACTTCTCCGCAATCTCCCCGGGGAGGCTTCTGCGATAAGATCTCATTCGAATCACCAACAGACTGGAAATAAAGACGGCTGACATTCGCATTAGTACAGTTCTGCTTGCACACAGGACACGTCCTCTTCTTCCCCTTGGGGCAATACTCAAACCACTGCTGGAGACTGTAAAAGGTGAATGTTATTACAGAATTTCAATCGAGTATCAAAATCGATAAGTGAAATGGTACTGAGCGAATTCGAGGGTTTTGGATTGGGGGAAATAGATAATTACCAGAGTTCGTGAAAGACGTGGCCGCAGATGGAGATGGATTGGAGGTCTTCGACGATGGGCTTGAGATCTTCGTAGCAGATTGAGCAAATGGTTTTGGTGAACAAGGAATTGGCGTTACCTCCATCTCCAACCATAGCTCAATTGCATTTTCTGGAACGAAGCGTTTGTTTGTTTATTTTGCAGGTTATTATTCTTGAGTATGTTTTAGAGAAAAAGCGGTAAACTGAAATTTTAAGAAGCGGGACAAGGCAGATGGGCGGGAAACGCAAATTTGGAATTCAAATATTAAATACTACTCCTCCATTTCATCGGAATAGTTGACTTTTTTTTATCGACTTTCAACTTTGATTACCAAAAATTCTTAAATTATGATAATGCAGTATTTAACAAAATTATATTATGAAAATATAGGAACACTAAACGGTACCTAAAAAGTTATGTACGGACCCTATTATCAAAAGTTATAAAATGTTGTTGTGGAATGTAGCTAGAGCAGAAAAAGAGAATTGTAGGGTTCGATCTCTCACGGAGCAATAATGTGGTTTAGGAGTAAAGTGGTGTTGGTAGTGTAATTTTTTTCGCTTCAAAAACAAAATGAAAAGCTTTTCGTTCTGAATGTTACGATGTTAATGCACACTATAACTATTTTTTGTCAAGAAGTTTATGATTGGGGATGGAAGAATCTGGAAATTCAGGTTGTTTTTTCTTTTTTTCATTCAGAAAATCAATACTCATCCATGCACGAAATGTGACAGTTTACTATAATTTGCAAACACTTTCATCAATATACAAGTACCAAACATTTTTCATAAAATTGCGTAATTGAAACATTATATAGTAGGTTTAATGAAAAATGAGATAAAATCAAATACATAATAATGGAGTATAATATAATACAAGAAAACATTAGTAGGTCTAATTGATTTTGTGTATCATAATTCAATATCTCAAAGATTCTATAGAAATGAAATATTGTCAAATCTTATTAAAATAATGGTTTAAACAAAAAAAGGGTGGATTTCTTTGAAAAATTGATCAAAGATAGTATTATTGATCATATAATCTAATTAAAATAATGACTGAAGTGACACTACAATGACTGCATGAATGAATCATGTGTTTTACTACAAATTAATAATCAACTTGGTGTATTATTAGTAGGGGTATAATCTTATTAGTACGTAGAGTTAGGGGTATTTCTAAACGATGTGTAAATTGATTCATGCGTTTATAGCCGTATGTATAAATCAATCAGTTGAGCCGGGATTAAGTTTATTGATTTTTCGAGCTATAAGATGGTTGAGTGGTAAGGATGCTGGAGTAGTAATGGAGTTCAAACTCTGACGAAGGTATAAAGTGGTTTAAAATATATGAAGTTATAAGGTGGTTAAGGCTTTGTTCTCTTCCTCTGAAAAAGTCTGAACTGAACTGAACCGATCTAAACTGAACTGATCTGATCTAAACTGAACTGAATCAATTTTCAGATGAAAAAAACAGAGACTAAAGAGTATCGTAGGAGTAGTAAAAATAGGTTAGATTGACCGTTTAAAAAAAGAAGTTTATTGATTTTTAAAGGTTCATACTTTGTACCTTTGTGGCACAAAGGCATGAAGTCGAAATAATTAGTGAAGCTACCACCCTCGCAACCTGATTCATGTGAGTTTTCATTTTCTTTTATTTTTCCTTTGAGACTGATCTATAAAACCACCACCCTTAGAATTCACGGTTACCACCTCCAAGTCCAACCAGCAAATTAAACAGAAGCTCCCTTCTTTATAAGACTCGCTGCAAGTCAGGTTTAGTTTCAATCCGTAATCATCTTCATCTCTTCTCTGCTTTCGATTAATATCCCCAATTAATATTCCTGATCATAGTACGTAACTTATAAACCACGGGAAGAATGGCATCGTTGGGACGGTCTCTTCTCTCAAGAACCTTCTTTACTTCTTCCGCCACTGGTATCATATCGTCACCTCCCAAAGTTGATCCGCGTCTCGACACTTTTACGTACGTATATATAAGCATTGCCTATTTGCCTTACTTTTATCGTCTTCTTTTTCAATCAGTGTACGTTGCATGTTATATAGTCTGAGGCGGCTCTAGATTTTAGGGGTCCTGTTTGATGCCGTAAGATAGGTCCATAAACAATGTTATATTAAAAAAAGAAAAAAAAGTTGAAATGAAAAAAGGGGACAAAACAAGAATTGAACCGGAACCGTTTGGAAATGAGTATAACACTTTTACTAGCATTCCGTGCTAACTGTGCCAATGCAATTTTGAAACCTTTTTACATAAAATATTAGTATGAATATATTTATATAGACATATCCATCAGTTATCTACTACGTACTACTACTTCTTTACATTGTTCACGTACTATATTAGTCTATATATATAGGATACATGGGACATGTTTCATTTATAAAGCTACCCTAGATTTCAAATGGCAGGCAATATATATTCGCTTCAATTTCCAGGACCAGGACCATATGCAATCGTGTCGTACCATACAAAAGAGGTTCTTTAATTTGCCCGATAAAATTAACGAGCTTACTGGTGTCTGTAGCTATAAGACTCTGTATCTGGTGATGTTCAGAACTGCATAAAAACTTTAAACAGTGAAAGAAAAATGGTTAATCAAACTTCTGAACCACCAGTTATATATCTACTGCTTTAAATGGTTAATTAACTATATATATATATACATGGGACATGGTTCCTTCTGACAGGGCTCACTTCAATTTCCAGGACCATATGCAATTTTGTCAAACAGAAGAGGTCCCTTGTCCGAGCCATGAGCAATGTGCCAGAAAACAGTGTGTATGGCGGGCCGAAGCCCCAAAGCCCCAACCAGCGTGTCACACAAACTCACCTGCGCCAGAAGCATAAGACAGGTGTGCCAATAACCATGGTGACAGCTTATGATTACCCCTCGGCGGTACATTTAGACACTGCGGGAATTGATATGTGCTTGGTGGGTGATTCTGCATCCATGGTAGTCCATGGTCATGACACTACTTTGCCTATTACATTGGATGAGATTCTCGTGCATTGTCGCGCTGTAGCACGTGGAGCCAAGACACCACTCCTGGTGGGGGACCTTCCTTTTGGTAGTTATGAGTGCAGTACTAATCAGGTAATAACTAGTATTTCAAGTAGGTTGAAATGAATATGAGTATCTATAATCTATATACTCTTATGAAAACTATATTTGCTCCTTATTGACATGTTCCATTTGTGTGGTTGTGAATTATTTTATTTTATTTTATTTTGTCCTTTTCAAATTATGACCTGCAGGCAGTTGAGAACGCGGTAAGGCTTTTAAAGGAAGGAGGAGTGGATGCAATAAAATTGGAGGGCGGCGCACTTTCAAGAATTGCAGCAGCCAAAGCTATTGTTGAAGCTGGGATTGCAGTGATCGGGCATGTTGGACTGACGCCTCAGTCCATTAGCGTTCTTGGTGGGTTTAGGCCCCAAGGCAATAATGTTGCTAGTGCTATAAAGGTAATTAAATGTTTTGGAGAATTACAAAAGCTAGCGAAACACAAATATGAATTGATTCCATAATATTTTTGCAGGTTGTGGAAACTTCAATGGCTTTACAAGAAGCAGGATGTTTTGCTGTTGTGTTGGAATGTGTTCCAGCGCCGGTAGCAGCTGCAGCAACAGCAGCTCTTCGGATTCCCACCATTGGCATCGGTGCTGGACCTTTCTGCAGTGGTCAGGTTTGTGTAGCTCTTCTTGCGGTTGCCACATATACAAAACTACAAAGGCTAATAAATTGCTTAATGATGTATTGCATGTTTCATCAACTTTATGTGCAAATATGTTCTTGATTTGAACTAGCCTTTCATGAAGATCCTTATCCCTGTTGGATATCATGAGTAGAACTATATTCCATGCCAGTTTACATTAATTTTTGCCCTTACAGCGCTTAGCCTTTTCTGTTTCAGGTTTTAGTATACCATGATCTTCTTGGTATGATGCAAGACCCGCGCCATGCAAAGGTTTGTCCTGTTTTTGACACCCCAACATTTCTTCAACAATCCTGGACGTATTTTGTTTCTTCATTTCATGATTTGGGTGAAGTAGGAATTGATATTTTGTATTCACAGGTTACTCCAAAGTTCTGTAAGCAGTATGCCTGTGTTGGGGAAATCATAAGCAACGCTCTTTTGGAATACAAGAAAGAGGTGGTATCGGGTTCCTTTCCTGGCGCAGCTCACAGCCCATATAAAATTGGTGCTGCAGATACCGATGGTTTCACAAAAGAGTTGCAGAGAATGGGTCTGGGAGATGCAGCATCTGCAGCAGCTGATGCAGCCGAGAAGATGGAGTCAAAGTAATTATACGAATGCTGCAAACTAGTCGAAGATTTTCCAAGGACGTGATTACATGAATTGCATTCCATAAAAATTCCAAGTTATATTCAAAAATAAAAATGTTGTGGCCTTATAGCCAATAACATACATACATCAATCTGTCCCAGAAACATTTCGTCCCTGTACAAACTTTCTCAACTTCTCTGTCTCACCAACAGCAGAAAGCCATTCTGTCAATATTCCCATTGTAACATAGTCAGGATTGCATGCTTCTTCAGTCATTTGATCCATGTACTCCAGTGCTTTCTCAAACAAGTTCCTTTGCTGCAGGCCCTTTAAAATAGCATTATATGTTATGCTATTTGGTTTCACTTTCCTTTCCTTCATATCATCCATCAAGGAAATTGCACCTTCTACATCATCACTCTTGCATAAAGCATCAATTAGCATGTTGTATATTACCGTGTCTGGTGGAATCTTTGAAGATGAACACAGGTCTCTAAATAATTTCATAGCCACCTTAAGATTACCATTCAAACAATATCCATGAATCAATGCTCCATAAGTGACGACATTAGGTGATAATCCATCGTCAATCATCTTCTTCATCATTCTATGCGCTTGTGCAAAGTCCTCATTGTTGCAGAAATATGAAATCAAAGTATTGTACGTAACACGATCAGGCTTCACGCCAGCTTCTTCCATTTCTTTGAGAGTCTCAGAAGCTTTATCCAATTTGTTCGTCCTGCAGAACCCACTAATCAAAATATTGTAACTGACTAAATCCAAGGAGAATCCTGATTCTTTCATCTTCGACACAATGTGCGAAGCATCATTCATTCTCCTAGCCTGGCTAAGACCTGAAATCAAGCTATAGTACACAATGGCATCTAGAGAACAACCATTTCCCTGCATTTCATCAAACAACTTCATTGCTTTCTCAATGTTGTTTGCATAGCAGAAAGCAGTTATCAACGTAGTATAAGTAACCGAATTGCCTCTGACACCCTTCTCTCCCATACGCCCAAAAATCTCCATGGCACTACTAACCCTCCCATGCTTACACATCCCATCGAGCAGCGTATTAAACGTGATGACATTCATCTCCACGCCTTCCTCATTCATCTTCTCAAAAAGCTCACGCCCTCTATCAATCTCACCAGCCTTACAAAACCCATTTATCAAACAATTATAAGTCACAACATCTGCGCAACAAGAGCTCTCTAACCTCATCCTCTCCATCAACTTCAACCCCTCCTCTTGCCTTCCAACTTTACACAACCCATCAATCAAACTATTGTAAACAATAACATCAGGCTCAACTCCAAATTCTCCATCCTTCATCTTCTCAAGCACCTCCAACGCCTGGTCCACCCTCCTATCCTTACACAACCCCTTGATCATCATCCCATAAGTTATAATGTCCGGTCTAATCTCCTTCTCCTTCATCTCCTCCATGAGTACATTCATCCTCTCATAATCACGAACACGCCCCAACACCGCCAAGAGCGCATTACAAGAAGATACATCCACCTCACACCCCAAATCCATCACATCATGCACGAGAGCCCACGCCTTATCACACTCTCCATTCCTACAAAACCTAGTAATAAGCTGAGTAAACCAATATCCTTTCAGGGAAACACCATGCTCACCAAACCGAGTAACAACCCTACAAATCTCATCATCACTCACTCTCCTCCCCACCGAATTTCGCCTCAAAACATTAGAAAACACAATCTCAACAGTTTTCAAATTAGGCCGGGCACTCGTTTCTTTCTCAAGCATTTCATCAAGCACCATAAGTGCATCATCAACACTACCAGACCTCAACAATCCAGCAATAACAGCGTTATACGACTTCGTATTCCTAGATTTCTTCTCAATCGAATCGAACACCATCATCATTTCAGGCAACATGCTCACTCGTGCAAAGCTTTTGATAAGAGTAACTGACGCATTAACTGGAAGTGGTATGCCCTGTTCTTTCGACAGCGAAAATAACTCCAGGAGCTTGGTTGGATCATCAGAATGCTCGAGAACGGCGTGCTCGGTAACGGCCTGAAATGCGGGAGGGAGGTGATCGGAGAGGTTAGGGGTTTGTTTGAGATGGTTGAAGAAGTGAAGGGCATGTTGGTAATTTGGGAGTTGGCGGGTGATTTTGTGTACGAGATGTGCGGTGAGGGAGGGGAGGAGAGATGGGAGGTTGGGGTTTGTGGGCCAGGAAGTGGGAGAGGTGGTTTTGAGGAGGGTGAGTGTTTGATGGAAAGGAGTGGTGGAGACTGGCGGTGGTGATGGGTGGAGGTCGGCGGAGAAATGCCGGAAACATGCGGCGGCGGCGGGTGAAGGTTTTAGGGGTTTAAGGAGGAGTCTCATGGTTAGTACGGTATGTTTTGACTTTTGAGGAGGTAATGAACTAATCATGATAGTTATGTGGTTTACATTTTCATTTCTGAAAAGATTTGGGAGATTTTGTAATTATGCTAGTATTGAAGGACGAATTGCAATTTGCAAAAACCACCGTTAGAACTCGCCAGTCGCCATTCGCCACCCACCCCGCCCATCAATATCATCAAACAGAGGCTCCCTTGTTCACCATATCCCTTTTTGATTCAATTAATTAATTGGGTTTTCGATCCTACATCCCCAATTCCTGATAGTAACTAAACCATGGGCAGAGGCAGAGCGGCGTCGTTGGGACGGTCTCTTCTCTCAAGAACTCGCTTATGTACTTCTGCCGACACTAGTATCATGTCCTCAATTCCGAAAATTCATCCTCCTCTCAACAATTTTACGGACTTCTCGTAAGCATTCCTTTAATTTTCCCTTCTCCTAATAATTGTTCTAATGTTGGATATTTCAATTTGCATATGAGCTTATATATGAATGAATCTATTCATTGTCGGATTATTTGAGCTTAGAATTGATTTAATTAGGGAAGTACGTAACTGGTGATTTTGAAAAATTCTTCATAATTTCTTGCTTTCTCTGTTCACAAACATTATATAGTGAAACAAAATCGGTTAAAACTTTCAGAGCCCCAGGGATTTGTTTAGTGAAAGTTTCACCAAAATCGACTCTATATTCACAACCACTGGGTATCTACTTATTTACATGGTTCACTGTATTAATACATGGGGCATGGTTCCTTCTGAAAGGTATACTAGATTTCAAATGGTAATACTGGCTTCGATTTCCAGGTTCATGTGCAATTGTGCCCGATATATGAGCAATGTGCCAGAAAACAGTGTGTATGGTGGACCGAAGCCCCAAAACCACAACCAGCGTGTGACGCTCACTCACCTGCGCCAGAAGCACAGGAAAGGTGAGCCGATAACCATGGTGACGGCTTATGATTACCCGTCGGCGGTGCATTTGGACACTGCTGGAATCGATATATGTTTGGTGGGTGATTCTGCGTCCATGGTGGTCCATGGTCACGACACTACTTTGCCTATTACGTTGGATGAGATGCTCGTGCATTGTCGTGCTGTGGCGCGTGGAGCCAAGACACCGCTCCTGGTCGGGGACCTTCCTTTTGGCAGTTATGAGTCCAGTACTAATCAGGTAATAACTAGTATTTCAATTGATAATGGGTTGAAGTGAATGTGAGTATTTATGTGTGAAAGTATGTTGTTGTTTATTGGCATGTTCCATTTGTGTCATATTAGCTGCACATGTTTTCTCGTTAAAGTATCTTGTATACTACACATGTATGCTTTCACTTTTGTTCCTTTGTTGTTATTGATAGAATGATAGTGTTTTACAGTTTCCAATTTAGAAGGTACTATCTATTGTATTGATCTCTTCTTCAGCACAAATCAAGTACGATTAGAGTGATCATTGAAAGGATCTAAAACTATGGCTCCGTGAAAAGATCCTGTACCGAACTACAAAGCAATTTCTTTATTGTCTGATTCTGAATGAATGAACTAATTTGGTGTTTCACGTACCTAATACTAGAAAAGAAAATAAGCATACAAACAATTTGCTTGTACACGGCTGACTTACTCATATAGTAAGCCTAAAAGCTGCCATTGGGAGAAGAAACCCAATTACAGGATTGTGGCACATGTCTTGTTGGACCAGCCACAGAGATATTGGCATGCACGTTTCAGATTGGATTGAATACGAAGTTGGAAAGATGGCCAATAAATTTTTATTCTTTGTATTCCATCTCCCCCAACATAACTTTCAAAATAAAGAAGTTTATGTTGACAGGAGAATTGGTAATAATCTCCATGAGGATGGTTGTTTAGTTGTATGGATAATATTTTTATTTCTAGGAAAAGCCTTTATTTGTGCATGTTTCTTACATTCTCGTTTCTGGTTTATGATTATTCTTTTGCTTGAAACTCTGAGTTGACACCGGAATACATTTTGTGTTATTTGCATTTGGAAGTCATTCATAGTTTGTCATGTAAATTCCTGAAGTTGGAATTCTTGTGATTTTTTTTTTTTTTTTCCCTTTCTCAAATTATGAGTAGGCAGTTGATACAGCTGTAAGAGTTCTAAAGGAAGGAGGAATGGATGCAATAAAATTGGAGGGTGGAGCACTTTCAAGAATTACAGCTGCTAAAGCTATTGTTGAAGCTGGGATTGCAGTGATCGGACATGTTGGGCTGACTCCTCAGGCCATTAGCGTTCTTGGTGGGTTTAGGCCCCAAGGAAAAAATGTTGATAGTGCTGTTAAGGTACTTGTTTTGGAGAATTGCTAAAGCTAGCTCGTATAACTATGAATTGATTCCATAATAGTGTTGTAGGTTGTTGAAACTTCAATAGCTTTACAAGAAGCCGGTTGTTTTGCTGTTGTGCTGGAATGTGTTCCAGCACCTGTGGCTGCTGCAGCAACATCAGCTCTTCGGATTCCCACCATTGGCATTGGTGCTGGACCTTTCTGCAGTGGTCAGGTTTGTGTAGCGCTTCTTGCGGTAATATTGCTCAATATTGTATTGCAAGTTTCATTAACTTCTTTATTGACACTTAAAAATTGTTGAACTAGCCTTTCAAGATAGAATTTTGATCCTATTGGGATCATGTAGAACTGTATTCCTGATTAAGCCGTTACAGGCTTACAGCTCTCAGCTTTTCTGTTGCAGGTTTTAGTATATCATGATCTTCTTGGTATGATGCAACACCCGCACCATGCAAAGGTCTGTCCTACTATATTTCACTTACATTTCCTCAACAATCGTGAGATTTGTGGTTGTTTTGGGCTAAGTTGGAATTGTTTTATGCATTAACAGGTTACTCCAAAGTTCTGTAAACAGTATGCCCGTGTTGGGGATATCATAAACAGCGCACTTTTGGAATACAAGAAAGAGGTGACAACGGGTACCTTTCCTGGCTCAGCACACAGCCCATATAAAATTGGTGCTGCAGATATCAATGGTTTCACGAAAGAGTTGCAGAGAATGGGTCTGGGGGATGCAGCATCTGCAGCAGCTGATGCAGCCGAGAAGTTTGAGCCAAAATAATTATATGGATGCTGCATACTACAAGAATTTACATGGACGTGATTACATGAATGAGACCGCTCTAGCTATTTCCAGAAGTAATAATTTCTCCTTCAACTGCATATGAATCCTTGTGGATAGGAGAGCGCCAGAATAAAGAGGTTACAGATAGGTCTAAGCCAGTCATCAGCTTAGCATAGCTTCGAATATTTCACCTCGATTTTTTTTTTTTTTTTTTTTTTTGTATTGTCCATTTGGATTCATAAAACTAACACGCTGGGAGAAACTAATTTATGATGCTGGATTAGATTAAGATGCTTGAATTGGCTAATTATACGGCAAAGGGTTATCAAAATCTTGGGAATGCTTAAATTTGAATTGAATTAAGGATGCTTGAATCGGCTAATTATACGGCAGAGGATTATCGAGTCTTGGAAATGCTTGAAGCTTGAATATACGAACCAATTGCAAGTGGAATAAGGAATTGAAAATTAATGGATACTTGAATAACCTCCATGTTTGAATATACATACAAATTGATAATTCTAATAAGTATTGGGTACTAAAACTACCCGAGTGTTAAAGTGTTGAGATACTAAAATATAAATATTTGTGGTACTTAATATATATTGTATATCGGGTATTACATGGTAGTAATTTTTTTGGATATTACAAGGGTAAATACGGAGTACTAAAATTAGTAGTAGGGGTAGTGGGGTACTAAAATGAGGTATGGAGACACCAAAACCTACGACATTGCTAGTACTTGTTCAGCAGGGAACTTACGTACCGTTTGGCACTCATTTAGAGAGATCATTGTCTTCTCTAAATTAGACTTCAGATTTGCACCTAATTTAGAACCTTGTCAAATACTAGTAAAATACGAAGTATCTACCAAATTAACTTTCATTTTCCCTCTCTAAATATGTTACTATTCACCCTTCACTTCCCTATCAAATGGCTACTCCAAAATGAGTACAAGAGTCCCTAACTTTTTCGCAGGAAACAAACAACAAAGTGGTGGCCATAAGTCCAAGTTCCGACCCCAATTATTAAGGTTGGAAAACGCAAAACAGAGTTTCACGTTCAGGAAACAAAATTAATTCTCCTGTCGGTCGCTGTGATTCCTGATCGGACGTAGCTATACCATGGGAAGAATGGCACCATTGGGACGGTCTCTTCTCTCAAGAACTCGCTTCTTTACTTCTTCCGCCACTACTATCATATCGTCAATTCCCAATGTTGATCCTCCTCCCAACACTTTTAAGACCTTCTCGTGAGAATTCTTTGCTTTTCTCGTCTTGTTTTACTTCAGTGCATGTTTCTCTAGTTGTTATAGAATATAGAAAACTAAATGCCATTGTATTATGAATCTCGTAATGTTCGACCGATTTTAATTTTATGATGAATCTGTTCATTTTCAGACTGTGCTTACGTTTGAGCATGCAGTTTATGCAGAGAGTTAACTAGCTTGGAAAGATCATTCATTTTTTACACTTTTAAACGACCTTACTGGTGTTCTTTAAATGGTTCACTATATATGTATACTATGGTTCCTTCTGAGAGGTATACTATACTAGATTTCAAATCGCAATAATATTCACTTCAATTTGCAGGACCATATGCAATTTTATCACACAGAAGAGGCCCCTTGTCCGAGCCATGAGCAATGTACCAGAAAACAGTGTGTATGGCGGACCAAAGCCCCAAAATCCCAACCAGCGTGTCACACTCACTCGCCTGCGCCAGAAGCACAGGAAAGGTGAACCAATAACCTTGGCGACGGCTTATGATTACCCGTCTGCTGTTCATTTTGACGCTGCTGGAATTGATATATGTTTGGTGGGTGATTCTGCATCCATGGTGGTCCATGCTCACGACACTACTTTGCCTATTACGTTGGATGAGATGCTCGTGCATTGTCGTGCTGTGGCGCGTGCAGCCAAGACCCCGCTCCTGGTTGGGGACCTTCCTT
Organism: Plantago ovata; assembly: GCA_028274465.1. Taxonomy (NCBI): domain Eukaryota; kingdom Viridiplantae; phylum Streptophyta; class Magnoliopsida; order Lamiales; family Plantaginaceae; genus Plantago; species Plantago ovata. The sequence goes on from CM051458.1 coordinate 96,037,749, forward strand.
TTGGCAGTTACGAGTCCAGTACTAGTACTAATCAGGTAACATGAGTTGAAGCGAAAATGAGCCTTTATATGTATGAAAGTATAAATCTGCTTATTGTCATGTTCCATTTGTATTATTGTATAGATCATATTAGCTGCACATCTTCTACACTGCAGTATAAATTCCTGAAGTTGCATGTTCCATTTGTATCATATTAGCTACGCATCTTTATATACATTTGTGTTATTTGCCATTGGAAGGGCATTCATAGTTTGTTATGTAAATTCCTGAAGTTGACATTCTTGTGATTCCCCCCCCCCCCTCTTTCATATTATGAGTAGGCAGTTGATACATCTGTAAGAGTTTTAGAGGAAGGAGGAATGGATGCAATAAAATTGGAGGGTGGAGCACTTTCAAGAATTGCAGCTGCTAAAGCTATTGTTGAAGCTGGGATTGCAGTGATGGGACATGTTGGGCTGACGCCTCAGTCCATTAGCGTTCTTAGTGGGTTTAGGCCCCAAGGCAGTAATGTTGCTAGTGCTATAAAGGTAATTAAATGTTTTGGGGAATTACAAAAGCTAGCGAAACACAACTATGAATTGATTCCATAATATATACTGTTGTAGGTTGTGGAAACTTCAATGGCTTTACAAGAAGCCGGATGTTTTGCTATTGGGTTGGAATGTGTTCCAGCACCTGTGACTGCTGCAGCAACATCAGCTCTTCGGATTCCCACAATTGGCATTGGTGCTGGACTTTTTTGCAGTGGTCAGGTTTGTGTTCCACATATACAAAAGCTAATTGATTGCTCTGTAATGTATTGCAAGTTTCATTAACTTTATACACATAAAATTGTTGAACTAGTTTGACAAGGTAATTTTTTTTTCCTATTGGGTTCATGTAGAACTGAATTCCTGATGAAGCCGTTACAATGCTCAGCTTTTCTGTTGCAGGCTTTAGTATATCATGATCTTCTTGGTATGATGCAACACCCACACCATGCAAAGGTCTGTCCTGCTTTTTTCACACTTACATTTCCTCACAATCCTGGGATATTTGTGGTCTTTTTGGGCTAAGTTGGAACTGATATATGCATTAACAGGTTACTCCAAAGTTCTATAAACAGTATGCCCGTGTTGGGGATATCATAAACAACGCTCTTTTGGAATACAAGAAAGAGGTGACAATGGGTTCCTTTCCTGGCTCAGCACACAGCCCATATAAAATTGGTGCTGCAGATATCAATGGTTTCACGAAAGAGTTGCAGAGAATGGGTCTGGGAGATGCAGCAGAGAATTTTGAGTCAAAATAATTATATGGATGCTGCATACTAGTTGAAGAATTTCCATCGACGTAATTAGATGGATGAGACTGCTCTAGCTATTTACAGAAGTAATAAGTTCTCCTTCAACATCATGTGAATCCTGGTGGACAGGAGAGCGCCAGAATAAAGAGACTACGTATACAGATATGCATAGCATAACTTCGAATCTTTCCCCAATGTTTTTGTATTGTCCATTTGGATTGTGAAAACTAACATGCTGGGAGAAACTAATGTCGGAGGCAGCTTTTTATGCAAGAAGATTAGCATTAACAATTTAGCATTCTTCTTTTGTTGCAATATAATCTAGCTGAAAATTTGCTGCTTCCATTTCTTTGATCAGTAAGTTTGAGATCTGGTACAGGAATGGTACCTTACCATCTCTTATTGCTCTCCTCTAGATGGAGTTTCATGTTGTCGTTGTGTTAGTATCTTCCTGTGTCAAGTAATGCTATCATAAAATAAAATTACGATGGTATCATAAAATTATACTTCCTCCGTCCCTCCATAAGATTTCCATTTGTTTTGTTAACTTTTTCGAGCCTCTGTTTGACCTCAAATTAATCTTAAATCGTATCGAAAAAAGAATCTTTGAACTTATAAGTAGAAACCTTATATTTTCATAATATAATTTTCAAAATTATTTTGTCGACATGATTAAGGAGTAATTTGAGGTCAAACATAGGCTAAAAAAAGTCAACAAATTAAATGGGAAGCTTATCGCGGGACGGAGTAAGTAGTAATGATGATTATAGGTGATACCCTCATAGAATGAATAAGTTGTGACATTTCTAAAATATAGAGTATGTTATTTGAATTATTTCTCTTCCTTATAATTAATTAGAAAAAGTATTTTAATTTTTTATTTTGTAGAAACATATAGAATTCTCATCATTTCTATAGAAACATAACTTTTCAATATGATAAGCATAATCAAGCCATCCAGTCTTCGTATTTCAAAAAAAAAGAAAGCCATCCAGTCTTCAAATGAATGAAGTATTTATGAGCCATCAAGCAATTAAAATCGAAACATAGTAGTATGTAAAAACTCCTTATAGTTCTTGAAAATTGCATATAAACCACAATTCACTTAAATTATCCCTCACATCTTTATTACAAAACTTTACCCATTTTATTTGTATAGATGTTTTATCAAACTTTATCCATTTCTAAAAAAGGAAACTACCCCACATAATAAAAATATTATATTTTACAATAATATTACAATTTCACGACCACACTTCACTTTAATAAATAGTACGTTCCAATTAAAAAAACTTCATAACTTTATCATTTCTTCTATTACTTTATTCTTTCTTTTTAAACTACGCACTAACTCTAGATCGAGGATACTATTTTGTGAGTATGGGGAGTATCGTTTTATTTTCAATACACAGATGTTGAACTCTCCTAACATTCCACGAATGACACCATTAGAGTAAAACGGGATGTATGAGTAGTTTAGAAAAACTTAGGGGGCTTTATGTTATTCGCCCCATTTAATACAACCAAACCTAAATTATTTAAACAGAAATGACGTCGGAGTTAACTAGTACCATTATAGTACACGGAGTTACATACCTTAAGATCGAAAGAAAAACACAACATAACCAAAAAAATTAGTCAAAAGATTAGGATGCAGACTATTATCAACAACACTGCCACTTATATATAGCCAAAATATATGCACCACGGTTTAATTTTTCAATATATATATGTCTGATGGTCACTTTCCGGATATATATGCATGGTCGTCTATCTATCCACGAGCAGGATATGTTTCTCCATGTTGGAGCTTGTACCCTGTTCAAACAATGAAACACATACATGAGGAATCAAGGAATTTAATATACGATCGTGGATCATAAGTCCTGAAATTTGTAACTACATCAATCCCCTAGTCCACATAATTTTTCATACACAATAAAATTCAGAAGAACAGATCAATGTTCTTCTATTTTGTTGGATGGTGTGGAAAACTAGAAATGAGAAAATTTTCATGGGAAAAGCTTTGAATGATTATCAATTCAAGAGTCAACTCTTAGAAATGATAAATCATACAAAAAGTGTTATCAACACAAAATTAGTACAAAACATAAGTGAAATCCCCTGTAAATGGAACCCACCACCTACATGCTTTCACTGTGTCAATATAGATGGATCAGTCTTACAAGAACCTGGACAAGCCGGAGTTGGCTGCATCATAAGAAATGAGCATGAAATTTTTGTTACTGACGCTGCATTATTTGCGGGAAGAACTGATCACAACACTGCTGAGTTTTATGGCCTAAAGATTGGCATAAACTTGTGCACAAACTTAAGTCTGAAAAAGGTGATCATACAAACTGATTCACAAGTCCTTATAAATTGTCTTTGCAGGCCGGAATTAGCTACACCAATCCAAAAAATATTGCTAAAAGAAGCGGTCAAAAGAATGGAAGAAATGGATGAAGTCAGAATTCAGTTTGTATATAGAGAGTGCAATCAAGTAGCTGACACAATCGCTAAAGAAGCAAGCAAGCTAACCTTTGGCGATCCACAACGACTTGTGAATAATAACATCGGCCGATGCTTCTATTTTGTGTGGGACTCTTGCCCACAATGGATGAAGATTGTAATAGATCAGGATAGTAATACTTTTATTCGTAGTAAGAATAGTATGTAAGTTTGATTATATTAATGCAATTTGATTTTAAAAAAAAGGAATTTAATATTGATTTCAATAACAAGTTTAACACCCAATTGTAAACTTCCATCAATTCATTAGCACTATTATCTCTTTTTTACAATAAAAGCATAACTTTTTTTGTGAAGCACTTGGTTTCTTCTCGAAATGCACCCTACACCCGCATTAATATTAGTAATTATGATTGAATCAGAGTTAAAACACACTTGATAGATATGATGAAAGTTCGATTTACAATATAATATATTGTACCCTAAGTTTTTCATCCTTATTAATTTGGGATGCAAACTTCTCTCCTGAAAATTTCTAAAAATAGACCAGTTGGCAACAATATAGCATAAACATAGAATTCAAGTCATCATCAGTAAAACCATATACCTCTTGTCTACAACTAATTAGTACTGAAAGTCTGAAACTGAGTACATTCGAGATCCTTCTTCATGCAACTTCGAAACTGCAACCTACAAAAGTTGAAAAAAAAAAGTGACTCCAGCTTACGGTTATCTCTTTCATTCTCTCTTGGAATGGCTTTAATTTGTGCCTTCGATTCGTTGTGACCCAAGCATAACTCAAATTCTTCAAATCTAACAATTACCGTCAAGCTAGAAGAGAAAAGAGTTGATCGATCCTGGCTAGAAAAAGTGTGATTCACAGTGGAGAAATAGGGATGTGAAAAACAAGACATAAATTATTTACCATGACATTCTACTGTTATTGATTTCAAGAAGAAGGTAGGAAAATATTCTTCTACCATAAATGAGTTTATTGAAGTCTTTGATTGATATGTCAAATAGGGACCGAGAATAGAAGAGATATGATCAATTGAGCTCGAGCTGTGAAAATCAAGTAGCGAGGGGTATCACATGAAAAAAAAAAGTAAAATAGGAACTTACTAGTTTTGTAATAACTCTATTTATTAATGTGGTTATTTTTTGTCAGGGAGAGTTTAGAGTAATTTCTTTATGTAATTTTATGTTTTTAAATACATAAAATTATATAGAATTTTTTTTAAAATTAAAATAAATATAATATATTCTTAAAAAACAATTATCACACATATGTAAAACAAATAACATTTATAATTTGTCAGGGTATTTTATATACAGTAGAGTAGTATATATAAGATTACAATAATCCAAATTAACAAACTTTAATAGTTTAGACAAATAACACAATTTCAAATTAAATTAAACAAGTTCAAACAAATCGGAACTTCGAAACAAGTTCTTTTTGTTTTTTTGTCGAGTTGACCCGGGTGGCAAAATCTCGAAAACCGAGATTTTCTGAGATTTCTCCGTCCTAAAGCCTTCATGGGGGCCGGTTTCTTAACCTATACCCCACATACTCCGCCGCCGCGAACTAACATTACTAAGATCTTGTCGATGCGGATATTTACACATTATTCTAACTAGCTGGCGAATTATATGAACTCCGTCCCCTCGCTCCAAGCTTGCCAATGGATGTTGCCCGCCCAGTCCCATACCCAAAACCAATTAAAACCCATTCATGTTAAGCTAAATGGATATGGTCCGGTTTCTTGACCGGTGGGTATAACCAGTTAGTCATACCTGGAACCAAACTGACCGGTCATTCAATTCAGTTCCTTCTTTTTTAATTATGATTTTAAAAAAATGTTTCAGTTATTATAGGAAAAAATAAAGAATAAAGGTAGTTCTAAGGAAGGTTTTCCACCTCTAAAAACAAGCCATTAATTCCACTACCACATTAATTATCATCATTAATTTCTCTTATCAACTGCATTTTTTTTTACCTCCGGTCATCAACAAAGACTTGGCATTCACTACTCCATGAACTAGAGGTTTACCTGAGAAATGGTGAAAACCTCATGTCCCCTTGGCATAGAGATGTAGCGGAATAATAATTCGAGAGCTGAGAGGAATGATAATTGAGCTCAATCCCTCAATCCATGGGTTTCCAGGTGAATCGGTAAAGGGAGAATTTAATGAAGGTGAGATGAAGACAATTAACCAGAAGCAAGTAACGATGAAAAAGATGATTCAGATAGATATTAGAAGTGGAGTTATAAGGGTGACCGAGTGATCAAGTGCTGAAGGAGGAGAGGTCGGGGTTCGAGCCCCAACGAAGAAGTCACGAAAACCTAATTCCATGGGTTTTATTAAATCAATCGGCTGGTCTTGGGCTGGATAGTGCTCATCCACAGGCATACCCTAGATCACATAATTCGAATTCGAGAGCGGGAGCGATAATTTTAAAATTAAACGAGAGCGAGAGCGTATTAGAGCGAATAATAAAAATAAATAAAAATTAATTATATCATTATATAAACATTTTAAAAACAAGGGTGAAGAAAATATAATCACTAATACATACTTGTATTTTGTTAGAATTTCAACTAATTAAAATGTTTTGTAAATTTATAATGTATTAACTAAGGTAATGGATAAAGAAAATTATAGGCAACAATAATGAATAGTAAATCAATATCACCATTTGTAAACTCCTAATGTTTAGTATGAATGGTTATTTTCGGACAAAAATAATGTATAAGACCAGGCCCATCATCATCATCATCATAAAAAATCAAGACCTACAGTCTCGAGACTCTCGGTGTCACTCTTGCCTTGTGTTTCTTCTTCCTCACCTCTCCGTTTCTCATTTTTCATATAAAACAACCATGGGTCTCGAGATCTCTTCGACTTAACACCATCTTCCTCCAAATTTGATAAGCATAAAAGGTAACAAGTTGTTCATACATAGCCAATTAATCATTTAATTTGATGTTTTTCTCTTCTGACATGGCCACATCCTTAGTTCTCCACTAAAGTTCCATTGACGAACTAGTGATGTTTAAGTCGCGAATTAATATTTCTTAAGCCTTATTAATTCGCGATTTTCGCTCTGAGAGCGACAGCGTGCGCTCGGAACGGAATTCGCTGCCCTAAGTAGGCGAATTAAGGGCCTACCTCACTCAATTCATCACCAGTCGACATCTTTTCTTCATTCATAGCTCCAAAAATGGGGAAATTGGCTCCTCTACGGCGGTGTTTTCCGGCAACTGCGCGAGGATTCAGTACCGCGGCGTCGGCGGCGAATAGAAGCGTAGATGATAAGATCGTAGCCTCTGTCCTGTTTGAGAGGCTTCCTGTTGTCGTTCCCAAAATCGATCCCATTGTCTATGCTTTTCAGGAGTTCTCGTAAGCCCATCCCTCTTTGGTTTTCATTCTCTTGCTACTTCTTCTTTCGGTGTTTTAACCTGTTATGGCTATTGTATACTATGAATGTCTAGTTACAATGTTCAATTTATGATGAGACATCAAATTGGGGCTTTTTTTTTTTAGCTTTAGCTACTCATGTGGAGTGTGTATGTATGTGACTAAATAGATGAGGTATGATATCAAGCTGGAGATGGTTTATGCATATGCTAGGATTAGGCTTTTGAGATAATAGAAGAATGTAATGGAGCAATCTAGTTAAGTTATCTTGTTTCTCTTCTGTTTTTTGAACGAACAAGAAGCTTGGTCAATTACTATGAAGTTACACTGCATATGATATCAATGAAGGCTATCAGCTTTGAGGTACTCATGTTATGATGTTTTGTGATGTACATTAGGATTCGATGGAGGCAACAGTATCGACGCGAATACCCTGAAGCTTTCCTTAAACAATCTGAGACCAAGTGAGTGATTCCTGATGTCTTATGTTCTAAATCTTACTCTGTGATGAGCAGTGATAATAAACTTCTTAATTAATAAGTTTTGAATGCGGAGGAAGTATTTTTATTTATTTTCTGTCCATCAAATGTTTATGGCTAAGATATTGGATGGACGGAATGCGCAGTATGAACCTATGTCATTACTTCCAATTTTTTCATTTCTGGATAATAATCATTGATGTGGCTTTGTGTTATTTACTGACATTCCAGGGGGAAACAAGACCACCATATTGATTATACACCAGCTCCACGCATCACAGAGGCAGATAAAACCAATGATAAAAAGTAATTATGTCCTTTTCTCCTTTTATCATTATATGGATGGCTTTTCAGTCTATATTGCTTCATCAAAATAGAGTTACCTATGATTGTCATCCGGTTTGGGTCTACCGGGAGAGCTATTGTCATGCATATTGACTTTTTTTGTGTGTAAATTTGATGAGTTAAGCAACATCCCCCACCTCTTGTTTTTGGTTCACTTGTGCAAATAGCATGGATTTTTGAGCTGTTTGATAGTTGCTTTTAACTTTTTTCATTTGTCCATTCTCTTTCCCAGTAGATGCTAAATTGTGCTATCGCCTCTCAGAAACATAGGGTTTTTTCTTCTTTTTTTTTTATTTAGAAAGAACATGTAGCTGTATTTAGTTTGAACCTAGCAAATACTAGTACATCATGCACCACCATCAGTTTTTATAGATGCTCACTTATTGGATAAAAAACAGAGTAGATAAAGGAGTTGGCATCTAATGCCATTTTGATTTTTTCTAAAAGTTTTCATGTTGCTCACTTATTGGACAACAAGTGCCTTTGGTAGTTCTTCTCAACTGACACAAATAGTAGATAGATGTTTAGTTTTCATCTTGTTGATGGCATTGGCTGGATTCAGGCTTTTAGGGCAAGTAGCCATGCAATTCTTGATCATCCTGGATCGGTATAAGCGTTTGTCATTTTCTGTTAGTGCCTGCCAATCTCTTCTCCGTAAAATCATCTCAGCTGTCAGCGATCCATCGGTACGCATGAAGCAGCGCTGCTGGTCCAAGGAACTCCTTGAGATTCCACCAGTAGGAAGGGCATGAAGTGCTGCAACAAGCACATAGTATGCACTCGTAGTGTCCGTCCACTCTCTTCCTTTCACCAGGACTCTGCCTGTATTTTCTCCCATCTGGTGCTGGCTTCTTTGTCTTGAGCCAAGGCTCAATTAACTTGTACTGCTGGTAGAAATTTGTGAGGTCAACAACTAAATCTTTGATCACATACATACATAATGTGGCAGAGGTGTGATTACAGAAGCCGACTTGGTATTGGTGTCAAGGCATGCCACTGTATTAGTCCCATTGATATTCATTGAACACGAACCACAAACTCTTTCCTGACATGGCCTCCTGTAACTTAAAGTTGAATCCTCTTCTCCTTTAATCTTCTGCAATGCTTCTAGTACCATGGATCCACATTTAGTAAGGTATACAACATATGATTGCAGGAAAGGCTTCTGGTTGGGATGATCAGGCCTCAATCTGTAAATCTTGAACTCCTTGATGAGTTGCTTTTGCTGTTGTCTTTGATAGTATGATGCAAATCACCAACTTGCTCTGCATTTTCCTGAGCAACACGGTGATTTTTTAGACTAGGAAAGTGTCTGTTTCTGGGGTCTATTTTGGTTATAGCTCCTGCAACTTTTTTGTATCCTTTCTTAATCTAACTTTTCGACATCTGTTTCTTATTCCTCAACTTTCTGTTCTTTGCTTTGTATGTCCAGATTTTAACATAGTTGAACTCTTTATATGATACAAAGGTTTTTCCTCCTAATGTCGTTTAATTTCCCTGAATTTTATTTTCATTCAGTGGAAGAGGATGTAGGGACTTGATTAACATAATGGAAGTTGGCAGATGTATTTTGTAAAATGTCACTAGTGAAATTCTTAGGAAAGGTATTTTGTAAAATGTCACTAGTGAAATTCTTAGGAAAGATCAGTTTTTCAATTCGGAAAAACCACCTAACAACACCCCAAGTGCTTGTCACACTCCAATGTGCACTAATGTGAAGTGTTTTTTGTATTGTTTTGGTAAACCAGATTCTTTCTGAGACTTAAGTCGTACTGTATGATTGATTGAGAAGTGGTTTTGTAGGTCACTGCAGAGAGCACTTGACAGGAGACTTTATCTTCTTCTCTATGGTTCTGCATATGGTTCTAACGAGAATCCCGTCTGGCATTTCCCTGAGAAAGTTTATGAATCCGAACCGACACTGCGCAAGGTAACACCAACTTAATAATTTCTAAGTTTCCATCTCTCTTATGTCGTCTGTGGAATTTGTCATCTTCAAAGTGTTAATACCGGAGAAAATCTTAGTAGCAATCCAATGTTTTTCAGTGTGCAGAATCTGCTTTAGCATCAGTGATTGGAGATCTTACCCACACTTATTTTGTCGGCAATGCTCCGATGGGCCATATAAGCATACCGCCTTCAGAGAATGCCGACGTTAACCCGTCTCTTAAGGTACTACTACCTTGCACACCTTTTGCTTCTTATTTAGTGTTATGTTTTACTTGAACATCTGTAACCAGCTCGTCTAACACCTACTACATTTTATCGTCCTCAGCGGTTCTTTTTCAAGTCTCAAGTTATTGCGAAAAACAAGTTCGACATTGGAAAGTGCCAAGACTTCGTATGGGTGACTAAAGATGAATTGTTAGAGTATTTTCCCGAGCATGCTGAATATCTGAGCAAAATGATCATCAGCTGATGTGTGTTCCTCTTCAATGTTATAGCTACATATATTGAACTGAACTATGACAAGGTATCATTTTCTTTGTATCTCTGCCAACGATGTGAGAATTTTCCGAGTGTTTGAATCCGAATGGTAGAACTTTAGATTCAGGATGAAGAGGTGCTAGGATGAACTTGCACACCAGATGAAGTGTGTGAGATTGAAGGTTTTGTAGTAAGTTGATTAGATTTTTTAATGTAATAATAATCTTTCGACTTGCACTTTAGCTTTAGTCTTCTTTTATCAAGCTTTTTTTTTTTGTGGGATTGGCATCTGTTTGTCTGATGACTGGCAATAAAAGGAAAAACCACGCACACAGCCACACACAGAGACACACAAGTGAACAGATGTCCTATTACGTGGATGGTGCACAATCCAGTTTGAGGTCTTTCGTTAGTCACTGTAAATTACTACGTGTCAGGCAAGTGAGCCAGCATCGAGACTTTACGTGACTAAGTTGATATCTATCCAATCTCAGGAAACAAATATCTACTCCAGTCTCCATTGTTTTCATTTCTCAAACACTATCTACACTTTTTTTGAAAAACTTGAAAAGATGGATTTGATGGACAAGGCCAAGAACTTCGTGTCGGACCAGATGTCCGGGATCAAGAAACCGGAGGCGAGCATAACGGACATGGATCTCAAGGAAGTTCACCGCAATGGAGTCGACTATTTGGCTAACCTTTGTGTCACCAATCCTTACAGTCACTCCGTTCCCATTTGCGACATCAAGTACACCCTCAAAAGCGCTAACAGGTTCATCACATATGCCTTCGGATCAAATTCCATACATACATAATTTATATTGATAAGTACTACCACATTCCAAAATCAAGTATATAGGGTAGCTAGTGTGATATGATATGATGGTTGTTGGTTTTGCAGGGAGATTGTATCGGGTACGATTCCAGACCCTGGTTCGTTGAAGGCGAACGACAAGACGACGATGGAGGTGAGGATTAAGGTGCCGCACAATGTGGTGGCGAGCTTGATAAAGGACATGGCCAAAGATTGGGACATTGACTACTTGCTTGAACTGGGGCTTGTTGTTGATCTTCCGGTGATTGGAAACTTTACTATTCCGCTCTCGCATCGGGGCGAGATGAAGCTCCCTAGTATCAAAGACATGTTCTGATTGGCCATTAAGTTATGTTTTTCCTTTTACATCTCCAGTCTCCACTATTACCTCTAGCATACTACTACTATTAGTCTATCACCCCTGTATAATACACTTGTATCCAGTAATGTGACATTGTTTTCTAACTGTTGTTGTCCATTTCATTACTCATTACTCCTCAGTTTAATCTCATATGAATAATTTATAAAATTATATATTTTCAATCAGCAATGGAATTTACGTAGATGGCCGGCCATATGCTCATGAGACTAGCCCTGGTCAACTCATGAGGTCCACACGGCTACAAATATTTAGTATATTCATCATCATTCCGAACTACTTTTACCATAAAAACAGAAGCTAAGTTCACAAATTTATACTTAACAGACTTACAGTCACAGATACCTCAAACTACCAGTAAAAGTTATAAATAGTTTTTTCTTCAACTTTTGCAATCATCATGTCTTTTGCCACTCCCATCTTTTTAGTTTTGTTTCTAATTGTTACACACTCTACGATGATGTGTTGCTCGGGGGAAGAAGCGAATGCAAATTCCGGTTGTGTTACAGGAGAAATGAAAGCTCTCCTGAAACTCAAGGCAAGCTTCTCGGATGCTTCCAATCGACTGTCCTCATGGGATACAAGCACTGATTGTTGCAAATGGATAGGTGTCGAGTGTGACAATCTAACCGGGCATGTTATTGCTCTAGATCTCCAGAACAAAAAATACCTGTTTGCTTCTTCTACTAACGCGTTACTGAGTGAGATGATTGATTCGTCCATCTTGGAGCTGGAGCATTTGAGTTACGTTGACTTGAGCGGGAATGACTTTCTGGGGAGCCCAATTCCAGAATTTTTCGGACTGCTCAACCAGCTGCGTTATCTTGATCTCTCGCGTGCAAACTTCACTGGCGTTGTCCCACATCATCTAGGCAATCTTTCACGTCTGAGTGTGCTTGATCTGAGTTTTAATGGCTATTCTGCAGGAGAGCTGGTTATCGATGATTTCACGTGGTTTTCTCGTCTTTCTTTACTCAGGAGTCTTGATTTGAGCTTTGTGAATCTTAATCGAACAGAAGGTTTGCTCAAGGTACTCAATCTTCTCCCTTCTATTGAAGTTTTACATATGGCAGGGAGTAAACTTGAGAACAGAAGACCTGATTTTCTGAACACGTCGCTTTCTAACATCCAAGACCTTGATTTACGCGGAAATTCATTACATGGAGAACTCCCTTATTTTCTCGAAAACATGACTTCTCTAAGAGACTTGGCCCTTTCAGACAACCACTATAACTCTTGCAACCAGGTCAATCTTACTAGATTAACCAACCTTGCCCGGCTCGACCTTAGTTCCAACCATCTGTATTGCAATGTTGATTCGATCTCTCAACTCATACAAAATAATTGTCAGATGGAATCACTGGAACTAGGTTATAATCATTTCTTTGGGGATATATCAAGCTTGTTTCCTCTTAGCCTATCGAGATGCCCGAACCACAAATTAGCTACACTGGATCTTGGAGGGAATAACATAACCGGTCATATTCCAACCCCGATTGGTGCATTCAGGAAATTGAAGTTACTTGATCTTGGAGGGAATAACATAAGCGGTCATATTCCAACCTCGATTGGCAACTTAAAAGCACTGGCAACTTTCGATCTATCTGCTAATAGGTTGAATGGTTCGATCCCATTGACCATTGGAAATTTGAAAGCCTTGGAATATTTTGATCTTTCCTTCAATCAACTTTCTGGGCATATCCCATCATCACTTGGAAATCTCCGTGCCTTGTGGAACTTCGATCTTAGTCATAATAAGCTAATTGGGAACATTCCGCTTTCATTAGGGAATCACTCCAATCCCCGTATGCAGCTTTACATGTCCAATAACAATATTGAGGGATCAATACCTGATTCATTATGCAGAGGCAAACCTTTCTCTATTATAGATCTCTCCAGAAATCGTCTATCAGGTGATCTTCCAGGTTGTTGGTGGAGATTAGGCTCAGAAGTTCAAATGTCGTGGAATAAGCTTTCAGGTGGCTTTCCAGAATCAATCGGTGACTCTTGTCCTTTGACAGTACTAAACTTGCTAAATAACCAACTGACAGGAGGAATTCCAGCTACTCTTCAAAACTGCAACCAGCTATACTATCTGGATGTCTCAAGGAACCATTTATCAGGTAAAGTTCCACATCTAAACACGCTGCGATATCTGGCATTATCATCAAATGAGTTCTCGGGTGATTTCCCCACCTCCTTTGGTGAAGCTTGCACGTTGGAATGGTTACAATTGAGAAAGAACAAGTTTACTGGGGAGCTTCCTTCTAATCTGAGAAACTGCACAAAGCTTATAGTTATGGATGTTGGAGAGAACAAAATTTCTGGAGAATTACCCGATTGGATTGGAAATGATCTTCTTAGTCTGAATGTGCTTATATTAACTACCAACAAGTTCCACGGGGCGATTCCTTCTGATTTTTGTCAGCTGTCCCGCTTGCATATATTGGACCTTTCGAATAATCATTTGACAGGAAATGTTCCACACTGTTTTGGCAATTTTTCAGGCATGGTAGTTAATAATTCAACTGATACGTCCTTCGAAGAGAGCAGTGGCAGTTTGAAACAAGTGATGAAAGGAAAGGAAATGGAGTATTATCATGAAATGTTTCCGTACGTAGTGAATATGGATCTGTCTTGTAATAATCTAACCCGTGAAATTCCTTGGGAGCTCACAGGACTTGCTGCCCTGATTGGTTTCAACTTATCGCATAATCATTTGCAAGGTCATATTCCACAAAGAATTGGAGACATGAATAGTTTGGAATCTCTTGATCTTTCGAACAACAATCTCATTGGGCAGATTCCAGGGAGTTTATCAAATTTGAAATTCTTGAGCCAGTTGAACTTGTCCCACAACAAGTTGACGGGACAAATCCCAACAGGCAGTCAGCTGCAAACTTTTCAAGACCCCTCCATTTATGAAGGGAATCCTGGACTATGTGGAGATCCATTGGTGAATAAATGTCCTGGAGAAGGAGTGTCTAACGACCGAAATACGGAAAGTGATGAAGCAGCAGATGAAGTCGACACAATATGGTTTGTTGGAGTGGTAATAAGTGGTTTCGCCACTGGACTTTGGGGTGCCATTGGAGTTCTGGTGTTCAAAAGGAGCTGGAGAAGTGCTTATTTCGGATATGCAGATGAGAAAATAGCCAAATTTTTTGGAAGATAGACAGAGATGATGTTCTGTTGTGCAACTTTCTTACACATTCTCTTTTGGCTGCCTTTATTTACTAGTCTGTGTGATATGCATAAGTTCTCTTAAATTGTAAATTATTTTCTTGTAATACAAACTTTTTGGTGTTGTAGTATTTAATAAAAACGTCAGCTCTCTTTTGCTAGTTATCTTCATTGTATACAATACCAGTATATACTATATAGTAGCTATATACTAGTAAGTATATCTACAAGTAATCTATTTTTATAATATAATTTCGTTAAATATTTTCCTAATATAGTTTAAGAGTAGTATATAATTAAAGTAAAAAAATATTAATCGAAATAAATCAAAATGAGTAATTTGGAGTGGGACTGAAGGAGTACTGAGATAATTAGATAATTACAAGTAAAACAAACAACAAAATTTATTCATTACTAAACATGCTAACTTTATGATTTATGACATCTCAACTGCATCAATATTGTAAGTACACATGACATGGGGTTGTCAAAAAAGGGAAACAAATTAACTCGACCGTCGACGCTTTTAGTGGTTTCAGACTGAACGGAGTGTGTATGATATGTATACTAATAAAGTGTAAGCAACAAATGGAACAAGTCAAACCATACGCATTCCATATTTATTTGGCAGCCCTCATTTTTCCACAAACTGAAGCCCCACAATTAGAACCTTTCTTACACACGTCTATAATCTTCTATCTATATATACATTATTACAAAGTACAACAGAAATATCATCAACACAACACACTAACCCTCACAACCACTCCAAATTCAAACACTATGGCATTGACTTCAGAGCAAGTCCGCCCACTTGCCCCCGCCTCCGACCGTCCAACGAGCAGCGACGATGAAGAATCCACCGTCACCAAGAAAAACCACCGCAGACGGTGCATCAAATGCATCAGCTGCGTTGCCGCACTCCTCTTCATCCAGGCCATAGTAATCATAATCCTGGTCTTCACTGTGTTCAGAGTTAGAGATCCTATCATCCGGATGAACGGAGTCACCATCCAGCGGCTCGAACTTGTCAGCGGCACACAGGTTCCACAACCTGGCACAAACATGACGCTAAACGCAGACGTTTCGGTCAAGAACCCTAATTACGCGTCGTTCAGGTACCAGAACACGACAACGACGCTGTACTACCGTGACATGGTAATAGGCGAGGCTCACGGGCCACCCGGCAGGGCGAGTCCGCGTCGGACGATGAGGATGAATATTACAGTGGACGTGATAGTGGACAGGATACTGTCGCAGCCACAGTTGGCCTCGGATATGAACTCGAGTTTGCTGACGATGAACACGTTTACGCGTGTAGGCGGGAGGGTGAATATGGTGATTGCAAAGCATGTAACAGTGACTATGAATTGCAGTGTGACAATTAATACTACCAGTCAGGCTATTCAGCAACAGAGGTGTAGGCGAAGGGTTAGGCTCTAGAAATATATCTATATTTTTCCCTTGCAGAGAAGAGAGATCATATATTCATAATTCCATTATGTCTATGCACATGAAAACTAGTAGCAAATGATCCTCCATACACATTACCAGTTTACCACTCTTGTAGTAGTATAGACTGTAGTATAGTATTGATGTACTGTATGATTGATATACTATATATTTACTGGATTGTTTACTTTTCTACTTGTTATATGGACTATAGAGTATTGAACTTTTTGTACAATTCTTTAATTTCTTTAATTAAAAAGCAGTGTAATTTGATGTTATTATTACAACTCAATGTTTTACTACTCCACACTTTACTGGAAAACAGAAAGTAAGCTACACTTAACACAGATGATACTGAAAAGAAACAGGAAAGATTCTGATTCTCAAGTTAACAATTGCAGTAATTTTGAAATTGAAAATTACTGTTAGACCAACCGATTCATCCTTCACATGAATGTGAAAGATTTCAATCGATAAGCGGGTTGTTCGGGAAAGAGTTATATAAGTAGCCCCGAAAGACTTTGGCGAAAGCCACAATGAGTTAACCAGGATTGCTGAAAATTATTAGTCCCAAACGCTCCTCGGTTCACACTCGAGTAAAATCATTTAATCCGATTCACAGTATAGGTTTCTCCCAAGAAATAATTCAACCTTGCCACTGGTTCTCCCCCCCCCACCCCCCCTGGCGTTGAAAAATGCTAGCATAGGCAGGCAACTTTTTCCCATGTGAATGATGGAATAAAGTTGAAGCTTAGGAAATGTCCATACGATTAAATCAATCAAATTAGTTAATGCTCACCTGTGCAGATAACAGTTGCTTTCACAAAAAAAATAAAAATAATTCAACTTTTTTCCTTCTCAGGAGTAATTATTCTTCATCTACTTAACAATGATTGTCTCAGCATATCTTGAATTGATGACTATAATCACTAATAAGGCATATCAAACCAAACACATGACACCTCAATGGAGAAAAATCAACGAGCATATCCTCCGGTCGATATACCTTGTCTAACAGTTCCTGGATTATGGTGTAAATCTCTGATTTTCCCCAGTTTAATATCTCAGCTTTCAATTTGCTTCTGGAGCAAAGTATTAGAAGTTAGCAGGGGTCTTTCTGTTTCCCTCAGATATCAGTCACGGGAGAAGATGCGAATATAACAGTATTTCTAGGAAATGAAATAATGAATCCTAGAGTAAAGGGCTGTAAACCTTAAGTTACTTCATACAGAAGCAATTCATCTGCACCTTACAGAAGAACACCATGTGCAGGTTTCGGTTTTTTACTCAGAAATGCCATCTTTACTTGGGATCACAACTTGGATTTAATCCAGAAACAGAAGGTTGACTACGGAAATAACTCATTAAGGTTGCTTAATAAATCTTCCTCACAACTACCCATGTATAAATTACAATACTGGCTCTAATCGTTATCCTCACACTATTACTAATCAAATACAATCTCAGGCCATCTGTATATCCAGCAACTCTGTTTTTTTCAGTTAAATCTTTGAGTTTCATTCCTTTCTTTGTTAATCAATGCTTCAAATTTCTAGCCCTTTCGAGTTTTACATTTACCATACTGAAGCCTAGAGATCTATCAATCTTCTTGAAGAAAGATGGCCAAGGCAATGTTCGGATCATGTAGCAGGATACACAAATTGATCATCGTAATTGGTACTCTAGCCATTCTGGTTTTTATAGCCACTCTGTCAAAAACGTATTCGTTCAGATCATTTCTTGTATCTGATATCTCATGTGCTGCCAGAAACTTTGCTCCTCATGGCAGCACAAATGACAGAATCATTAAAGAAACTGTTGAAATAGTCATCCAGAAGATTCAACAAAAACTCGACCAGATGAGAGTTTTACCAAACAAATCATCTTCCGAACACAAAGACGCTGCTTTTCTGGCGGATATCTTGGGGCTCATTGAGTCGGTGTCCGATTATCTAACAGTAACAGAACCAGCCTTCCAAGAAAACAGCTCAAGGCCTATCCAACATTTTAAGGACCCAACAGAGTATTTCTTGACAGAAGAAATTCGGAAGTATATTAGGATCAAGCCAAACCGATTGGGGAAGCAGAACTTCATGGGGGCTAATGGCACGTTTACAAGCATTGGTCATTCGTGTTTTCTAATGAAAAAAGAGCTTGAAGAGTACATGGACTACGACATAGGTGATATCTGCAACGATGACTGGAAACTAGCGCAGAAACTGATGGTTCATGGCTGTGATCCATTACCAAGAAGACGGTGCTTTGCAAAGGGTCCTCAGTTCTATACAGAGCCTCTTCCGATCAACGAGTCACTGTGGACGCTGCCAGATGACCGAAATGTGCGGTGGAGTCAGTATAGATGCAAGAACTTCACTTGCCTTGCTGGAAATTCTGCACCTAAAGGATTCTTCAAATGTAGAGATTGTTTCAATCTCACAGATCACGAATTCCCCAGATGGGTTCAACCGGTTTATCAAGATCCCCATTCAAACTTAACTTCAGATTTCACAATAACTGAAGTTCTAGGTCTGAAGCCTGGAGGGATCAGAATTGGATTGGATTTCAGTGTGGGGACTGGTACTTTTGCTGTTAGAATGAGAGAACACAATGTTACCATCATTTCAGCAAGTATCAATCTTGGGGCACCTTTTAGTGAAATGATTGCGCTTCGTGGGCTAGTCCCACTTTATCTAACTATTAATCAGCGCCTGCCTTTCTTTGATAACACATTGGATTTGATTCATACTACGAGGTTTCTCGATGGTTGGATTGATTTCACTCTGTTAGATTTTGTGTTATATGATTGGGACAGAGCTTTGAGGCCAGGAGGGTTTTTATGGATAGATAGCTTCTTCTGCTTGAAAGAGGACTTGGATGCATATGTGGAAGTCATTAAGGTGTTAAGGTATCGAAAGCACAAGTGGGTTATTGTTCCTAAGATGGACAAGAACAATGAAACTGAGGTGTTCTTTTCAGCTGTCCTAGAGAAGCCACCCAGACCTTTCTGATTCAGGATTGAGCTTTCCTTTCATGTTTCATGTATTATCATTAAGTTATGTTACGCTCTTAATATTATCGTATTTTTTGCTTTTGTTATCAACTGGCTAGATAAGTTCATGTACAATTCACGTAGATGATGATTTTAAAGCTTAAAAACACAATGTTAGATACGTAATGGAAATCTGAAGAATTAATAGTGCTTTAAAAAAAATTCTCAACATTAGACTTGCATTTGGAATAATGTCATTCATTCGTGCATTAAAAGCCTGGAATAAACTCAACCATCCCAAATTCAGCTCTAGCAAACTAATTCAACATTTGAATCCTATCTTTCTAAAATAAGTTGAGACTTATTTAGGTCTTACCAGGTAGGATGCCCAAATCTCATCAGATGGAGGCGGAGGTTGAACCCAATGCGCAGGTATACGGCTGCAAATAAGTTTCATGACATAACAAGCATGAGATATAAATCCAATAGAGACAATCTAATATTTACAGATAGTAATTGTCTCAATTCAGGGTCAATTTTGTTAAACACTTCCAATCATACTTAAAGAAGAATAAAGTATTTATCAGTAAACGAGCTATACCATATTTAAGCTTCTAGTAAAATGCAAGGACCTCATGGTTATTTTATGATCCCAACAAAATTTAGTTTTGCACTTGCAGAGATCGGACAGTAGTATAAGGTGACTGACAGTAGAAACTAGATACATAGGCTACAGTATATATTCAGGGGGATTGAACAACAAGAACATAAACAAAGGTAAAAATTAGCAGTGGAGCAATTACAGGTTGGGTAATAACATAGTAGAACTGTAGAAGTTTTCCTGAAATAAATAGAATTAAAGTCTGCGAGGCTTTAATAGTCACTTTGACTTTTGCTACAACCAGTCTCAATTTTTTTTACCTGATTACCTAGGGGACTTCCACTACCGTGTAAAGATATCTACACACATGATAACTGAAAGTCACTAGAACACAAATTTATCAAAAGTCTTGCAATTGTCGTGCAGTCCAAAATAAAAAAGTAAAAAAGTAAAAAATACATATAAAACAACCATGAATGAAGATGAGTGCCATAAACTATTGTGTCAACTTGGTCCAGGAAAATGAAATTTACGTACCTTCCTCCAGGTCTTATAAATGCATCCCACATTCTTCTGACCTGCATGGACAAAACAAAATACATTAAACCAGTAGATAATTCTATAAGTTCAACTTAGATAGTATTATCTATACATACAAATATAAACACTTGGATTATTTCTCACCAATTTTTATATATGCTTATATATTTGATTTGGTTAGAAACTCATGAAAAGAAAACATAGCTGCTTAATTTGGGGGAAAGGTGAAAGACGATACAACAGCTGTATTTAACATGGCTGGTAAGGCCTTATATTGCTAAAACTGTCTTATTGGTGAGAGATAAATCCAGTTGTGGGTGAAGAAACTAAATATTCACAAGAAATATTACCTCAATTAGTGTGCCCAAGTCGGTACTGCTTCCATGATAGTAATGGTAAAATTCCAAGGGTAAGTTAGCAACAGAATCATAGACACTGCTACTGCTAGAACCAAGTGCACCCGGGTCTTCTTTTGCAGATTCCTTGGCTGTGAGTTCCGTGTCAATTGTTTTCTTTGCACTCTCACTGTTTTCAATTTTATCTTGTGCATCTTTATCTCGGTTCTTATGGTCGACCTCTGACTCATGTGCATGTCTGTGGATTTGATTTCTTGATTCCTCAGCAGTAGCAATGGCGTCTTTGGCAGCGTCTGTATCAGCTGCAGCCACTTCTTGACGCTCTTCTTCCTCAACTGCAGCTCTAACTCGTTCAAGAAACTTGTCATCTTCTTCCGGGAAAAAGTGACCTGTGTGATAATGATTGGAATTAGGGATTGTACAAGAAAGCTGAAGTGTTTGTGGCTATAAATTTATGCAGCTTCTCTAGCCTGAACGAACAAGAAATTAATTTTCACCTTGTTTTTTCAATTTATCTATTCTGATCGATCTCAACTCCTGCAGCTTTTCGACAATCAACACCAGCTCTAGCTGAAATTTGATAGGTGTAAGGACAGACAGATATGTAGTAGAAGTATAAGATAGATAACAGGGTAACTGGCAACTATCCTACATGGTCAAATGAAGAGTTAGAGAAAATTAAGCATCGACAAAAATGCACATGACCACACACTAAGCAGGAATGTTTTACGGGCATTATCTCAGAAATTGGACAGTTTTCTTTCAGACGACATTGATATGCCTTTCATTCATAATTAGTGGAAGCTCACATATATCTAACGTAAGGATCACGAGAAAACTGTAAAACCATGTTGAATTGGCCCATAAGCATATTGCAAAGTATAAATGCATTAGCTAAATGCTCGAACTGGTTTCCTTAAGAATGAATCACATACGTGACCCGGTTATTCAGCTTACTTTTTACCGTATGCATGAATGCATTTGGAACTACAAGCTATGAAATCTGAAGATACCCAGTAGAACTACCATTAATTTGCAGGCACTATATATTTAAAGACTAAGTAATCAAAATGGGCTTTTATCATGATTTGGACTTCATTGAAATGATACAAGTAAACGTGTTACAGCTTCCTGAAGTGCCTCACCTCAGATTCCAGTTTCTTTTTCTCTTCTATTGCCTTAAGCTTGGCTATTTCCTTCATCTTTTCTACCTGCAGAACAATACCTCAAAAGGGATCATATATGTAATTAAGATGCTGAAATAGCAACATGTATTGCAATAGGCCATATCATTTGACTCCATAATGCATTTTTACAGGACAAATTACAAACTGTAAACATATGATGCAAATACCTTGAGTTGAGCAATATCTTTAGCAATCTCTCGGGCCCTCCATTCATCAGCTTCTTTATCCACCACATCAAATTTCTCACGCTCCTAAACCATCAACAAAGAAGTAAATTACACAAATCAAAATATACATTGTTAGAAGTACGGCCAACCAGGAAGAAGCAGAGACAGCCAAACATATTTCCTCACCTGAGCCAACTTCTCGGCTATCCGCCTTCTCTTCCTCCTCTGCCAAAGTTTATTCCTCTTGTTCTTCTTGAGTTTGTCACCTAATCTCTCAACAGCAGATTTCTCCTCCCATACAGTCTTCTCGTCTGTGACAATCCTGAATGGCTCCAGCTGAAACCTTAGTTTCAACATTATGGCATTTGCAGCGTTCATCGACAAAGTCTCTTGAAAACCTATATCTACCAGATTGTCTTTCATAACCCTCGAGAACGAGTCAATTGACATTCCACCTTGTCCTTTATCTTCATCTTCAACCACTCCTTTTTCTTTCATCCTCGTCAACATTTCAAGCTCCTTTTGCCTGTCCATATTAGCACGGAACTCAACACTAACAGCTATAGAAACTAAAATGCACCATTTTCTTCTCCATCTTTTATAGCACAAAGAGATAAAGCATTACTACTTGTTTAGCTGAATTAAGCAGATAGGCCTAAAAGCAACATCCACATTATCATTGATCATGGCTAGCTAGGGTTGATAAACACAAAGGGAATCCAAACTACCAAACTAGGTTTCAATCAACATTGCTCAGCTACTAATCAACATTCCAATAGCTGATAAAAGAATAAACTAAAATTGAAGTTGAGATTAAGCTTACATAGCCTTGGCGAGGTTTAACGTATCGTGAAGCTCCTTGAGACGGCTTCGCACATTCGATGCGGACCAAAAGGTGGCTGTAGGCGGTGGAAGAGGTGGTAGTGAAGGAGGCGGAGGTGGGGCCCATGGTGGAAAGGCTGAATTGTAAGGAGGATGAGGAGGAGGCAGATTCATCGGATTCATGAATGAGGTTTCACCGGAAGTAGAAGAAAATTCAATTCCTCTAGAAATTTACTGTAAATTGAAGATATAGAGATGTTCGATAATGGAGTCTGTGCTTCTCTCTGTTGCTGCTAGAAGGCAGAAGCTCCATCTTCATAGAGTGAAAGTCAAAATAAAAGGTAAAACTGGAGACAAGTAGAGTATAACTTTAAATTTTGGGGAGTAGATTGCACAGATTTGAAATATTTTGGGAGTTGACGTAAATTTACCAATCTAAGCACAAATGTGAACTTTGTGTTTCTTTCTCCAGCCTGGTTCTGCTTCAGTTTCACTTTCATTACAATTCCAGGTTAAGGACAGGAGAAAATATGGTCCCAAAATTAAGTGGACATTGAAAGTTCCTTGAGATTAATTCAGAGTGTTCGTTCTGCTTACTTTCGAATTTGTATGAGCGGCCTGGCCTTATGATTTCACATGCACATGCACTGTTAGCTTTGCTAACATTGTGATGATTCTGCTGCTGCTTTCATTCATTCATCAGGGTCGGGTAACTGATGTAACGCATTGAACGTTAATACAAACACACCCACATGTTGCATTTATACTTGAATGACGGAATCTCAATAGTGATCGCGTGCCAAAACTACTTGGATTATTCACACTGTTTAGTGCCTTACCTAGCCATGTCTCTGGTCCCCTAGCTTCAGTCAAGAGATGTCTTTGTTTCCACGATGGAGGGGGTGCTGCTTGTGTTTCTATCTTTAACGTTTCTCTGCTTGTTTGACTTTTTTGCTTCTTCTTTGGCATTTGTTGTTCGAATTGCTTCTGCCGGTATAGCTCCTAGCACCCTCCAGGGGCCACTGACCAGTGATCACCATGGCCAGGAACTTAACAGGTAATCTGCAGCCTTATCGTTCATTAGATTTTCAGAAGTACGTGATTGTTTATGACGCGTTTGTGAAATCTTGCAGGCTTAGTGATGTGGCTTAAACAGCTTATATAACCACATCAGATTGTGATTTTCTGACATTTGCTTGTTCTACTCCTTTAAAGAAGCAAAGCGGAATGATCAATGTCTACAAATAATGCACGCGATATCAAGTACAGAGTCAGTAAAAGGCCCATAAGCTGGCATAGAAAGCGCACTGTACTTGAATTATCATAGTTTTCGAACTGCCTACAGTTTCTTCTCCCCTATATCAAGATAAGGGAAAGGACAAACTGAATTATATGAACCATGATAGTGAATTTTCGTAGTGGCAATTCAAACTTTGTCACCCCGTTTTAAGGGGAATCTGGAATCAAGCAACTTGATAATTCAAATTTCGAATTTATTGTTTCATTTCTGCCCGAAATCATGTACGTATATATTTTTGTCACATTGGGAGGCGCCGAATAGAACAACAGTTAGCTAAGGCAAGTTAATGAGTGTTGGTCCCCTAGTCTTGGCTAGTTTAAGATACAGTACAAATCTTATCTCTGGTATGCCCATTGTCTCATGGACCCTATATGTCTCTGATTGTTTCTATACACCAAGTCACCAACTTTTTAAAGTAATGATTTCTTGTAAAATTTAACATCTTGATAATATAATTTAAGGCACAGATTCATAATTCTTAATGAGGTCATCATGTGATGATAATCCTAGACAGAGCTCTATCGCGCGCAGTTTTGGCGAACTCATAGTTGCGAGTCTTCCACGTATGCATTGTTTCGTACAGTGCTGTTGCTAGACCTCTCAAAGTCGTTGCATGCGATTACGACATTTTATCATTACGAAATTCAAAGTTACTATCATCACAGCAGAAATCAGTCTGGACCAAGCATCTTAAGGCATCTTCATAAGTCCAACTTACATTAAATCTCCACATAAAAGAACAAAAATGAGAAACTGGAAACATGTGATGATGGCCTCATACTATCATAACTCATAAGCAAATCGAGACGTGCCAAAACTGTCGTGTTCTACTGCCCTGTGTGATCAGGAACCATTCACTGCCCTAACATCATGCATCATTTATCTCAAATAGCTTATGAATTTATTGAGTACTGAGAACGGAAATAATAACTAAACTGCTTGATCACTAAATTTATTTCTCCAACACACAAATGTACAATGGTGAGTTATTTCATGTTACTGTAAAAATTACATCACATGACAGAAGCAGAAAGTATCAAAATTGATTTTCACATGATCTCTTACAGTAAAGAATTGCTTCATGGATTGAGCTCTCAGCATCAGATGACCAAGGATTATTAATGGCACGAGACGGGCTAGTCAGTGGTGAAGCTTGTGCAGAAAAGTTCCAACTCTTAGCCTTCTTCAGTCCATTATAGATATCGCTTTTCTTGCTTGTCTTCTGAACATCATCCCATTGATAAACAGCTGAATAAGCTCTACTTCTTCTTGGTGATGACGAAACAGAAAGGGTCTGAACTTCACAAACCTTCCGTTCCAGATCATCGACTCTACTGCTTTTCCTGGATGGCGGCCTTATTGTTTTGCATAATGGCTTCACGAATCCAAACCACTTCTGCAAGATTCTTTTCGATGATCTTTTCCAGTTCCTCTGTTGTGATTTGTTTTCATCATCGAAAAGTTGACTTCTTGAATAATATGGAGTGATAGGTGATGAAGGCATAGAAGTTGAAGTTCTTATAACCTGGACTTTGGATCTTTTAACATAAATCGGCATGATGTGACCATCAGAGAATATTTCATCAGCATGAACAAAGGCAGAAGGAGATGTTTGATGAACAGAAATGTCAAAGTCGAAATTCTGTTCTTTTTCGAAAGAAGTTTGAGGGAATATTGATATAAGGTTATCAGGGAGGCTATCAAAAGAAGATTGTTTTGATTCTGTTAACCAACTGTATGAAAAACTATCAGTGGCTAATGGATTGGAATTTTCCATACTGAATCAGTATAGAGAGATGATATTGCAGAATAGAGTCTAATAAATGGCTTATGGAGTATTGAAATGGGAACTGAACAACTTTATATACTAAAGTGGCTTGGAATCATGTGACTTAGCTTTCCGTTTTTAAATTGACCACTGCAGATAGAGCTTGTCTTGTACAATATACTTCTATGGATACAGATGATCCTCTGGTTCTTATATTTATGTCACCAGCATGATCACATGGCCTGTACCATACTTGATCCGACAACAATCCGGTATGGCGTTTTCTGGTCCATTCAGATCCGGTATAGGTCTAAACTCTCGCTATAAAATCCAGTGTTATGAACAACTAGTACCTAAGCACGTTTCCTGACATGTCTTACGGAGTTACCAGAAGATGAAATGTAATGCTGGTCAAAGCAGTAACTAAATTAACAAAGATTTCTGTTGTTATAGATGCAAAAGAAATTTATCTGTTAAACATGAGCTAAGTTGTCTGCATATGCTACTAGCATATAAATTATCTTGGATTCTAGAAGGTCTTAGGGAAGACTAAAGCAAGCTGATAACAGTATAATCCATCGTCTATGCGGCTCTGAAGGTGACATTCTTCTTTGTTTAACACATTCAAATCATCAGAAGTTGCTAAACACATGCAGCCAAGATTTACCAGAACTTGTGCAATTTTTATAAGACCTGATTGTGGGTCTGTGGCCCTATGTTTTCAAGGAGGCTTTACATAACCTTCGGTGAGTTTAGCGTGTTAATTGCCGTACCAAGATGTAATATACGGAGCGAAAAGCAAAGGCCATACAATGAAGATAAAGAAATCCCCTGCTCTTGCAACCACCAATAATGCAAACTGTGTTTCTTGATTGGAGAAACTGCCAAGGGAAAATAGGAATGTGTTGTTGTTTTCAGCTTAGATTATGCAATAACAAGTACTAGAAATGGAGAAGCCAAGTGCAAAATGTAGCAGACAGATGGTCCCTATGTGTTGGAGAGAATACAAGTATATGACAGAAGCAGGTTAGGACCAAGCAAAAGTAGGTGTTATAGCACAAAAATATTGTATAGGTTGCTTCCTTTTGTTGAATACATAATACATTGCACCAACAATATGTTATGGGCTAGTTTTGACATATACTAGCAAAATTGGGTATCTGGCAAATGTGCAATTTAGGTAGGAATTGCAAAGGGAAATTTACAAAACAACGCCCCTCCCCTTTGTTGTATTCATACGTACCATACCTATGCTCCATCAGAATCTTACATTTACACACCTACTTTATGCAGAATTCCATGACATCTAATAGGGTGGTTAAATGTACATTAATCATTCCAATAGATGGTTTGCACTATGTATTTCAAATCTCATCATGCACAGGGTAAAATCATATCACGAATTATGTCATGATGGGTGTCATGTATGTCATGCACAATCCACAGTCTGATCCATGTTAATTTTTTTCATTAGAAAAGTCATAATTACTTACCATATTCATGGTTGACCCAGTATTTGAAGTTTAAGATGGGGAGGGTAAAATCTTAAATTTATGAAAATACTACTATATTATATATAATTTTTTTAAACAATACTCTTTGGTTCCATACGGTTCATATTGTCTGGCTTATTAACTTGATATAAATGTTGCATTTGTAAGTAGAAATTTTTCACAATAAAACATCCATAAAGACTAATCGAGTGCAGATTAACAAAGTTCTGTTTAGATTTTGAGCTGGAACACTTTTGAAATTGCAATAAGTTTTTTTTTTTTTAGTTCATTTATTCAAACTCAAAGGAACTTTACCCTATTAGATCTTGAGAATAAACAAACTATGTAGTTGTTTCCTAACACTAACACATACAAGCCCAAAACCATGAAGTTGGTTGGTCACAGACCCATGAATGCAATCTACATGGTTGATTGTTGGGCACGTATTGGTGGTGTTACTCTGTACGAATTTTGAGATTGACTCGAAATCGTTTTCGATAGTTTGTCATGATATATGCACAAACTCAAATCAAGCATCCTCCATGCATTTCCAATTTAGAAAATGAAGGATTGGTCGATGCTATTAGCAATAAAAAGAACTTAGTCGGATTTTCGCGAAATATCTTTATTCATATTAAAGATATATATGCAGAATAGAAGTTTAAAAGTAGTTTTATTAGTCTTTTGCCTATGTAGATAAGGTTGCTAATTCTAATATATATATATATATGAACAGATCTATTTATCTACAAATACGAACAAACTTAAATAAATAAAACTTCTAATAAATAAAACTTCTAAATACGAACTAGCCACGACCATGGAGAATGGAAGTATGGAACCTACTTACTCCAACTAACTTCTAGATACAAGACTTCTAGATACGAACTAACCACAACCAATGCAGAATGGAATCCCTACTTACTCCAACTAGCAACCTTCGTCAGAAAGTCCGTTTAGGAGTTTGCTTTAATTTGAGTTCGTTGACAACTAGAATTCTACAGTTATTACATGTAATTACAAAGAAGAAGAGTATATCCAAAATCAGAGTATATCCGAAATCTAAAGGTAATTAGCAAGAAGAGTATATCCAAAATCTAATTCAAGTAGTATGCAATTATGTGGATTATGCAAGTCGATCTTTTATCAATGGTTAAGGACTACATTAGAGAAGAAACGTTCGTGAGTCAATGAATGGTAATAAAATCTACCATACCGTACAATCCGTTCTCTCCTCAAACACAGCCCGTTCCCCAATTACTTCGCTCCAGAACACCCCTACATTACAAATATCACCAACAACAATCACAAACCAATAACAATCTCATCAACCATCATACCAGTGTACAGAAAACCCAAAAACATATTAGGAGTAGATAAGAAATTTGATTCTCCCCCCCTCCTAAAGGGGTTCTTTTTCACTCAAAAGGGAGAATTTCAAATTTCAACAATCTTTTTTATTCTATCCACCAATAATGGCTGATTCTGAGAACAAGAAGTACATTACATCAGACGAGCTCAAGAAGCACAACAAACGCGACGACGTCTGGCTAGCTGTCCAGGGCAAGGTTTACAATGTCACAGACTGGATCAAACAGCACCCTGGTGGAGATATGCCGATCCTCAACCTGGCAGGTAATGACGTTACTGACGCGTTCATCGCTTTCCATCCAGGTTCAGCGTGGAAACACCTGGACCCGTTCTTCACCGGGTACTACCTGGAGGATTTCCAGGTTTCGCAGGTCTCCAAGGATTACAGGAACCTTGTCTCCCAGTTTGTGAAAGATGGGATGTTTGAGAATAAAGGGCACGGGACAATATACTCGTTCTTGTTCGTTGCGTTGCTGCTCGCGTCCTGTTTCTATGGTGTGTTGTGCTGTGAGAGTTTCTTGGCTCATATGTTGGCAGGTGCGGTTTTGGGGTTGGCTTGGATGCAGGTGGCTTACTTGGGGCACGATTCCGGACATTATAATATAATGACCAGCCGTGGATTTAACAAGGTCGCGCAGCTTCTTGCCGGTAACTGCCTGACAGGCATCAGCATTGCCTGGTGGAAGTGGACGCATAACGCACATCATGTTGCTTGCAATAGCCTGGATTATGATCCTGATCTTCAACACTTGCCGATGCTTGCAGTTTCCTCGAAACTGTTCAAATCCTTGACATCCAGGTTCTACGGGAGGGAGCTTACATTTGATCCCGTGGCGAGGTTCTTCGTTAGTTACCAGCACTTGACTTACTATCCGGTTATGTGTGTTGCAAGA
This sequence comes from Plantago ovata, assembly GCA_028274465.1. Taxonomy (NCBI): domain Eukaryota; kingdom Viridiplantae; phylum Streptophyta; class Magnoliopsida; order Lamiales; family Plantaginaceae; genus Plantago; species Plantago ovata. The sequence continues at coordinate 96,067,498 of CM051458.1, forward strand.
GTCAATCTTTACTTGCAGACCTTCTTGCTGTTGTTTTCAAGCCGAAAAGTGCCTGACAGAGCCTTGAACATAGTGGGGATCCTTGTCTTCTGGACTTGGTTCCCGCTCCTTGTATCATGCTTGCCTAATTGGACCGAATGTGTGCTTTTCATTCTGGTCAGTTTCTGTGTTACCTCAATCCAGCATGTGCAGTTCACTCTGAACCATTTTGCTGCGAATGTGTATGTTGGAGCACCAAAAGGGAACGACTGGTTCGAGAAACAGACAAGTGGGACGATTGACATTGCCTGCTCATCTTGGATGGATTGGTTCTTTGGAGGGCTACAGTTTCAGCTGGAACATCATTTGTTCCCCAGGTTGCCTAGGTGCCATTTGAGGAGTATTGCTCCGGTGGTTCAAGAACTTTGCAAGAAGCATAATTTGCCTTACACAAGCTTGTCATTCGTGGAGGCAAACAAGTGGACTCTCAGGACACTCAGGACCGCTGCATTGGAAGCGAGGGATTTCTCGTCTCCGGTTCCAAAGAACTTGGTCTGGGAAGCTTTGAACACTCATGGTTGAAGATTGCTAAGGTTGTTGGGTAAAACTATTTGAAACCAAGTTAAAGTTAGTAAAGTGTTTTGTTTCTTTGTTATGGTTTCATGTAAAAACAGTTTTCAGTAGGTTTACATTTTGTGGTTAACTTTGTGATTCATTATATTTTGGAAGTTGTATTGTCAACTCCAGTACTGTGCACTTACCTTGGCACTTTATATATATTTTTCTTTAGTTGTATAGAGATTTTTAAGCACATTCTTGGTTCTTCAATTCCTCTTTACACTATATATGCAGTGATTTAATTCTTATAAGTCATAGGATGTAACACAAAAACAGAATACATAGTAGTAGTAGTATTATACTTCTTATATACATAACTAAATACAGCAAGTTCTAGACATGGCTTTTAATGGAAGAACTATATCCAGTTTCATCGTCGTAATACTTGGACCAAAGCATTACGCCTCCATACTTGTTGGTACCCTTGATAGCTGGAAGCACAGTTGACGTCATATCTGCAACCGGAATAAAACCGCTTCCAGCTGCATCTGGTGCTGCTGGTAATCCCAAATATATCTTTGTAGCAGGAATTGACGAAATCCATGTTTTCCATGCGCTTTCAAGGCTGGCCACATCGCCAGAAGTGTACTGGCAAGGAGGGTTATTGTAAAATTGAACCCATACATAGTCAAAAAGTCCAGTATCCAAGGCTTTTCCGAGTGAAGCATCAGGAAATGGGCACTGTGGGGCTGCGGTTAAGTACACTTTTTTACCACTCTTGTTGTAACCGTGGAGAAATGTGGCTAGATCATCCCAGTGCTGATTGTTCCCAGTTTCGATGTCAAAGTCAATTCCATCCAAAACAGCAGGTCCCAAAGGTCTTGATGATGATTCGCCACCTAAGAAGTTGTTCCAGAGATAACCGGCAAGTTGTTTTGCATCCTGAGTGGAAACGAGGGAGTATCCACCTGCCCCACCTCCAATAGAAAGCAGCACCTTGATTCCCTTAACCTGACATGATGTTATGTTAGAGCTCAGGCCAGTACACCCCATGCTGTATGGGTCGCAGTGGCCAGCTAGGTTTATCTGTGGTTTGATTCCATTGCCAAATGATGAAAGAAACGCTAAAATAACGTATTCATAGTTCCCAGTGGCACAGGTATCAGCCAGTGTCCCTTCATTTCCGTTCTGTCCCCAGTATATCGAGATTCCACCAGCTTCAGACCCAATCACTAGCGCTAGGATTGCCAGTGAAATGAAAATTGGAGAAACTGATCTCTTGAGATCCATCGGAGGGGAGTACTTTACTATTTGAGTATCTCTGTGATGCAGCTCAAGTTGTATTTGAGGCAATAGTTCTAATGTGCCCCCTTTTATAGGACAATAGTCTGCTCAACATAATGGATCACAGAGCTAGTATTCTGTCTCTAATCCTTGTGCCTGTGTGAATAAGAGTGGCTGAACAGTCGCTCAGTTCCAACATATCTGAACTTATCTCCTGATCTTTTATCATTAAAGACAAGGCTTAATGATACTACTTAAACGTACACGGAGTCTCAGGAACTATTTCACCATATATTCAGGTCTTGATGTTGTCTGTTTGTTGTGGCTTAACTTGTTTTTATTCATTCTACCACAATAGCACCCAGTTTTATACTTTGCCTTCAATTTTGGCTGGATGTATGAATTCAGATTAGAGAACTTAATGGCTTCTGATAAATTGTCTACTGTTATCTTTCTTATCATCACTCTCGTATCGCTCTGTCTACTAGGGTTGATTCTTGTCTTTCCAAACTTAACAAGACAAGATGTATTATCTTTGCCAGTTGAGTGAGATCTACACTGAGAAAGCAACCCCACACTCAACTCAGTTTGCTGTTCTTGGCATTTCATCCTAATACATCATTGCGACGCTGAGGCAGAAACCAATTGTAGATGCAAAGCCAAGCAAGCAAGAAGTATCTTGATTCATGAAAACAAAATTTACAAACTGCAATACGTCTTTCCGGTGATTGCCTAACAGCCACATTAATTCATGCTTTCAACTTTATTTACATTACTAGCCAATAGTAAGTATGGTGTATAAGCTGTACAGAGAGTTCAACATTTGCAGTCACACACTGCCTGGATCAACAATATCCGGACATCCGGTCTCTATCAACACATACATACAATACATATTCCACTATGCCAAAATTCACGAGGCACAAAACTTTTACTGGGCACCCTAGGGAACCAGGGACTGTACACTATAGCTTAAGGAATAGTCATCCACCATGTAATGCCGTGAAACGTTTCATGTCAAGTCCTAATGCCCAATTTGCACTCAATATTGGGAAAAAAGGTTCAGTGAACAAACTAAAACGTCAGAATACTCTTTCATGATTCAGCCTCAGATACCAAACTGGTAATAACTGAGGTCAAGTAGCGTTTAATAGCAGAGAGTTCCAGAGGCACATGACTGCTCGTGGATGTGGCTGACATTTCAAAATATGTTGGCTTCGGTGTAGAAGAACCACTGATTGACTGGATGAATTGCTCCACTGCTAATACTTTGAACTTTTGAGGCCCGTTCATAGCAATATTGTGAACCCTGTGTTCGTAGATCTTTCCATCCTTATCAAGCTTGTACTCCGAGGTACCATCAAATCTGCCACGGCTCTCCCATGGAACTCGTGGAATGCCATGGACAGTCCAACGAACCATTATCATTGTTTCAGCAGGCTGCCACACACTTACGATGTCAACCCACAAGGCCTTAAAGAAGATTTTTCCATGAAATCTTAATGCCCATAAGATCGACTTATAGTTCTCAATGCCAGCAAAAGTGTTGAGCGGGTCCTTGAAGACAATGTCATCCCTATACAAGACAAGATGGACATTGAGGATATTAAATTTTAGTCTTCCCATCATCCCACGTATCATTCTTCAAAGGAAGCCAATCAAATAGTACAAAACACATTATACATTTTATATTATTTATCTTATGTTGATCATAGTGCATCTGAAGGTAGAACTTGGAACTTGTTTTAAGCAATCACATCTGTATGCTGCTATAGTTAGAAGATAGAGTGATGGAAATTGTGAAGCAATATTCACATAAGCATCTAGTTAAGCAGCACGGCCTATAAAATCCAGGTAATGGATAAGACCCAAACTGGAAGCAAAATAAGAACTATACTTTATTTACAAGGCATCAAATCTTGTCGCAGAAGATAAAAACCAAGCTTTACTGTTGTTCTCCCAGGACAAAATATACACTTAACATACAGTTCGAAGCTCCATCTGGAACCTACAGATAGTACATGATCTGACCTTCAAGTTGTTTTCAATGATTGCACCTATATGGCTATATATCTAGTGTGTATGGCCTTCAAACAACTAAGGAACTGGCCCTTAAACCTCACCTACACAATTATAAACAAGAACGGAAAACTCTCTACTTTACCGAGTTCTCTACAGCAACATACCATATGAATATGGGGGCCTCCTACATCTCAAATCTCAACTCCCATTTCACCACAAACAACCTAGTATACAAAACAGTAATAGAGACACATGCTTACTAAAAGAAACAAACCGGCAATCCGTTCAAGCAACCCGTGGCAAACACCCTTCTGTCCATAAAATCTAAGCTCAATTTATAAGTTTTTGGATCAGAATGCAACTCAAAAGGCCTACAGAAAGCAAGTAGGACATCTTCTAAGGATAATTCAACTCGATAATTGATCCAAACTCGAATACTCGATTACGCATAATCCATAACAACTACTACATCTTCCTTTTTCCTCTACATCCAACCGATTCCCTGAGCTAGTCACAAACTCATAACAGTTCATCTGAAATTCTAATTCATCACTAAAATTTAAATTTCCATCACTCCATGAATTGAGGCATTAATCTCACACAATCAGCTCATAAAAAGTTGAAAATCATCAACTAGAAATTAAAAACTTGCGGAAGCAAAAACAGCAACTAAAATTAGAGAAACAAACAAGACATGAACTCGTATATACCTGTAGATACCAAAGCTAAGCTCCCTGTAGAAAAGCTCCGGAAACTCCTCTCTGATAGTCCGAATCGCGTAACCAGTATTGACATAGTACTCCCGCTTCTTCACCTCCTCATCCTCCTCTCTCTTCCTCGACGAAGGAGACGGCGTCGTTTCCTTCTGCTGCTTCACCTGCCCGTATAACAACCTCACATTCAACTCATAGTCACAACCACCTCTCAATTTCAAAACCTCATTGTCGAAATGCTTCAGCCCCGACGAAACCCTAAACATGATACTCCTCGGAGTCAGAATAGCTCTTCTAGATGGAACACACATTCCAGCGAGTGGAGAAATGTCCGGCGATTGAATTAAGAGTGCCATTTGATTTGATTGATGTATAGCGGCAAAGAGGTGAAAATTGGTACGAGTTGAGTATCAATTGATGTTGAATGAATTGTGTGCGATGCGAATATTCGGAGGAGGAGAAGATGGTTTGTTTGGTTGCAGAAGAGGAGATGTGGAAAAATCATTGCTGGACGAGTGAGAATGGTCGCAAGGAGGACGAAGGGTATGGTAATGGATAAGTTCTGATTACATTTTTGGATAATTTCATAATTATGGACCCTAATTACAATCACCACGACAATTCTTTCGATAATATGTCAAAATTTCTTTCTACTAGAGACTAGGCCAGTGAGTAGTGTGATAATATGATATGGCCGGTGACTCCGTGAGTACAACTTTTTAGCTAAAAGCCTAAAACCGACCACAGATAAAATGTGAGAAACGCAGAGTAATTACAGTTATCAAATAAAATTTAATTTAGGTGATAGACGACTGAATTAGCATAGGGTAATCTACTTAACGCCTTTTTGGATTGTACATAACTAACGAGTTGATATGATATGATCGTTGATCAATTCTACAAAACATGTACCGCGCAAAATGTAATCCCAATATATACAATCACATGTATACTAAATTTATGGTTACTAGAATGTATGTACCGATTTTTAGATAATTGTTTAAGTACGTATAATATATTGAAGATGATAAATAAGATAAGCAATGAATTCGTAATATACTAATACTAATTCGTATTAATTCAGATAGCCAAAATGGTTTTATTACAATACACTAAGGCGAATTATTGCTCGACGGTCACAACTTTACCAGCATTCGACACTTGCCCTGTGTAGCTTATGTCTCTTGTAAATATGGATGTATCCTTGAACTCAGTCCGGTCGATAAGTCGACTATATAATGCTTTGATAATATTTTTCAAAAGTTAACGGAGTATTTACCTTTAAAAAAAAGATGTCTTGTTATTGTTATTATTAGCAGTCTCACAAAAGATATAAAATAAATGACATCATAACACGTACAGGAAATTAAAACAATATTATATAAGTCAACAATGCACGCGTATTTGTATGTGAATGGTTTGACACGGATGAAAAATACATTACAATCAAGTAATAAACATCCCAAATGAACAATGGTACAAGATACAGTCTCTCATACCACACCCACACAAATAGACACCAAACTAAAGAATAAGCAAAGCAGTAAAATCTCTAACAACAAACCACATTCATGCATATTTTACCTTTATTTTTCTTTGTTTCAAATGTGTATCTTACCACATGGTAAACCACGTCAGGACTCGGGAGGCGTAAATGCTTTAGTATAATGTTAGAAAGCTCTAGTACATACCCTTTTAACTGATGCATGATAGATAATTTATTCAAGGCCGTACCTCATCCTTAAGCCAAAAATAAACTTAACAATCCTCTTAGGTTCAGTCAAGGTCTTGGAAACGGTTTCTCTAGCCCAACACCTCTCTACCCATTTCATCAATGTGGGACAATGCTCTTTGATGCTGAAATCACCATGAATCTCTAGGGCTTCAAACCAGGAAGAGAATGAGATGAGAGCCACATCAAGAAACCCAAAGTTTTCGCCACCAAAGAAGTGCTTGTCTCCCAATTGTCCTTCCAATAGCTTCAGGATCTCTATGAACTCTTTCTTAGCTATTGCTTTCTCTCTCCCTTCCATCGCCCATATTCCTCTTGTGGCAGTGTGCACCTGATTATTTGGAAATAAGTGGATTGATTACTATTAAGCTTATGCCTAGACAACTACTCTATATGCCACATACTAATTTCGTGTGATATATGAAATAAACGAGCCAATGCACACAACCTTCCAACACCATACATAAAAAATGAAATTATTGAAAGCTAACTAATTACCACACCGCATATCCTACATACAGCTAATGCAAATGTGACTAGGTTTAGTCTAAATCCGTCATGTAGCCAGAGCTACTATATACTCCTATAACATTACATCTTTATGTAGCAAGGCAATCTGACATAAGTTCAATGACCGATGATTTTAACAGCAGTGGATAACTCTTAGCTTAAAATAGTAGAAAAACCTACATTCAAATTAATAGCATAAACATATGTCATGATAGATATATCACAACAACTAAATGAACCAGACACCATTTTATCACATAGTCATTCAATAAACAGGACATCATATAGTAATAAATAACAAGGATTATAACTTTCACTACTGAGCATGTGAATCTAAGAAACATTAACTCGGTCAAGTGGCATCCAGATTCTGATCTAAAGTCCAATTCTTGTAAACACTATCTTTTGGTAAGTAAGAATGTAAGATGCATGGTAAAGAGTAACAAGACACACATGATTCTAATTTCTTAACCCGCAAACAACAAATATATTCGTTTCATACAAAATGGTGCTTAAATAGTGTACCGCACATGTAACAATCATACGACAAACGATATTGATATTGCATGGTATAACACATCACAACATCTGAATGCATAAAGAACAAACCAATTTTTAAGGCCTCTGATTTATATATATAAATTAGAGGCCAGTAAATGTTTATTTATATACATCATCATGAAAATATGGGTCATTATTTGGAGTATAATCAACACCACAAGGAACCGAAAATTGAAAATTAAGAATAGAGGATTTAGGCAAACGCAAAACATAATTAAAGAATAAAAAATAAGATTAAAAAAGAAAATAGTGTAACAAGCTCCATGTGGCATCCGACATGCCAAATATGGCAATAGAGTGTTACAATAACAATTAAATTTAGAAGAGTGATAGTTTGACAAATATTTTTTTAAAGGGTGTTATTTTCATAACAAATTCACTTCTAAGCATATTATTTAATGGGATTTTTACCGAATGGTCAAATAATTTGGACCCAATTACCAAATGAATCACACCACAAAATATTTTACAATTCAGTCTCATTAGTTACCATTTGGTCTCATTTTTAAATTGATTGGTAAAAAAAAGTACCCGGGTACTAAAATACAAGTACCGGGTACTAAAATAAATGTGATACTAAGTGTTGGGTACTAATATTTAAGTACCCGGTACCAAAATTAGTGGATAATAAGTGTTGGGTACTTAAATACAACTACTAAGGTACTATAACTAGCGGGATAATAAAATTCAAGTATCCGGGTACTACAACTAATGAGACTAATATGTGAAAAAAATTATGGTAGTATTCAAATGGTAAAGTATGGAAACAAATGAGACTAAAGGATGGTGATCCCATTATTTAATAACTAAAATTAGATGAGCTAAATATAGAGTTCAATCCTAAGTCCTAACAAATCAATCGAGACAAACATATTCATTAATTAAATTCATCCAACACTCTTTGCAATTGCGGCTCATTTTAACCTTTAACGGAGGGCCAACAAGTATAGAATTTAATAAGGCCAGACGTGTGGTAAAATACAACTATGAAATACGATCCTTAACCTAAGTATGTCAAAATTTTAAGCCAACTCCTCGAGTTAGAACCCATAAAACTCCTATAACCCCCTCCTTCTCCCCCACCTCATCAACTTTTTACTGAATCAGATCCAAACGCATATTACTTTTCAACTTGAATTTTTTTCTCAAATTATTTTATTTTGATTTGTATTATTAGATTTATACTTCTATACTATATGGCCTGCTTGGTTTGGGTGTATTTGAGTGTGTTTTGATCAAATAATACTAGACATCTACTAATTGGCCCATAAAAAGTGCTACCTCATTGTTTGGTAGGTTTGTGAGGCAGCGTTTTTTCTACACATTTTGGCCTGCAGGCTTCCCTCACGGTGTATGCAAATTAGGCCAAAACACACCAATTTTCGTACATGACCCCATGTATGAAACTTCCTCACCGTCAAGTGTACTTTGGAAGGCATACGAATTGGCGGTCAACTGTGTACATGTGCATAAGTTGTGGTGCTACCAAACGGTATACAAATAATTAAACACACCTCAAACACATCCGGGATAAAATGGGCCAAAACACACCACAACTTATGCACATGTACACAATTGACCGTCAATTTGTACCAAACAGACCAATATAGTATACATGTTTGGGCCTAACCGACTAGCCTTCTGTATTGGGCCTGATTAGATTAACCGCCAGTCCATATTGTTAACAACTAGTTTTCGTCATTCACATTCTATCCTTCTCCTCCGTGGCGGCCAGTTTCACATCCTTCTCCGGCGGCGGCGACTATACTCTCGGTCGGTTAGTTCTCTCCCCTTCCATTATCTTAACCGTATAATCAATTCATCTAATTTAACCTTCCACAAATTTACCTACTTTTGAGCTTATTATTTCCCGTTAATAATTTCCTTAGGGTTTACCAGACCTCCTTGTGAATAAACAACCGAAACAGAGCAATTAAAAGTACAGGAAGATGGGAAAGGCAAAGAAAGCACCCAAATTTGCTGTCATGAAGAACATGGTTACTCGCAAGGCGATTAAACAGTAAGCTGCTGCTCTGTTTCTATTCTAATTTAACAGTGTTTTTTTTTTTTTGTAAATTCAATTACTCTTCATTTGTTAAATTAGCTGTTCAATCAATTGATATGTTTCTGTTGCAGTCAGAAAGAGGAAGTGTTAAACCCGAACAAGAAGGACCTCAGCCAGAAACAGCTCCCCAGAAATGTGTTAGTACTCTTTACATCTCCCCCTTTTGAATGCCTTTTAATATATAGCATGCTGGTGTGTTGAATTTGATATTGGTTATTATGCAGACCTCAGGTTTCGTCTGCGCTATACTTCACTCACAACACTGCCCTTGGGCCACCGTATCTTGTTCTGGTGGATACTAACTTCATCAATTTCTCCATCCAAATAAGGTGAGTGCTTCATGTCCTTCGCCCCGGTTAGACATAATGCTCTTGGAATTTGTTATGTTTTGTTCATTTATAGTGTCTTATTAACGATTCATTCTACAATCTGCATTGATTTTTTCACATACTGTAGGTCTAATGCTAAATGTTGATTTAGGTTCTTTGGTTGGCCTTCTCAAAATATATGTCTAGGCCTAGCAATTTATAGAGTGTAAAGTACTATAGTTAAGCCTGGAGCATTCCCTTCTAGCAAACGGTGTGTGGGGGTATTTGTAACCCGATGATATAATTTCTGCTGTTCCTCATGGCATGGATTATCAGTCTTGGGGGGGGGGGGTCATATTATGGAGGGCATTTTTCAAATCTCGATATAACAGTTGGTGATTAGTCAAATATTGAGAAAAAAGAAATAGGGATCTTCCAAGTATTTCTCCAAATATGCACTCCCATTCGTTTATACGTTTGTTCACCTTGAGAGACAACCGAGATATTATTCTAATAAATCTAAAGCTGAGAGCGGCATTGTAAATTTGTTACATATCTTAATTTAATCAAGAATTAGAAGAATGAAGAACGGTAGCGCCACTCGTTATTTTCTCAATTCTCAATTTAAGTACTTTGTATTACTTAATTCTTAGTATGTGACCTACTCCATTCTGTCTCTGGCTTCTGCAACATATTAATGTATATTAATGTATTACTCCTTAGTGTTGTGATTCATTTCATTCTCTTTCCGCAACATACTGTATTTTATTTATTAGTAATTTCCCTGCGGCGTCAGATCAATTTGTTATTTCGAGCATCATTGATCTATATACTTGATCAACTGTTCCATTGGTAGTATACTCATTTGAATGTTTCGAATTTTGTGCAGTTGGATCTGGAGAAAGCAATGATGGATTGCTTATATGCGAAGTGTAAGTTTTGCTGGTTCTTGTCTTCACACCAATCTTATGTTCCATTTCAATGTCCTTTTGTTTGATTCAAAGATATCTCCAGTATTTGTCACCCCGTAGATTAGAATATAGATCACAGATTCTTCTTTTGATGGATTTTTTATTCACACGTGCATTAGGCATCTGACCCCCATTGTGAACCTCGTTAAGAAATGCTCACTGGGCTGGTAAAGTCATGAAAATGTGAGATAATGCTTTTCCTTTTTCCTTGCATCCCGGGATGCATCAAGTGTTGTTGCTATCCATGCATCTGTTCTCTTGTCAGGACATTGCTGAACTTTCTTGGTCCTATGCAGGCACTCCGTGTATAACTGACTGTGTTATGGCTGAGCTTGAGAAGTTGGGTCAGAAGTACAGAGTTGCTCTGAGGCATGAACTTCTATCCTTAATACAATTAAAGTTCCTTATAGCTAATTCACCATATTATGGTTGGTTTAAGACTTTAAGCAGTACACAGATGAATAACTTTGAACAAATGTTTTGCAAATTCAAGCACAACTCACATATAATTCAGCTGTGGCTTCTTTATGGCGTTTCTTTGACACCAGATCTGCTAGTAGTGTTTACATGGCAAGTGATCTTATGATGTTCTGTTGTTTTTCATGTATGCAGAACTGCCAAGGATCCTCGATTTGCAAGGCTACCCTGCACTCACAAGGGAACCTATGCTGATGATTGCCTTGTTAATAGAGTTACACAGGTATAGTAACTGAAGTTTTATAGATCACTGGGTACTTGCTTGTATTTCCATACCATTCTCTCTGCTTCTGCTAGCATTAGGATTCTGCTTCTAAAAGAGCATCAAGATTTCTTTTTTCCATTGAATTTGCTAGTTGAAGGGTTGCCTCATGAATTTTATTGATGCAACTTTTTATTTGTGATTACATGCTGATATGCTTTATCATGTCCTGTTAAAACAGCACAAGTGCTATATTGTTGCAACCTGTGATCGAGACTTAAAGCGGAGAATAAGGAAGGTATGCTTGATTTTGAAAGTTCGATTGCTTAAGATGCTTGTGCCCAAAATAGATAGTTAATTATGTGATGGTTGATGTCAGATCCCTGGTGTTCCAATAATGTACATCACTAGCCGCAAGTATTCTATCGAACGTCTACCGGAAGCAACGATTGGTGGAGGTAAGACAACCTAATTCTATCTGATTTTGGATGTGGTAACGGTGACCAACGGAATTTATATGATACAGATATGTGTAGCATATTTTCTTTCCACGACTTATGCAACTGATATTGACTTATATCCATCAACAGATCAAAGACTTGCAACATTTCCAACTTTTCTGTCACCTAAACGTTACTCTGAAAAAATTACATTGAATTCCTGTTCCTGTATGTACATTTTTGTTGTTTACTCAGGGTGTGTATGCTTCTTGTGCAGCTCCAAGGTACTGATAGTGTTTGGCGAGAAAGGTAGAGTGTTGTTGGTGAGCAGATGGAACGGTTCAAGTCGTTGCACTGTATCTGGAGTGGCCTACTTGTGTTGTAATGAGCTGTGTGTAATTCCTGGTGCTTTGAAACTGAGTACTTGGGATACTCGGCATGTTTTTATAGATTTTGGCAGAATATGCCCTTTTATTTATGTCGTGATTATGCTGAGTTTTGTGGCTTTTTTTCCCTCTTCCCTCTACCTTTGTCCTGGAAGATTATTAAAGTTGCTCGACCGTGTAGTAATAGAATGATATTATGGAGAGGGTAGTGTTCTGAATATTTTGGTTACGCGTTGTTATGATGACTTGAGTCACTTGACTTCATTATCCTTGTATTTATCTTATTTCCTGGGATTAGTGTGACAAATTGGTCTGTTACTCTGTTAGTATATCTATCTAACCTGCATTTGGAAAAATATCATTAGGTGTAGTAGTAACTTTATTGTCACACTCAAACTTTACAGGTAGAATCAATCGATCACAACTTTTTATTTCCTTGCCACTTAATATAGTTACGTATGAGATAAAAATGTAAACATGTAATAAAATTATATTATAAAATTATATATATAATATGAATTTTCATTATGTTTTAGAATGATATGAGATCAAATTGAATATAAAAATGTTACTCCGGATGAAAACCCCTAGAGTAATTAAAATTTAAAATAGGAAAATATTAAATATTGATACGTCAATTTATCTTCAATTTTTGAAGTAGTACTACTGCTCCGATTATGGAACATAGAAGGAGGAGATTTAAACATTTAATAAAAATATAACAAAAGTATGGTAGGTAAAATCGAACTTCAAATTACTTTTTTTTTTTTTTTTAATGAGAAACCTCAAATGAGGTGAATGATTTCTTGTTGTTTAAAATTTATTTTTAATATAGTTGTACTTTGCTTAAATTTAAAATGTTTGGAATTCATTTGTATAATATATTAGTATTAGTACAATAACTGTCCAACATATAGTGTAAAATGAGTATGACATTTAACAACAACCTCTACGATAAAAGGAAAAACATGAAATAATATGATAAGGCATGGATTGGTAAAAGTACATCCGGAAACGCGGTCAACGTTTCGTTTTACATCCGGACCTGACCGGGACAATTTCACATGCGAAAATGGCATAGTTGACTGCCTAAAAAACTGAAAACCCCCCGCTTGGTAAAAATTGGAAACGCAGCCGAAAAGGTGAAACGGAAGGAGACAAATGTGATTGGTAGAAGCTGTTTGTAGTGGAAATGTGATGTATTTTGTGGTTAAACTGTTGTAGTTACCTTTATACCCTTACTTTACTAAAATGGGAAATGGAAAACACGTTTCTTCAAGTTGGATTACGTTTTTTTGCTGCCTTTAACGTTTTTTGCTGTTAATTACCATTTTACCCCTTCGTGTTATAAACATTGGACAACAGGTTTTCGAACTCGTTAAGGCTTGCCATTCATGTTCCATTGAAGCAAAATAACTTGTAATACATAGCAAATGAAAGGTTCAAACATAAACTAGCTTAATGCGAAGACATAATAGATGACAACGAATACAAAAGTTGTCATCGGAACAAGAACGGATTATGGAAATTCAGATCTATATGGCCGGCTCGTCGCCATTGTTGTTGAGTACACGATCCTCCTCTGCTTCCATCTCTGCCATTAATCTTGCCTGCTCCCTCCTCTTCTTAAATGCTTTCTTCAGTTCCATCCTTGAGATCTTGCAACGGAGAGTAGCAATTTCCTTTCTCAAGCTCACTTGGCCCCGGAAAAGAGTATTGAGGACCTCCTTGTAGCGCCAGTGGACTGGAGGGTCAGACCACTGGAAGAAGTCACAGCCTCCTTCCTTCTATTTATATAGAACAGATACGACAGCCGTACGTAGTTAGATGAAATCGAATTTTTATACATCATTTTTTTCCTTGTTTACAGTTGATGCAAATATAAACTTAGCACAAAGATGGCGTGAGTGAGGGAAGTCCCGGCATGCAACCTGTGATGCACATGAACTTCATCAATATGATTCTTAACACCCAACATAGCAGAGCAAGAAATTTTCACTAAGCCGAATGAGCTCCACAACCAATTACTTGTAAAAATTATCACAGAGAAACAACTCGATTATCTGCTCCAACATGGTGGAAATGCAAACATTAGGCATGCATCTCACCATTAGTTGATTGGATTGTGATAAACTGCCAAGGCAACATTAAACTTACATGGTGGAATTGCAAACATTAGGCATGCATCCCAGCATTAGTTGATTGGATTGTGATAAACTACCAAGGCAAAATTAAACTTATGATCAATATTTAAAAACACATGTTGCCCTTGAGGGATTCTTAAGAAGCCGAAAGATGTATGCTTGTGAAAATAAGAAACTATAATACTAGGATATGGACAGAAACATGTGGAATTGGTCCTTAATCTACTAACCATGCCCATATAAGTACAACGAAGTTCATGAAAGTGTAATTACTAATAAACTCAAGTACAATATTCATGAATTCAAATCCATAGAGATAATCCATGGGTTTCATGCCTTAATGATATTCCCCCGGAATGTCAACAAAGAGCATTATCACATTTGGCCCCTTCACAATTTTATGAGGATCCTTGTACCAGAAATCAACTTCTGCAGCTGCAAACATTATACAAGCAATTGAATGAGCCCAGACATTGCCAGGTTCTCACCAATGCAGGACAGCTCAACTCAAAATCAGTACACAGGGCTACCATGAAATTGTGCAACTTCAGATGCTAACTATGCATATAATAAAAAACTACTGAAATATACTCACACACTTGAATAACCACAAAGTCCACGTCTTTGTTCCAATTTATCGAGCAAGAATTCATGAAATCAGTCACGTTAAACAAACAATAGACAAAACAAACCATAGCAATCAATAAAGCAAAATCACCACCATAAAACTGAACATACAAAAGGGTACAACTAGAACATTACCTCGCCCTTTTCAGCAACAATCTCCACATCATCCGAATCATTCCCACCGCCACAATTCCCCTCAGCCTTCTCTACCAACACCGGCTTATCCGGGTCTCCATCCAAAACCACACAATCATCATCATCACCACTCTCATCTGAATCACTATCAATGTTAACGATTTCAGGGGCCGGTTTCACGACTTCAAAAACCGGTTTAGGAGACTGCACACTCAAATTTTCAATAGTCTCCTGAGCCACATCCTTCACTGATGACATCCCATCCCCTAATGGTCCTAATCCATCATCACCTAATAGTCCTAATCCATCATCACCCTTCTTCCCATCCACCTCCCCAGTAAAGTCTGCAACCATTCATGATCATCCTTATCATAGACTTCACCACCAGAAGCATCAGCAGCAGAACATCCATCCCCTTCCTTAATCAAATTCCCAAAATCCACCTCCTCATCGGAGCTTATGTCAAGCACAAATTTACTCAAATTGTCCATGCTATTAAAAAACAAAAAACCCTCAACTTCCGCAAAGAATCAATCTTTCCACTCCACACATGGCTACAACAAATGGGTAAATTTCCTTTCTGCCTAAAACCTCGTAAAAAGAGAATCAAGAACTGGGAATTGAACAGATAAAATTTCAATTCAAGAATTGCGATAAACTTGAGTAAAGAATCCCAGGAAGCGTAAGGAGAAAGAAACCTGATTTTCCAGTCGGAATTGGGAATGTCGAAATCTTTCTTCTTCTTCCTTGTTGGCAGAAATCTTTCGATTAGGTTTTTAGATGAATTTTGTGACTTGTAGTTGAGTATCTGCGACTCTGTTGAGCAGATGGAAAGAAACTATCAGATCTGGACACAATTTCCTACTTATACCTTTAGGGCAATGGCATAAGCTGTAATAAGATGTGTTGGAGGAGGCCAGCACCGTATTTCCAGGTGGCGTCCAAAACACATTCAAGCTGCAAAATGAAAAACATGCCCCCCCCGGTTTTGAAACCCTGCACTGGCTGTGAAACGATGGGTTTCAAAACCCATTTGCACGTCGATCGATGTTGCCCGGACGGAAAATGCATATACTCCATTTCGTACCAAGCGATGTGAATTGGGTCGGTCAACGCCCTTTTGCAGGCTACAGTGACAAACCAATCAGGCCTAAGTTCGAATTCGCACGTATGTTCTATTAGAGGGAAAAAATATGACCCACCACCATTAATTGACAGTTTGACACGCTTCTGCTGATCCCAATTGACTTGAGTCAGTCACTCGAACAAAAATTCCTCTCTGCTGTTTAGTGTTTAATCTTGAAGATCAACAACACACAATCTCACTTAAACTTTTCTCTAATTCTCATCTCCCAAATTGAAAAAAAGAAACAAAAACAAAAATGAACCAGAACTTGATCGGAGCTGCTGTAGGTGCAACCATTCAAGTTGCACTACAAAATGTGATTCAAGGCCCAATTGACGAGATCATCCGTGTTTGTGGCGTCGATGAAGACATGGAGGAGCCCAAAAGCTCACTGCTCATGATCCAGGACTTCGTCTCTGACGCTGAGATGAAGCAGCTCAACAACAAGGCTGTCAGGCGCTGTCTGGAGGACGTGGTTTTCGAAGCTGATGTGCTGTTGGATGAGTTCAATTACGAGATTCTCCGCGGGAAGGTGGAGGGCTCTAACCAAGGTTGGACTGATGAGGTAACTGATTTCTTCACTGCTGGTCTTTTTCGCAAAGAAATGGCTGATAAAATTAAGGCTCTCAATAAGAAATTGGCTACGATTAACAAGCGTGCTAAGGACTATGGCCTTCAAATGGGGGGTGGTAATACTGATAATGTTGGATCTGCTGGTGTACACCTGCAAACTAACTCATTCTCTGTTGAGGATCCGAAAATGATAGTTGTTAAGGATAGTTGATATGGTGGTTAGTAGGGATACAGTTAACGAAACAGTTTCTGTTATTCCGATTGTTGGCATGGGTGGGCTGGGGAAAACCTCACTTGCTCGAAACCTGTTCCATCATGATAGAGTGAGTGCTTGTTTTGGGGCAAAGAAAAGATATGGGTGTGTGTTTCTGTTACTTTTGATGCATCGGCGATATTCAAATTGATTCTTGAAAAGTTAACTGGAGTTTCAAGTGGTCAAGGAATGCAAAGTGAAGAAGCTGTGTTGGCCAACATTCACAAGGAATTGGCTGGTAAGAAGTACTTGCTAGTTCTAGATGACGTTTGGAGTGAGGATTCAAATGAATGGGACTCTTTTCTGAGTTCCTTATTAGGAGTATCTTCTCTTAAGGGAAACTGCATTATAGTTACTACCAGAAGTGGTGTCGTTGCTTCCAATGTGCAGACTCTGTCCATCCCTCCACTACGTGTGTTGTCCGGAGATGAGTGTTGGTCCATTATTAAATCAAAGGCCTTTCACAGGGTGGATCATGTTCCAGCAGATTTGGAGCAAGTGGGTAGACTCATTGCTCAACAATGCAGAGGTCTGCCGCTAGCTGCTAAAGTGGTAGGGGGTCTATTGCGTGGCAAATCGTATGTTGAGTGGCAGTCTATCCTGACAAACCAATTATCCTGGTTTGGTTCAGATGACACTGTCACAAAGATATTGAAGTTAAGTTATGATCGTTTGCCATCACATGTACACAAGAAGTGCTTCACGTTTTGTTCTGTATTTCCACAAGATTTTGAAATCAACGTGAAAGAACTGATAGAGCTTTGGATGGCGGAAGGGTTTCTACAAGCTGATGAAGGGAAAGATAGGGAGACTCTGGGTGTTGAAATTTTAACCATCTGATGCATAATTGTTTTTTTCAAGACGAAGAGCAGGACAATTTTGGCAATATATTATATTGTAAAATGCATGATCTGGTCCATGATCTTTCATGTACAATTGCAAAAAGTTTGCATCGAGTTAGATATCTTGCGGTTGATCATTCAGATGCATCTCTCAAGAACACAAGAAGTATTTGCGCACACTGTTCGTCATGGGTGGCAAGAGTAAAATCTTACCTTTTCAGTTTTCTGACTTCAAATGTCTGTATTCCTTAAAACTGATAGAGGTGAGGATGACCGAGCTACCTGCATCGATAGAAGGGCTTATACATTTGAAGTTTCTTGACCTCTCATCGACAAGACTCAAACAGTTACCAGACTCAATTGGTAAACTGTATAATTTGGAGTCTCTACGGACTTGTAGTGGCTTGGTGAATCTTCCACACACAATAATTGACTTGATTAGCTTAAGACATCTGTATATTGGATGTTCCGTAGAATTACCTCCTGGGGTAGGGAAATTGAGTTCTATACGCACACTTGAATACTTCAAGGTGGGCCATGAGGAGGGGCGTAGAATCTTGGAGCTTGGAAAATTAGAGAATCTCCAAGGGAAAGTAGAGATTCAAAATCTTGAGAAGGTGAAAGATAAAGAAGAGGCCATGCAATCAGGCTTGTTTAGAAAATCAAAGATTTTCGGATTAAGTTTGAGCTGGAATGAATCAGAACAAGATGAAAGGAATGACGACAATGTATTGGATGCACTACAACCTCACCGAAGGTTAAAGTCCTTGGTGATACGCGGATACTGTGGCAGAAGCTTCCCTAGGTGGGCATTGAAGATGGAGCCCTACAGTGAGATTGAAGGCCGTTCAGAAATCTTCAATAATTTGATTGAAATAATAATCCAAAATTGCGTGAGATGCGAAGAAGTTCCGATGCTTGGTCATCTCTCACACCTGAAGTTTCTGACCTTGTCTGGTCTATCCAAATTGCGAACTATAGGCCATTCATTTTATGGAACCAGAAGTGATAACACATCAAGCATGATCGGACACACAGGTTTTCGAGAACCAATGATTGCATTTCCAGCACTGAAAAAGCTAAAGCTGGAGAGGATGTCAGAGTTGAGTGAGTGGACAGAGGTGGACTGTGCATTTACAGACCTTAAATACTTGAAAATTGATCACTGCCCCAAGTTGAGGAGGATTCCAAGTCATTTTCCATGTCTTACAGAATTGCGCGTGTCTGAGGTGGATGCAGAGTTCTCTTTGGATGTATGTAGCAGCACTAGCCATCTCGAGTTAGTTATGATATCATCTTTGCCGGGATTGATTTATCTCCCTTATGATCTGTTCACCAAGAATTCAAAACTCACAGATGTGCAGATATATAGGTGCCCCGAGTTATTGGGTTTTAGGACATCTCTATATTCTGCAGAAGTTGAGTCAATTTCATCTGTAAACGGCCTCAGCTCACTTCGATATTTGACGATCGAAAGATGTGAAAAATTGAGAGAGCTACCATTCGATCTAAACAGCCTTCACTCTCTTGAGGAATTAACCATATACAATTGTCCAGAATTGGAGTCCATTTCATATGCAGGGGGAGAGTCACAACAGGTCCTCACCTCACTCCGAAGTTTACACTTAAAGGGCTGTGAAGGATTGATTGGTTTGCCAATGGAATTATTTGAGGCTTGCTCTTCTTCCCTCCAGGATTTGACCCTTATAGGGACACCAAAGTTTATGAATAAGGAGATGTGCTGCCTTAAGAGTTTGCGAAATTTACAGATTGGTTATTTCTCAGAACCAATGAGTTTTGATTCTTTGAGCCAATATCTCAATGACGTCCTCCGCGAATTATGCTCTCTTGAAACTTTATGTTTGTTTGGAGAGAAGTCTTGGAGCTCTGTCCCTGATCAGATTCAACATCTCACTTCACTAAAAAGGTTAATGCTGTATGATTTTGGAACGATCGAGGCATTGCCTGAATGGATTAAGAATATGTCTTCTTTAGAATTTTTAAAGATAGAGCATTGCCGAAGTCTTAGGCATCTGCCTTCTAAGGAAGCCATGCTATGTCTCACCAAATTAAAAAAGTTATATATTTTTAATTGTCCATTGCTGGAGGAGAGGTGCAGAAAGCAACAAGGTAGTAGTAGTCTTGGCGGTGAAGATTCCGAATGGCACAAAATTTCCCATATCCCAGATGTAGATATATATTAGGTGAGACGAGTAAATACAGATCCGAAATACTCAGTATATTAATATACTATATCCTGTTGTTTTTTTGCTAATATATATGATTTTCTTCCAGCTAAAAACAACTGAGACACCACTAACGGTTGATTCTGAAGATCATGGTTTTAATGAGCAATGACATGATTGTTCTCTCTCTAAATGTTGTTAATACTGTGAACAAGGTACATTTGTAGATAATATTGCTTCACTCTTGCTCTTCAATAACATGCCGCTTATCTAATTGTTATTCCTGTAAATGATTTTTGCAGATGATCTGTAAGATAAATCATAAGCAACAATCACTCAGACTGATGTTGAGGCTGCAGACAAGGTACAACATTGGATATTTTTTCACTCTTGTTCTTCAACCATGTATTTATTTAATTTCTATAATAATTGTGGAAAGTCGCGTGGAGCTCCTTTTTTTTTTCGACCCAAGTTAGAATCTATGTAATTAGCTCATTTTCTAGATCAGAGCATGTTATTCTCATGTTAAGTGATTCATGTACGTAATTCTGTACTACTGTGGTTGTTTCTGGAAATTGTACGCAGTGGCATATTATTTGGAATTCATAAGGTTCTCTAGTTTGTTGCTCTGTCGTGGTTAAACTTGAATTGTTTTTCAGTTCGTCGCGACTCATGACAATAGTGATCGGTAATTATGACTTATAAATTTTGAAGGTGTTGTTCACACTTCTAACTTGTTGCATGATTGTAGCAACAAGGTAGTAGTCTTGGCGGTGAAGATTCCGAGTGGCACAAAATTTGCCATATCCCGCATGTAGTTATTAGGTGAGACGAGTAAATACACATCAGATATACTGAGTATGTTAATATACTACTAGTAAATCCTGTTGTTTTTTTGCTAATATATGTGATTTTCTTCCAGGTAAAAACAAGTGAGACACCACTAACGGTTGATTCTGAAGATCATGGTTTTAATGAGCAATGACATGATTGTTATCTCTCTAAATGTTGTTGATACTGTGAACAAGGTACAATCCTTCACCTTCTATCTCTTTTCTTGCCCCCTTTTCTCCTTATACTCATCTTATGGACCGATTATAATATTCTCTACAGTTTCACACAGATTTCTTCTCCTAATCAAATGAATATGAATAATATTTCGTGGGTTAATTGATTTGGGTCTCTCTCAAGTCAAGCCAGCAATGATTCTTGATCAGTAAGAGGTGATTTTCTATTGTATACACAAGGTTGAATTGATATTTTTTTATTCCGATTCTGATGTAATTAAATGCTTATTTCGAAGATGCCAGAATTGATTAGGATGCACTGGACAAGGCTTTTGCTTGTGCCTGATGATTAGGATGCAAATGCTCCAAGGGGATAGGATTTGGGCACTGCTTTATTTTCAGGGCTGTGTAATTCAGCCAAGAAATCCCATGCAGTTGCTTGGTTATTATCTGCAGGTTTCATTCCCAAATTTCTATGCTAATTTTTGTCAAGTTACTGTTGTTTAAAAGTTATGTGAAATTCATGTTCTAACTTGTGTAATTGTATTCATTATTGTTTAAGTTTCTTACTTACTAGGCTTAAAAAGGCTTTTCATGCAATGATGCAAGGGGGTCTTTCGTGTTTACTAGGGGAGGATATTCATGATTAACCAAGTGATTAGAACTTTAATTAATGTAACAAACTTGTATAGCTTGGGGATATTGCATCTGGTGATTAACATATTTATAGATTTTTGGTAGTCTATCATAGACATGCACCAAATCGCAGTGATGTTTTTATACACTATTTTGTATGCCAATTCAATAGTGCATTGCATTATTCTGTCCTCAGTGCTATTCATCGGAGTTAGTTCTCGTAAAAGCAAACTTGCACCTGTAAATGAACCTCCAATGAAGTTTAAGAAGGAATTATTTTTTGTCCGTTGTAAGGATGGTGTTATTCGTATTTGTCAAGCCCAAGTTAGAACCTATGTAATTAGCTCATTTTCTAGATCAGAGCATGTTATTCTCATGTTAAGTGATTCATGTAATTCTGTACTACTGTGGTTCTGGAAATTGTACGCAGTGGCATATTATTTGGAATTCATAAGGTTCTCTAATTTGTTGCTCTGTCGTGGTTAAACTTGAATTCTTTTTCAGTTCGTCGCTACTCATGACAATAGTGATCGGTAATTATGACTCTCTTACTCAGACTTTTAAATGTTGAACGTGTTGTTCACACTTCTAACTTGTTGCATCTTATATTCACATAATCGCATTATGTACTCTCGTAATGCTACCTTCATCTGCATGATTGTAGAAATTAATGTCATTAACCTCACTATTGTCATATACTCAGGGATCAGTCCTCGAAATCTGGAATTCTAGATATAGCTGAACTGGTGGAGGCATAATATGGAAGTTCACTATAAACTCTTGGACTGGTGGCGGCCATTATCTCACAATGGATATGAGGTGGAAAGACTTCCTTCGCGTCACTTCCATTGAGATCGGTCCGCCTCTTTTCCTGCAACTTTTACTATGTTCTATTCTCTTGCTTTCTAATTAATGAAAGCACGAAACAGTATAGCAGCTGCAGGCGAAATTCCAATCGAATGCATAGTGGTGAATGCGACTGCGCATTAACAGTAGCTCCTTTTCTCTTTAATTTAGTTGTTAGGGGTTGAAATGAACTGGTTCACATTTTTGTTTCACATCTATCAAATAGCTCATGGAGTAAATCTTGTTTAAGTGCTTGGTGGTATAATTGGTTTTATTGATTTCGTAGTGTTTGATCTTATCAATGTGAAACTACCACTGATATAAGTAGTTAATATCGTTTAAAGGTGATATTTTCACATATCAGCTTTCAAAAATTTGGCAATTATAATGTAGATCTTGCTTGGACATTGATCTTCACATTAAAACCTTAATTAACATCACAGCTTACCCTTTGCTATGTCCATCTCAAGCTTATGTTACAGTTTATACACTTCTATCTTCTCAAGACAACTTATAAGGCATCTTAAGAGATTCACTGCTTTGTTTCTCTTCTCTAATTGATGATATTCTCCCTGGTGCTTGTTCAGTTTTCTGAAAATTCTGAAAATTATTGTGACATGCATTTTTTCTGGGTCTTGCTGTTAACAGTAAAACCTGAAATAGCATCACAAATAACCCTTCTGCATGTCCATCTCAGGCATATGTTATAGTAGGATATAATGTTATTAATCTTCTCAAGACACTTCACCTTCAGAAATTCAGTGTTGTTCATAATAAACATGGCCTTGAACTGCTGCTTAAAAGCTTTTTGGTTTTTTTGTCTTCTAACACCTGTTTTTGCATTCTAATATATTCATGGAATTCATTCTTTCTGCTATGACAATGTAGGGCTAGGGCAGATGGCCTCTTCAGGTTTTCAAGCGGATGTGTCAAGTCTTAAATCACCATTATTGTATTCTCACCTGAAGGAAAGAACTTTTCTTTTGGCCATTCCAATGTTGAGTCCATCATCGACCGGTTCTCGGCACACAACCCACCACACAAAGCTGACCCCTTTCAGTTCGTGGAGTCTCAAAGAAACGCTTGTGACAGAGAACTTAAGTTGCAGCTGATAGAGATTCTAAATGAAGTGAAGTTGGAGAAGAAACGGGACGAGACTCATGATAATATGCGAAAAAATGACCAGAGCCAGTATTGGTGGGACATTCCTATTGATAAGCTATAGCTGAACAAGCCCGAACAGCTGAAGGAAGCAATATAATAGCTGAGGAAGAGCTTGTTTACCAAATTCTGTTATCTATTTAGTAGCAGCTCAAATCTTACTGTATAGTACGTAGCTCTTCCTTTTAAGTTTGAACATAAATCAGGAATAATATCTTGTGTGATCTCTATCTTCTGCCATGTACCTGGTGTTGAACTTCCGCAAGCTTCTGCCAGATGTGTACCAGCACACCCAAATTTATTACACTGTCACTTAATACACTGGCTGAAGCCTGAAGATAGCCTTCTTGAGGATGTTTCTAAAATGGATGTTTCATCCCAAACGAGCATGTTGGTGTTGCTAAAGGAGAGGTAGTTGGGGTGTTGAATAGCATTGTTTCTGTTCCTTAATTAGGTACGTGGTATGGGGTTCCCATCTAGAACTTTCCTTCATAGAGTTTTAAGTGAAAGAATAGAAATATATTCTTGCGGTTTCAGTGTTGATCTTCTGGGGACAAATGGCAAATTACATCGTGTGAGTTAGATTATTTGCAAAGTTCTTGTGCTCTGAAAATAGTAAGACACGCTTTCGTGTTCTTTCCAGGATGGTGCAGAACACCTCAGTACCTCACATTATTATTGGCAATATGCTGTACGCCATTTTTGCAATTTAGAAATAGATCAGTTATAAATAAAACAAATACATAAAAATACCACGCCACAAATAGCCTCAGTCGTTAATGCGAACAGTTGCAACCCAATCTGTTCCATGGATTATTTTTCTAGTGTTCTTCTATTCATGTCTGCTTCATCTCCGAATACTTCCAGGGTACATGTCTTTTTCATCTACATATGTATATGTGTTATTTTGTATTTCTTTTTGTTATTGTTCCCTTTAGCGTTCTGAACTTTTGATAGTTTGGATTTGCCGGAGAAAATATTAATATGTCTTCTGATTTCAAACGCACCCACGTACGTCAATGCATTTAATTTCATTATTTCCATATTCTTCTATGGAATCTACTTTGCTCCCCTTTGCCTCTTTCATGTTTTTGTATCTGCAATTTGGTGCAAGGTTTGCTTATGAAAATAGGTGATGGGTTACATTTTCAGAAGAACTTGGTTTAGACTCTGTTCTCTTTGTATGAAATCTTATTATTTTCAATTCAATTCAATTAATTTCAGTTCTGTTCAGACTTGCTTAAAAATATATTTTATACTACGAATAAATTATGTTCAGTTCTGTTCAATTATGTTTTGTTCAGACGAAAATAACAGTTTCTTAGTAGTCTGGTAGAGTGTCATGTGCTTTTCTTTTTATGCGTCGGAGTGTATGTATTTCTTAGTCGTGTTAACGGTCAATCGTGTGACTTGTAACTTGTTTTATAATTTTAGGATTTTTTACATAAACACCCCTGAGTAATTGACATATTACAAATAAACTCACCGTCAACTTTTCACATTTAGACCCCATGCCGTTAAATGTTTTTTCAAATCAGCCCGCGTAAAGTTAAGGGGGTGGGTTTATTTGTAATATACTCAATTACTCACAGGGTGTTTATGTAAAAAAAATGCCATAATTTTAAAATCCATGAGCTGGCTTTTATATTTGTAAGGTGAGTATGCAAACGCGGAGTCAAAATTTGAAAATAGGGGTGGCGGTATATATGGTCGCTTATGTGATATGTTTAATCATATAGGGTTTACAATTTTTGGGATCTCAAATTTTATATTATAAATTAACGAATAGTTGAACACAATACGAATATTAAAGTCCAATATTAAATTAGAAATTTTTCCAAATTTTGGATAAGAAAATAGCACGGATATCAAATTAGAAATATGCACGAAATTTATATTTAAAGTTGATTATATATTTTTATCTTCATATGTTAAATGTTAGTAGATGTATGGTTCAATTTCAGTTTTGGCATAGGGCCTCACAGAATTAAAGACCGTACAATTCTTTTATAGGTACTTTCGACTAACCAAAGCTTAAATAAATACATTAATGAAAACATTGAGGTGACGAAAAATAAATTTTTAATAAACATACAAATAATAATAACAAAATTAAAAAATTTGAGGATGACGGTAATATGCAATTAAGGCATGAAGACTAAGTTAATAAAATGAAAGTTGTATATAAACAAGTAGCAAAAGGTAGTTATTGTTTTTAATTTTCTAGACAATTTTGTGGAGAATAAGTATTAATATCATTTTGTCACTTTTAAAACATGGGGAACTTGTATACATATCAATGAGACGTGCATATATCTCTTCCACTCTTTCGTATGTACTATATATTAATAATCACCTAGAATATATAGTGATAATTAAGCTGTTGAAAATGAGTAGCTTTGCCTCATCAGTTGTGAGGTTGTCATTGTTCTTGACAACTTGTTTTCTCATTTCTATATCATTCCCTGCAGATCAACGCCCGATCGGCCATGCAGCAGCAATGCATCCTAGGATAATCATAACAGGGTCCGTGATTTACTACATCTTTCATGGGAGTGGATGGCCGAAAGAAGAACATTTCGATGATGAATACCGCCAGTGTGAGGAAACTCTTACCCGTATAGCCTCCAAACGCCTAGCAGATCCATTTTATACAATAAGCACCTGGCTCGTTTACCGTGCATACGAAGAAGCTATTTCAACTCATGAATATCTTTACTTTCTTTATGACAGAACAGATGTCCAGACCAGAAGAGAATTGAAAGACATATACGGTGATTGTCTGGAAAAGTATCAGACTGCCATGTCACGAATACATCATGCCAAGAAGCTACCGGAAGCTGAACGTAGTGAGTTACTTAAAAGCGAGATTGTAGAGGCCATGAATAAAACTATGGAGGTCAAGTTCCTTCTCACACAACTACCGCGCGCCGACCAGGCGGCTGTTCCTGGATCTACTGCAAAACTTAGATCTTATTTGAAGCCAATAATAGGTTTATGTAATTATGTCATGAATTTGAGACAATAATCTCACAAGTCACAAATTGCGTGATATCTATTACATAAGAGCTATGAAATATGAATAAAAAACGCCAGATGTGAATTTCATCATTTTTTTTTAACTTCATATATATTACATTAACCGCGCACCATAAGTACTTATTTCTGATATATGATTGTGCAATTTATGAGAAGAAATAATACTGTAGATCAAGACAAGGGTTCCATGGGAATACAAGAGCCTGAAATGATACACGTAAGAAAAACCTGAGTTGTCGAATTTACTGTTAAGCAGCGGAACTAAACCGGAGATGCAGGTTTTCTTGTGGGGGTATATGTATATTCCCCAGCTGACCTTAGGACATAATATCCACTAAGCAAAGTAGATTTCCAAAAATTAGATCTAGTCTTTCTCAATCGACATCCTAGATGCAAAACACTAAGCTGTGATAACAAATCAATTTATCTAGTTTAGCTAATGCTAACAAAATCCTGTCAACAAAGACTAGATGAAAAACTTAAAATGCAAGAAAACAACAAGCTATGAAAGAGAATTAGGACTTGACGGCTTGAAGCTTGAATCTTTTCTTGATGATCTTCCATTAGTAATTTCGTGCATATGAAATAGAGATCAGACGTATTCTATATATCTATTTCCTAATTCTTCTTCTTCTTTCGAGTAAAGGAATCTAAGTATATAATTACTATATAATTGTGTCACACACTTAGATACTATTCTTTTTCAGAACATCATTCAGAATAAGAGATCTTCTCCAACACCCCCTTCAACATCATCTCCAACGAACCCATGAGGGACTTACGCGTATCAATCAACTCTCTTTAGTGTCAATTGTCAAAGAGTACATGTCAATCAAATCTTCTTTGTCCAAATAAAGTTTGCATAATATACTAAGTTACAAAAAACTTATATTCGGCTCCTTTGATCTTCAAGACTCCAAGTTGTATTTGTAATTTGATGGAGTCCTTATTACACCATTAATCTTCCAGAAAACTCAAAATATATATGTCTTGAATAACTTGACAATATGTCCAAGTACAATCATACATTCAACTTTTCAATTCTTCTTGATGCTTTCATATATATACTCGTCACCTGAATATGATCAACGTAACAAAAACAACTACGGTTGTTGAACTAATTAATTCGTATAAATAAAATCAAAACCAAATTAATTCATTGTAAATCCAGGAAATTAAATCAAGCCATGGCTCCCAAATCTCCTATGTTCACCACACCACCTAGCACGAACCACTAGTCTAGCTTCGATCTCTTGCAACTCAGCGTACTTTATGATTGATTTCTCATCACCATTTTCTTGGCCGCTAACATACTTGTTGCTTAACACCCCATCCTAGTCCTACAAACAGAGAAGAGAACAGGTATACCGCGTTAGTTTCTCCTTTATAATGAAAGGTTTACCGGACAAAGCATGTAAACCGCCTAAGAGATTTCGTCCCTCAGGAATGGGAATGTGCTTGTACAAGTACAATTCTAGTGCCCTTGCATATTGAACACCCCAGCTAGGTAAATCTTGCGTGCCTGTCGCCAGTATGGGACATAAGTAGCCCATGTCAGGTCTGAGTAGTTGTACCTAGTGTACTTGCCTGCGGCAAGGGCTGGCCTAGCTAGAGGCAAACACACTGTCATCTACGTGTGGGAACTGTCAAACCGTCTCAGGACAAGATGCAACCACAACTGGAAATTTGCCATACTTGAGTTGCATGATTTCGCCATACTTTTGGGATAAATCATGAAGGGATAGATGTGGATTTGGACCTATAAGGTTCAAATTGCCAACTATAGGCCATTGTTTTGGACCTGGTGGAAGATTGAGTACTGGTCTTTTCTTGATTTTGTTAAAGAGAAAGGCAAATGTAAGAATGTATAGAGTACATAGTAACACAGTTGCCAGAACCAGAAGCTCTCCATTACTAACACCAAGTGTTCTAATTTGGTGTATAGAATGTGAGACAGTAAGCTCAGATAGGTCATAGGTGTGTTTATACTTCACATATACTAGTTGAGGATATATTGCATATTTGGGGCTACTTCAAGCCAGATGTTCAATATTATCTAAAACATAAAACCTCCGGATAACATTTTGACATACATATATCATTATTCTCAACAAACACTTGATAGTAGTACATAATTTCGAAAACAAATCACATCACCTCAACAAATGAGGAACAGCAGATTCAAACAAATAAAACTTACTTATAATTATACGATCATGCGATTCAATTGATCATTATTAATATTTTATATCGAGACGAGGTTCCATGACAATGTCAATGGACACTTTTGGTCTTGTAGACAATCCGTACAGCTCCTCCATGCAAACATCATCAGCGTTCATCCCCTCCAGCAACTTCCAGTTAAACCCATGAATCAGATTAGCTAATGCGGGTCGTATGAGTTTAAGACCAAGGCCATATCCAGGGCATCTTCTCCTACCCGATCCAAATGGCAACAGAGCGAAATTACTTCCTGTCACATCCGCTGCTTTACCTACAAACCTTTCAGGCAAGAATGCCTCTGGAGATTCATCCCATGAGTTGGGATCTCTTCCCAAGCTCCATGTGTTGACTAAGACGATGGTTCCTTTTGGTATGTCGTAGCCTGCCACATTGCAGTCCTCCATAGCGTAATGTGGTGGTAGTAATGTGGTAAGTGGATGCAATCTTAGTGTCTCCATTATAATGGCTTCGATGTAAGGTAGCTGAGAGATATCATCTTCTTCCACCCATCTGTTTTTGTCGATGACCCTGTTTAGCTCTTCTCTTGCCTTTTCAATTATCCGTGGTTGTTTGATTAGTTCATACATCGCCCATTCTACCGTCGTTGCTGAGGTGTCTGTTCCACCAAGCAATAGGTCCTGCACAAAACCGAAAATAACGTATTTAGAAACAGTTCTTTTTGCCAGAACTGAACTAAATGAAGTTGAACTGAATTTATTTGCAGTATAAAATACAACTAAGCAAATCTGAACAGAAATACAACTAAGCAAATCTGAACAGAACTGAAAACTACTGAATTGAACGAATCTCAACAAAACTTAAATTAATGAGTTTTCATAGTTCATACACGAAGAGAACATAAGCTATATGTTGAGCAAAACTAGCTAATAGATCATAAAGTGAAACTCACCTGTATTAATGCCTTGATGCAATCTTTTGATAGCTTAACTTCAAGATTAGGGTCATCAGCTAGATGCAGCAATGAATCTACCAAGTCACTGGGGACGAAATCAGCAACTCCACTCCTAGTAGCTGCCCTTTTAGCTTCATGATCATCAATGAGATAGTTATTGAACCTATCAAGTTTCTTGTACAAAGCCTTCATTCTCTTAATGTACCCTTGTAAATCCAGGAAATCAAGCCATGGCACCCAATCTCCTATGTTCAGCACGCCACCTAGCACGAACCACTCATCTAGCATTGCTTGCAACTCATCGTACTTTACGATTGATTCCTCACCATCGTTGCCAAAATACTTTTCGCCTAGAACCATTTTACCAACCGCGCAGAGAGTGTAACGTATCAGCTCCTTCCGTATACCGATTGGTTTCCCAGACAAGGCATGCATACGACCTAGGAAACTCTGTACCTCAGCACTGCGAATGGGCTTGTAGGATTCCAGTGTCTTTGCATTGAACACTCCGGTTTGGTAAAGTCTGCGTGCTTGTCGCCAGTATGGGCCGTAAGGGGCCCATACCAGGTCTGAGCTGTTGTAGCTAGTGTACTTGGCCGCAGCAAGAAGTGGCCTAGAGGCGAACACACTGTCATGTACGCGCAGAAACTGTTTAGCCATCTCGGGAGAAGATGCAACCACAACTGGAAATTTGCCAAACTTGAGTTGCATGATTTCACCATATGTTTGGGCTAGAACATCAAGGGATAGATGTGGATTTGGACCTAAAAGATTCAAGTTGCCAATTATAGGCCATGGCTTTGGACCTGGTGGAAGCTTGAGTGCTAGTCTTTTCTTGTTTTTCTGTGAGAGATAGGCAGATGAAAGGATGAACAGAGTACTCAGTAACACAATTAGTTGCCAGAGGCTCTCCATTGTATAATTGTGTAGATTAAACTAAGTGTGTGTTACTCTGGTGTAGAATGATTGAAGAAATGCTAGGTGTGACCATTTATAGTTGAGGTCTTGAATCGGATGGTATATTATTAATTTATTATACTTCAAACCTGATTGAGATACCATCATCAACCATATAGTACTTTAGAATTTTAGAATTGGGCATCATTTTCTTTAAAGTTCTTTAAAGTCATTATTTAATGGAAGAATGGTATGGAATATAATCTCTCTGTCCAAGTGAATTCTTTTAATTTATTTTATTATAATTCTGTTTGACTTTTAATAAATTTTAAAACACATCGAAAAATAATTAAAAAAAATATATTATGAAATTATATACACAATACTTTCATGATATAATTTTCATAAATTAATTTTTTATTATAATTTAGTAGTAATCGAAAGTTAAACGGAATAAAAAAATCAATAAAACAAACAAACGCAAAAAAATTCATTATGACGGATTAGCATGACACTTTCTAAATCTATCTCAAACTGCATGGGACTTTGGAATCTCAATATGATTCTTGTGTCACACAAGGGGGCATGTTGAAATCGTGTGTTGTAGGTTTTTTTTTTTCGAAAAGTTCATGCATTAGATTAGATTAACCTGATAAGTTCCTTACAAAACGAACTAAAGTAGTAGAGTCTAAATTAAGGATATTACATAACCAAATTGTGGCATATGTCCCAAACAAAAGTAAAGGCCGAAGCTTGAAAGTTGTTAGATCCAAAAGTCTGTTTACGTCCTTCGTTTGCTAGGAAGTCTGCTACTCCATTGCATTGCCGGTAGACAAACTCTAGCTTCACATCTGGGATTCTTCTAAGCCGCCTTTGATTGTCCTCCAACAATTGTTGTTGTCGTGTTCCTGCTACTTCCTCCCTGTAGGTACATGAAATCAGAGTCTTAGAATCTGTTTGTATGATTAATTTAGAGCAGTCCAATCTTTCACTTAGGAAAAGTCCTAATTTTAGTGCATAAAATTCTGCTGTGCAAGCATCAGTTTTGCCTAAGAATTGTGCTCCTGCTAAGACAAAGTTTCCAAGGGAATTTCTGATGATTGCACCAGCTCCTGCTAATCCTGTTTGAGGATCATGGGATCCATCAATGTTTAAGCAGAGAAATCCATCCGGTGGAGGTTTCCATTGGCAATGGAAGGGGATTTTAATAATTGGTTCCGGCGGGGGGAAGGCAATTTCATGATCTTGAAAAAATTTAAAAAGTCTTTGCTCAACCTGACTGAGAATGACATGTTTATTTTGGAATAAAACTTCATTTCTAATTTGCCAAGTTAGCCAACAGAAAATAAGCAATTTTTGTTTTGCTTCCATATCAAAATGTTGAAAAACTAGTTGAGAGAAGTACAAATGATGTGGGAAACAATGCAGCAAATGAGTCCTAATTGGAGCAAGAATGTGGCAATTAAAGAATAAATGTTGTACGTATTGTTTCTTCTTCATTATGCCAAAGCAAACAAAGAGGGCTCTCAACAATATTGTGGCTGGCCAAAAAAGAAGCAGTTGGTAATCTTTCAAGGAGGGTTAGCCAGATAAAGAACCTAATTCTTGGTAACACTTTAAGACTCCAAACTTTCTTCCAAGGCCAATAAGGTCCAGTAGTTCTTTCATTGCTTATCAACATTTCATAGGCACTTTTGATTGAGAAATTGCCATCTTTTGATTCTTTCCATATCATTTGATCTGTGGTGTCATAGGTAGGTAAGTGGATGCCTACAATTTTCCAGATCAAGTCTTGTGATAGGAAATGTTGTAAATTTGTTATATCCCAGGAGTTGTTATGTATGAAATGACTTACTAAAAGGTTTTGGTTTAGTGGTGTATTAGTATACTCTCTTAAGAGTTTATTATTACACCACATGTCATCCCAAAATCTAGTAGTCTGGCCATTACCTATTTTTATAGCAATACCTGAGATTAACAAATCTTTAAGTTTTATTAGGTTTTTCCAGAACCAGCTATGTTGGGGTTTTGCTAAGGCCTCAAGGACTGTAGTATTAGGAAAGTATTTTTGTTTGTAAACAACAAACCAAAGGGAATTGTTGTTAAGAAATAACAGGTTCCAAAGGTGTTTTAAAAGGTAAGCATTGTTTAAAACATGTAAGTTCCTAATGCCCAATCCTCCAAAAACTTTTGGTTGACAGACTTGAGACCATTTAACTTTTCCTTTCTTCTTTTCTCCCCGCTGGCCATTCCAAAGAAAGTGCGTGTTGAGTTGTTCAATTTTTTGAAGACAACTTTCAGGTACTTTGGTTATGGACATGGCATAGGATGGTATTGCATTTGTTACTGCCTTTATGAGGGTTAGTCTACCAGCATAAGACAGAAACTTTGAATACCATACATTTATTCTTTTTTAAACTTTTTCTATAGTTTCATCAAAGAAATATTTTTTCTTTTTTCCTAGTAGAAAAGGCATACCTAGGTATTTATCTTTTCTTTTATTGTGAGTCACTCCCAAAAATTGAGAGATATATTGTTTCTTGTGTATTGGGGTATTTGGGGAGAATAAAGTTCTACTCTTAACCCAACACACTTTCTGGACAGATGCTTTGCCATAATCCTCAAGTACTTTTGCTACTATTCTTGTCGATCTTTTGGAAGCTCTTGCAAAGAGTAGGCAATCATCATCAAAACATAAAATTGGTATGGCAGGGCCACTCCTTGAAGATTTTAAAGGAGTTAACAATTTTTCAGAAATCTTTGATTGTAAAAAATGAACCAATAATTATTGGCAGAGGATAAACAGATAAGGAGATAGGGGGTCCCCTTGTCTGATTCCTCAGGTAGGAGTCCAAGAATTGGAAGTTTTTTGATTTACTTTAACTTTGAAAGATGAGGTTTTTATACAAGTTCAGATTAGCTTAATCCAGTGGGATGGGAAATATTAAACAGATTCAAAGCTAACTCAATAAAATCCCACTCCAATCTGTCATAAGTTTTTTCAATGTCAAGCTTGAGAGCAAAAAAGCTTTGAGTTGAGTTCTTACTTTATTTATTCATATTATGTAGCAGCTCATGTGCTATCATAGTATTATCAGAAATTTGCCTTTTAGGGACAAAGGCATTTTGGAAGGGTGAGACAATTTTATCAAGTAATGGTCTCATTCTTTGAACTATCAGTTTTGTAATGAGTTTGAAACTGACATTATAGAGACTTATGGGTCTAAAGTCAGCTGGGGTTTGAGGATCAATTTTCTTAGGAATAAGTACTACAAGAGTTTGATTTAAATCTGGTCTAGAAAACCATCTTTAAAAAAGGCATTAACATAATGTAGTACTTGTGGTTTGATTATTTCCCAGTGACTTTGATAAAGTTTGCTATTGAGTCCATCTGGCCCGGGGGCCTTGTCTGTTCCTATGGAAAGTAGAGCTTTCCAAATCTCATTTTTAGAGAAGGGTTGTAGTAACCATTCTTGATCTTGTGGGTTCAATTTTGGAACTGAAAGATTTCTAAAGATCAAAAGATCAGTAGTATTTCTTTGGGACTGGTTTTTAAAAAGTTAAAGAAATTTTGAAGGATTTCTTCCTGATCAAAAGTCCAAGTCCCATCAGATTGCTTGATGCCATGGATATGTTTCCTTTTCAGTTGGTGGGATGCAAAAGCATGGAAGTATTTACTATTTGCATCTCCAGAAGAAAGCCAGTTTCTTTTTGCTCTTTGTTTCCAAAACAAGGTTTTTTGCTTGAGAAGAGAGTTGATTTTCTTTTTTAAATCTGCCTCTTGAGGCCCAAAAAGAGCGGGATTCAAATGAACTTTTTTGTTAATGTCTTGCAAATCTTTTTTAAGGGTGTGTAACTCTTTGTTTATCATGCTTAAAGTAGACAGAGGCCAATTTTGAGCTTCAACACCTAGATGGTTTATTGCCTTCGCAAAAGTAAAATCAGGATTTTGACCCTCATGTAACCAGAATTCTGTAAAGAGTGGTTCGAATTTATTTTCTTCTAACCACATAGTTTCATACTTAAAATGTCTTTCAACAGGTATATGAACAGGATTTGTATCAACTCGAATCAAAGAATGGTCAGAGACACTAGTAGCAACATGCTTAATAATGCAATTAGGAAAAGAACGAAGCCAAGCATTATTACCACAGGCTCTATCTAGGCGGCTACAAACAAAGGAAGAGGCATACAGACTGTTATTATAGGTAAAGGCTGACCCAGTGAAGCCTAAATCGATTAAGTTACAGGCTGCTAGGCAATTTCTAAAAGCTAAAATATGATTCCAGTTGGGGCTTGTACTGCAAATGCGCTCGCTAGGACTTAAAATAGCATTAAAATCACCTCCTAACAGCCAGGGACCAGTAATAAAAGGACTAAATGCTATAAGATCAGACCATACCTGATCTTGGCGTCCTGGCTGAGCAAAGTTGTAGAGGGTAGAGACGAAGGCTTCCTTTTGTGTTTGCTTGGAATCTGCATCTGAAGTGTGCCACCCTTTCTGTAGTCTTTAACTCCTCAATTCTGATTGTGTGATCATTCCAAAGGAACCAGAAACCTCCCATTTGAGGGTGTTCTGCCGATGGAGTTATAATCTTCTTATTTTCATAGCCTAACCGAGCAATTCTGGCTTCTGAGACTTCAAGCCCTGCTCTTGTGTCCAAAAGGCAGACCATGACCGACTTATACTGCGCAATGTAACCTCTGAGAGCTTCAATTTTCTCATCTCCTCCACTTCCTCTCATGTTCCAGAAGATAAAAGACTGGACGACGGATTAATTGCTCGGACCCATTCCCCCGTTTGCTGACTCCTCTCCATCCCATTTTCTACGTTTGTTAGAGCAATCGGAGTTATCTGAGGAGTAATGCCGTTTATTTTGGGAAGCATGATGATGTTGTGGAGCAGGGCTTGTCCCGACGGTTGCATCACAGGTATTGGCAGATACTGTACTGTTGCTTTCTTCACCGAGCTTCCTATCTGGACCATTAAAAAATTAAAGTGTTTAGTTACTGTTTGATTTAATCATTTAAAGAACCAATTTGCAAGTTTAAAATGTGTGCGAAATACTCCCTCTCTCCCCCTTGAAATTACACAGTTTGATTTTTTTCGGTCAACATCTTTCAACTTTGACTCTCGATTACTCTTAAAATATAATGATAAAATATTTAATAAAATTATATTATGAAAATTTAGGTCCTATATTTTCATAATATGATTCGTTAATACGCTATCATTATAGTTTAAAAGTAATCGGAAGTCAAAGTTGAAAACTGTTGACTGAAAAAAGTTAAAGTGGATAAATTATAGTGGGACGGAGGTAGTACTCTTAGATTTCACCACGTCCCCTCACATGAAGGCATAGGCTAGGCAGTCATAACTATTTGGTCCTACAGACTAGAATTCGATTTTCATTCCATTGAAAGTTTTTATTAAGGAAATATACGCCGAGTACATAATTGTTGTCACATTATAAACTACCACATTGCCGATCAGCTTGCAAAGGAAGAAACAATAATAAGTTTCAACCAGATGATCCACCCTTCCCCTTTTGTGTTCCCCCTAAATTTTATTACCATGAATGGCACTCGTGCCCGGATTACTTATGTGATGATGTAAATATTGATTCTAACAAGATCTCCAACAGACTTATCACTATTTTAGGATCATCTGTTGATGCTCCTACTTTTCTTAAAGAAATTTCTTTAGTTAAAAAGAAAAAAAAATCAACCAACATGCTTATGGCTTATTGAAATCATAAAGATTGCAGATTAAATTAATCACGCCAAATACAAATACTATGGTTAAACGAAAGGGTAGTTAAAAACTGTTATTTTCGTCTGAACTGAACAGAACTGAATGAAGCTGAACTCAACTGAACTAAATTTATTTGTAGTATAAATTATAACTAAGCAGATCTGAACAAAACTGGATTTATTTGAATTATAAATTATAACTAAGCAGATCTGAACAGAACAGAACTGGACTGAACTGAATGGATTTGAACAGACATAACTGAACTGAACTGAAAATAATGAGTTTTCGAATGAAGAGAACAGAGCCTTACTGTTGTTTGCTTATTCGAATTTGAATTAACCCTGGTGTTTGCTTATTTATTCAAATAAATATCGGATTATTAAAGCTTTAAATTAACGAAAAATTTGATTGGTTGAGAACACAAGTGTAATAAATAGTGTGATACATGTCTGATATGTCCTTGTCGATGCGAGAATCAGAATAATGTTTCCAGTTAATTTTGATATTTGGAAAAATAGATCGAAATTTGTTTTGATTATTTGGTGTTTAGTATTTTAAAACCTACTAGTATAGTATTAGTCTATTACTCTATTACCATGTTTAAAAGTTATACACAGTACACACCTCACACACACGTTAAAAATAATCATTTGCATGGTCTCACTTAAATAGTAGATCCCAGTTTTTTAATAAGCAACTAGCTAGACATGACACATGAAAGGTAAGTTAATCACGCGAAAGTTGTATACTACTAGCTCCATATCACAAAATATTAACCATTAAATTAAGGCACCCTTAATAGAAAAATGAGTTGATAAGGTAAATTGTGGTGTTAAAGTTGTGAAGTAATATTATTGTATAATATCATGTGAAGTAGATTTCATCTCCAAAAGTGGGTAAAATTTTAAGGGACATTCCAAAATTAAACTGATTAAAATATTATGAGACGAGAAACTACTTTCTACATCTCATTTTAAAAGTTGGGGGTTATTAAACGTAGTAGCAATTTTACTAAACGTTGGAAATTTATTTGTAATTTACAGAATGACTCTTATTTTACAAGTATTACAAATAAATCCAAATTTACTAAATTCATATAAATTATCATAAACAATTGCAAGTATAATAAATTCATCAATTCTACTTTACCACAAACACTCCCTAAAACAAATACACTCATAAATATAAATTATTAACATGAAATGATCACTTGAACAAGAAATGATCAAATGATACTTCCGAACTTTCAAAAATTGATAAATTTGATACTAAATTCAAGTGTCAAAAAAAAAAAAAAAAAAAAAAAAAAAAAAAAAAAAAAAACGGGCAGCAACCCAGTAGCAGCGGGCTGCTGCTAGGGATTAGCGGGCTGCTTCTAATCAGAAGCAGCAGCCCAACCAGCCCGTTGGGCTGCTGTAATTAGAAGCAGCCCAATCACTAGCAGCAGCCCGCTGGGCTGCTTCTAACGGGCTGCTGCTAACCTTTTTCTTTTTTTTTTTTTTAAAAAAAATTTTTACATAAATTTTATTTAATTATGCACAATATATATATATATATATATATATATATATATATATATATATATATATATATATATATATATATATATATAAAATTAAAAAAAATAGTAAATTTATAAATTTATAGATACTTTATTATAAATTTATAATTTTTTTTGGGTAGATTTATAAATTTATAGATACTTTATTACAAATTTACAAATCAAGGTGTGAAATGAGTTTGATGATATCTCTTGGTGTGTTCTTCAAATTGAATTGAAATATGTTGATTAGGTTATTGATTTAGGAGTTTGATTTATTTAAGGTGAAATTGTGATGATTTTAAATGTATTGGGTTAATTTGTAAAATTATAAATTTATAGATACTTTATGTAATTTACAATAAATTTTCAACATTTAGTAAATTTATGTTACGACGTTTAATATTTTAGGATTTTTAAAAGTTTAACATACCATTTTGTTTACTTCTTTAACTTTAAATTAATACCAAATCGTATTGTAAAAGATAATAACTTTAATTTTGTCAATATGATTTGAAACGGATTTTAGAATCAAACAGACGTTTAAAAAGTTAGTAAGAAAATGTCAACTTGAAATGAGACAGGAGTCCTCGTAGATGAGTAAAATCATCTTCTCACTTTTAAAACATGGGTACCTAATAATTCAATGTACTGTATATGAGGGAAAAAAAGTACTGTATATGAAGGGAAAAAAAATAACATGTGTACCTTGCTGCGGGAATTGCAGGTTTTACATTACTTTTACCATATGAGTAATTAACTTGGGATTTACGAAGAACATGACATGATGTAACGAATAGTCACCAGAAATATACTAATTTTTTTACATGATTCAACAGATTGTAGTTTGAATGGCCAAATTAGTCGCACAGATATGTGGTGGGAACCAAAAATAAATGAATTGCCAATAGTAATTTAACAAATCTTACAGACAACACAGTTCATTAGATACACAGGTCATCTACTAAGCTACATTTACAAGTCTAAACAACTGAAAAAGAATTGGTATACACCTGAAAGAACCTCAAAGGGATGCCAACTACACATACCATAATCTCAAAACAAATTAGTTTGATCCCTAAGCCATTCACTCTCATTAAAATTTAACAAAAAAAAAAATTGATCTGAGTCCAAAGAATTAGCGGATTAGTAGTACTATGCGTCAATGCATAAACTCAGATATTAGTTGAGTTTGATCCATCTGCAATAGGTTTCACATACTTGCCTATAACTTTTTGACGGGTTCGTTTTCGAATCCTCTGTATTTTATCCTTACTCTGTTGTCTCTTTCTTTCCTTCTCTTTGTTTCTCATGATTCTCTCCTTTTCATATATACCTTGCCAGAAAATTTCTCCAGTTGACGGCCATAGCCACCGTCTGCTGGGGTGCTCCGTATCAAATTCTTCAGCCAAATCCTCGTCCATGCTCTTCAGAGTGCTCAACTGAAACCACTTGATCCACATTTGACCTCTTCGGCTTTTCAGCACGTGTTGTTCTTGCATAGAACCCGTGTCTGGGTCCACATACATCATTCTTCTTCCACTGTGATATGCCCAAACATTTACTAGTAACTCGAGCAAACGGGAGTAGCAATGCTTTTCCTGCCAGAAAATCCATTACAGAATTTCACTAGAACGGTTGGAAAAGAAGCACAAATTTCCAGACTATGCATAGCTTATGTGACCGAAGGACAGTCCTTCACATCATCATATAACTTGGGGAGAGCTAGGGTGCCATATTTGTGCAGGATTTATTAAATGCCAATGTGTTTTATGTAATGAATATATAACACAAGGAGCGACGTTTCTCTAGACTCTAGCTGTAGTAATAAAATAAATCTTGACACTCAAAACAAGAGTTACCTTGGACAAGCTGAGGTAACAACGCCCAGTTTTGTGGTGATCATCGTAGAATTGTGCATCAAGTTTGTCCACAAACATCCTGGAAGTTGAAAAGATTCCAACGTTAGATATTATAAAATAGAATATTTAGATGTCATAATGGCCAATACAGTAAAGAAACTTGTCACGGATCTTAAACCTTGAAAACATGACAAACTCCAAGAAGGATTTGGTTGGCAAAACCCAGGAGTGCATGACAGACCATGTGCCTCCACCCGCAGGCATCGGCGGAAGAGAAGTCAATTTATGGTCTATGCTGTACATCTTTTCCAGAGTCTCAGAGAAAGCAAATCTATAAAGCACAAAGAACATAAACTAAGTCTAATATACAGAATAAGAAGTTTGGAAGATATCAATAACTAATTAAAAAGACTCGGGTTGACGCGACATTGACACTTGACAGTGTAGAACAATCAAAGGCTTCCGGAACTAATAACAGTGTTCTACTTCACATTTGAGAGATGGTGTGCTAAATAAAATGAAATATACGAGAAGTCTTACTGGCAGTTCCCAGCATTTATAGCATCACAGAATGACCAGAAATCCTGTTTAAGCCAGTTTCTCGGATCCATGTCCATACGTGCCCAGAAGTACAGAGTGTCACCATGTCTCCGTGCTTCAATAGCATCCAACAATGATCTTTCAGCAGTGGTAGATAGTGATTTCTGTGAGGCACTTATATTAGTCATGAAATAGCGTTCTTAAGAAAGTAGTCTGTATAAAGTACAATGCATTGATCACACATACCATCCTAGCTGTAGTTCGCCAAGATTGAAATCCTATCCAAGCATTCTTATGTATGCGGTCAATCCGATTAGCCATCGCAAAGAAGGCTCCATATTCTCCTAGAACATCTCGATAATAAGTATTGCTTAATAGTGGAAGACGAGAAGGCAGGTCAACATCATCGGCTCCAGGTCTTCGACCCTTCGTGGACTACAATACCAACATAATACCCTTACATCAGTCAACAATCTAATAAAAGAGGGTAGAACACTTTTTGTGCTGACATAGCTAGTGGCATGTATGCCACTAACATACATCATTGAGTACATGTCCAAATAGGCATGTTGGTGACAAAATAATTTCCGGGTACTGAGAGGGGGGAGAGAGAGTTCTAACCAGCCCAAGCCCCCTATAGAGGGAAATATTATGCAAAAAGGGCCAGGCTCCTTCGCCGAAGTAAGGTTCATATATACATAATGCTTGGCCAGTCCTCTCAAGTTCACCATCATCTCTTTCATGCAATGAACGATCAACCCTTCTAGCACTTCGATATACTTCATCCCATGTTCCACGAGGTTGATCAGTTCTATCCTTCAACTACATATATGCCAGGAGCAAAACAAAAAGACAGTTATGCCAAAATCATTAGAATCTTAAGAACCACACTGTCATGCTTGTGCTACAACAACATCGGAGAAAAGTTTAAAACTACGTACCTCTTCATCCTCTTTTCTTTTTCTCAAGTTAGCCATGTCTATTATCTTTTGCTCTTCCCAGATGGCATATGAAAATGAATCATCTGACATAGTCGAAGGCATAGAATTCTCCCTGCAGCTGTGATTGAATTGCTTCTCAACTCTGTCAAGAAATTTCCTCCTGGTTTTATTTGTGGAATGGTTGTCCGGAATATTCTCAAAAAGATGCCACTCCCATTCCCTTGTTAGATTTATAGGAATATCTTTGGTAGACAAAGGACTGCTAACTTCTGATGGAAGCACAAGAATGTTTTCTAATAGTGAAACATATCCTTCTACTGTTTCAGAAACCATCAAGTTCTTGGCCGTATTCTTTCCAATAGATGCGGCATTACGAGCCAAAGGAGAGAGTTTTCCATCCAAGACCATTTGATACATGATTTGTGTTAGAACTCTAATGTCATCCTTGGGGAAAAGATAGCCATTCACCCTGTCACTAATCTAAATTATAACAGTCGAGTTAGTAGGTAAAAATATAGGCAGACGACTCGAGCTTAAATAGAAATCAAGAATTTCAGGAACAAGAATACAATGGGCATAAAATGAACATAATGCCATAAGCATTTTACAGGTACGTGTGATAAAGCATAGTAAGAAAATATCATCAAATTTGTTTTACTATAAAGTCATCAAATTATTTATTACTCCTAGTTGCATTAAAAATATTGCAGATACTTACATATTTCCGAATCATTGGAAGATCTGGGGCTATCACAGTTTTCTCCAAACACATGGCTTTAAGCAAAATCCCTGGAAAAGAATGTTCCTCGAGAAAGGATCCATATACCACAAGATTAGCAGTACTTAGTATATGTCCCGTGTCATCATCCACAGTAACATGCTTCAGTGTTCCCTCTGGAAATTTCAAGTTTAGCGCAATGGTCTGTGGCAAAAATAGGATACATTAGTTAACAACCGAGGCCTATCCCGTCTCACACAGTATCAGAGTATGATCTAGTGTTATCAGATATACATCGTCCATTAAGTAGGGAAAGAACTAATCTTACTTGCGCAACATTACTGTAGTTACTAGCAGAAGCAGAATCCCCAGAAAGTATGACGATCTTAAGA
Source organism: Plantago ovata (assembly GCA_028274465.1). Lineage (NCBI taxonomy): Eukaryota > Viridiplantae > Streptophyta > Magnoliopsida > Lamiales > Plantaginaceae > Plantago > Plantago ovata. The sequence continues at coordinate 96,110,062 of CM051458.1, forward strand.
TGAGGACTTGAACCTCCAAAGTCGGCCAGAAGTGGATGCAAGGCTTTTAGTACAAGCGCGTGTTCCAGCCACAGACCTCTATATTGGAGCTGGCTTCCCACGATTGCAACCACAAAATCATCGTGTCTATACTCCATTTTCAAACGTAGTTCATCTTTAGGTGAACTCATTAACTTACTGGCTATCCAGGCTTCTTCAGGAGAACCCGGGATGACAAAGTAGTTTCCAGGATCACACGATGAATATGCCATCTGATTGCAAATCAAAAGAGCGAGATCGGTCAGATAGCTGTAGCAGTGCCTTCTCATGCAAGAAGTTCGATAATCATGCTCAGTTATTGAGTATTATAGTTCATTCACATTCAATCAATGGTATCTTTAATTTTGCCCAGAGGAGAGCATTCAAGTCAATTATGTTCAACTTAGCAAAGAGCGCTGTATTAAGGCCATAACTATCAGCAAGTTGAAATACTGATAGACCTATTGAACTTGTGCAATTTATTGGTGGAGTAACCAAAAAATAACAATGCGGTAAGAGGATTGTATGTTCTTGTTTTCTATTGAAGAGGACGATGAAGTATACTTTTACCCCATTTTTCCATACAGGTTCATGTTTTCTGTACTCAATAATCAACTGAACTTTACATTCACTACATCCAGATGCTAAACTATGGTGACACATATTTTACTATGAAGACACATTTTAATATTAATAAAACTTTTCCTACTCCAAGAAAATGAAGGATGTTTTTTCCACTAAAGTATGGAGAACAACATTCAATCAATAAGCTACTGAGTAATACCGGCAGGATATAGTTCGGAAAGACAATCACAGACGGTCGGTTGAAGACTTTTCTCCAGGCATCGAAAATCTCACTTTGTCCACTGGAAACATATTGTCTCAGTCGAGCAGCAAGCTCTTGCTCATGGATGGTCCATACAAGAGGAATGTTTTTAAAGGGATCCTGCATAAGGCTGTCACAGTAAAATCTTTCAAACCACAGGAAAAGGAAATAGTCACACCAACACGTAAATCACGCGACTCCGGAAAACGAACTAATTGATAAGATTTTTTTTAGTAATTGAAAAGAATTTGACTTGTCAGAGAGAAACGAAGAGGTAACCAGGACACTGCAGGAAAGGATTAAGTTATGACGTTATGCTGCTTACCAAGATATGGCCTGCGAAGCTTCAAGAGAACTGACGAGTATGCCATTATAGCTGCAATAGATAACTTCAATTTTTAATTATTTAGACTTAAAATATATGTAATCCTCCAAGAAAGCCTATCACATATAACATTTAAGAATGTACGTATTGGGCAAGACAAAGTACGCATATAACAGCACCAGTCCAAGTGCGTAAGATTGAATTGAACCGGATTAAGAATCCTACCCCCACTCTGCCTCAACACAACACAACCAGAAACGTCACTTGGAAAATTGACAAAGAATGCATTAATATAAATATCATTAATCTTGGAATTCTATCAATCATAACCACCAATATCATCATCCATCCTTTCTATTATTTGGCAAGGCAAACCCACAGTGGCTCAAATTGGATTTGACCACCCCCCTACCCCACACAAGCAACCACCCACCTCCTGCACCAAACCAAAGATCTTTACCACTTCTTTTTTTTTTGGGGGGGGGGGTGGTGGATCTCCTTGGGAACACACATGCATATCATTAGCTGTTATACTTCTAAGAGCCACTTCCAGAGGGATCGCATGTTTAATCATTTATTTTAAAAAAAAAAAAATCCCACAACACTATCACAAAGAATGTCGGAAACTGGAGGCCAGATCAATGTGCATGAATAGGAATTTATTTGTATGACAATAATCATATGTTAATCACAAAAATTACGGTCTCAAATAAACAAATATGACCACTGAGGTTAATATTCATACTTTAGCCAATCAACATTGAACTTCATGTTCTCATCTGGTGAGATGACACTGATAGGAACTCCCAACTCTTTCCAGATAGAGTGCACAGGACCATCTTCCAATGAAAATACCTACATGTATAAAAACATCAATCACAGGTACTGTTCCTATTCATGCAGTATTATCTAAATAAACATTTACTAATATGTTGTGAACAGTACTTTGTAATCCTTGATCTGTTAGATGCAAATACTCAGCATGTAGTATCTACATGTTCCAAAACCAAAATGCCCCTTCATGAAACAATGTACATGCCATCCCAATTCTAGATTGTCCTAAAAAACTTAATGTTTTCAACATCTCCTGCCATAGTGCAGTATCCCCGTAAATAATCCCACGTCATATTTTGATATTGGCATCCATTTTATACTTGACGAGAGTAGAGTCCACATGTTACACCAAGTGCCATTGTGCATAACTTATAACTTATCAAACTTGCCAATACTACAACCTAGCCATTCCGTCCAAACCATAAGAGCTACAAACTACAAAGACCTAGACATTTCATCCAAACCATAAATTGCTGAATGATCACCACGATTAAGAAAGTAAGAATTAACAAGAATGTACCAACTCATTTCACTCCACAAGTAAACTAAAAAAGCAAATCACCTCAATATCATATCCAATCCGCAAAGCACTTGACACAGTGGCCATTAGTATATGATGAGGACTAACCCACAGATCTGCAAAAACCTAAAACAAAACAGCAAAAAAAACCCTGTTTCACAATGCTGCTTAATCAACAAGCAACTAAACCAAAAACAGTGAACAACTTACCAAGGCAAGCTTGGGCTTAACATGTCCAAATCTCACAACATGCCTGGAACCAACAGTAGCACCACCATTGACCTCTTTCCTAAACTTGTCCATTACCCTCAAGGGCTCAAACTTAATATCATCTTGTTCACCACCAAAATCCAGGTGTTTCCACGTGAGAAAGTCCGAAGAATTGGCATCCCCAATCAAATCCGCAAACCTATCCAGCTTGTTGTTTCCATCCTCAATGACAGAGCCAGGCAAGAAAAACATCTGGAGGAGGAAAACAAAGAAGAAGAAGACAGCTACAGTGCAAATCAACTGAAGATAGTTAACCTTCTTGTTAAACAGCACCAATCTTGCAAATCTTGATCTGCTCCTCTGACCCAAAACCCCATTACTACTACTAGTATTCCTAATCGATGCAGAACGAGACAAGTGAAGATCCCTCTTCAATGGCAGCCCTCCACTTTCAATCGAACCCATTTGCTTAAACTCCCATCAAGAAATCAATCAACACAAACTTACATCACTTTTATCTGTGCTCGCTAGCAGCTCCTAATAAAATAATGGGGTTTTATTTTATCTATCTGGTTTGTTGATTGAGAGAGAGAGAGAGAGAGACAGCTGCAGCAGCTAAGGGAGAGAGAGAGTGATTACTGATTACATACAAATCGTCGTCATTGATTCATATGGACAAGTAAACAAAAAGTCTACATTCAGATGAAAGAGAGGAGAAAGATTTTTGATAATTTTTGGGGGAAAAGAAAAGAAGAGGAAAGATAAAAGAGCTGCTGCTATAAATAAGGGAGGTGAATCTAAAATCTTTTATCGGAAATGTTTGTCTGTGTGAATGAATGAATAATAATGATGATGATGATGAGTAGGTTACAAGATTAAGCTAAGCTAAGCAGACTTAGTCTTGACTTGGGTAGTTAAAAATACCAGTCGTCAAGTTTTCTGGTTTTAGACATTAATCCTTATTTTACTCCATGCTTTGCTTCTTAATACACACCCAAAATTAATTATGTTAACCACTTTGAGAGTTTTTTTATGGGTTTATTACTGGGGTTTTGTGACACAATTATAGTCTCAATACACACTACTACTACTAGATCAAATTTATCATTTATCTTATTGATTTTAAGAGTCTTTATTTAACTTTAAATTAATATTAAATTGTAGCAAAAAATAATTTTCAAACATATAAAAAAATCAACTAAACAAATGGAAATCTTAATCCGATATGGTGAGAGTAGTACTTATTCGTTTATTTATATTTACTTTTGGAACAATTTTTTATGAGATTGGTATATTAACTTACTTTTTCTCCGGTAGTCTCTTTGGCTATTTGGACTCTCTCTTGTACTTGATGCTTTTTTATACGTATCATGATTGGGGTATACCTATCTTACTTTCGTACACTTTTTTGAGTTTTATTGAACTTTTTTTTGTTGTTTAAAGAAAAAAAAACTTACTTTTAATTTGGACTAGTGAAATTTATTTTCTGAAATTATATGTATTAATTAATCCACCACTTGAATGTGCATGTTTTTATTTTTTTTATATGTGTCAAAATCCAAAAAGAAAAGGGAAAGTTTATTGCGTATGAACCAGGAACATCTAACATTAATTCCAATTGATTAATTAGATTTACGCGGTATATCGTTTACAATTATATGGCGAAAAGGATCACATTAAGAGTTAATTGTGAAATCAACTAATCATTGCCATATTTAGCATGGTTTTATTTTTAATACGCATATACTTTCAGAGCATAGCAAAATGTCATTATCATCATGTAAAAATGATAAGGAAATTATTCATAACGAAAATTTGTTGGTTAGCCTCTAATAGATTGTATGGATTAAATTCTTGTATTTATTATTTCCATTAAACCTCAACCGACAGCCTAAACCGAAATTATGATGTGTCAACTCAACCATTTATTTACCAACAAAAACTATCAACCATTAACAGTTCATTTATTTTATTTTTTTAATAATAAGTTCCATTTTCGCTGAACATTTTGGTACTACTTCACATAATTTGTTTTGCAAATTTACAGGCCTTAATTGTTTCCGGTTTAGCTGACGGCTCAACAAGTTTCAGTCCAGTGATGTGATCATGTCAATATGTCATCATGTGACACCAAAACCTGTAATAATAAGGTTAACGGAACAGTTGTATTGATGACAATCACACCTGTTGGTTTGTACAGCACAGACTTTATACAGTAAACAAATCGTTTTTAAATGTGCTACTTCATGGTACAGCCATAAGTGGCCAGGTCATAAGAAGATAGGGCATGCTAAAATTATGCTCTTCAATACTTTACCTGCATTTTCCATTCAACCAAAGCGACTGAGAAACTCTACCAAAAAAATAAAAAATTAAACGACAGAGAAACTCAACAGAACAAGATGTAAATTACGAAAGCTCATAGGTACACCAGAATTCTGCTGCTACGGCATGAGTAATAGGTATTGCACATTTATTGGTTAAAACGTCTGTTTTGCGAGATACACTATCGAAAAACCTTTTATACTCTCCAAGAATGAAGATTTACATGTTGCACAGCACTGTATGATAACTCACATGGAGATGTTAAAATGTTTGATTGCACAAGGCTGATAACTTACTAGCAGATACTTTATCTAACTACAGTCCTGTTTATAAGCACAACAGTCAACAGTGTCACTTGCTCTTGCATTGCCATGAACTCCCACCTCGGAATTTGTCTTAATTATCTGCCTTTCTGTTAGCTTCGTCTGCCACAGCAAGCTCAGCTACTGAAACATCCAGTGTGGTTCATGGAAGAGGTCTTCTTGTATGTAGTTCAAACAAAAGCAGTTTCAATGCAGCTTCTGTAACTCATTCTATTGTGCCAAGTGGGGACTCAGAGGCATGATCATCAACTAGCCACAAACCATGTTCACGGAATCTCTTTGTTTTCTTCTCAAAACCAATTATATAGTTATTGTGAATTATAACATGCATTCCCTTGGTTTCCTTTACCCACGTCTTGTTCTTGAAGTATAAACCTCCAGTAGGGAAAGCTTTCTGGGGGAGTAGGTACACGTCCACCTGAAATGAGATATTACCAGTTGCAGATAAGTGACAAGCAGCACCTATAGTTTAAAAATAACTAACACGGCAAGCTAAGCAGCACATAGCAATAGAAAAAGATCAAGACAAAATAAGTAGCTGGAGAATAACAAATGAAACTAGAAAGGAATCAACCAGCTTTTTTCACATGGAAATTTTCATATCACCTTATCAGCTTGTCATATGCTAAAGCGAGATAGGGATGCACCAAAGATGTCTTTTGCACCAACATAAATCTATATACAAAATTTTGTTTAAGGTCAAGGAGTAATGAACTATATGCCCAAAAATTAAGAGAGGAACACAGGAAAAGTTATGTGGGCTTGAATGAGGAAAAAAAATCTCTCTATAATAGCCAACATCTTTTCTCAGATTGCACACTGGGTTGCTTGAACAGATCAATTATAAGCCTAAACTTTCCTTAAAGCCTTCAGTCGGGAAATGTTACAGATTTGGATAACTATGCATAAGTAGGGTTCTGAACAAATTTCATGATGGTGCAGACTAGTTCACAGGGAAGTGTTGACTTACTGATTACAGGGAAATAGCAGCAACTGAATGTAATTATTTTACATACCTGGCCTGCAGTTCTATTCAAGGCCCAATTGAAGCCAGGCTGGTCATTAGCTTTCTTTGCTCTGGACCAAGGTTGGTCCTGAAGTTCTTTAATCCACTCATTCATAAGCAATTTTGCTCCACTAGTGGGACGCAGATAAATAAAACAGCTACATATGTAAGTTCGGCCTTTTTTTCCTGGAGGTGGCAATTCATGAGAATGATCCAGAGGCTTGACCTGATAGTAACAGCAGGCAGAATTCACAGTTTATAAGCATAAGATTAAGCCATGAAAGAGCCACAGCTCCATTGAAAACTACCACTCTACCCATATGTGACCATGAATAGTAATATGTCAGCCGAATAAAGTACTGATTGCTAAAACCATGCTATATTCGGTGTTCCGGCTACAGCCTACAAATTATTGTTGCACACAAATTAGGGAGAAAAAGAACATAATCGATTCTATTTGTAACCCAGGGGCACAGCTTTCACTAGCCATGACTTTGCTGCTTATTTTGGTAGCTAATTACATATAGGTGTGTCTTAGAATAAATGGAGTTTAAATGACAACAAAAATTTATAGCCCCATACAACAAAAAGAGATGGCTCCATTCCTTAACCGTGAAGATAAAGTTTTCCGATGCACTTTGGAAACTGAGACAACTGACAATAGATTATTTACAATGCATAATCTGGATAGCAGAAAGATCAGGTGTACTTACAAAAGCCATGTCATCCATGAAGTACACATCATGCTCCCCTTTCAGATAAGGAAAGGGATCAGCCAACCAGACCATATCAACATCATTGTACATAACATTATACCCAAGCTCCACAAGTTGAAGAAGATGCCGGGGCCTCCTGGCTGTGAAATTGAAGAAGCCCTGCGAAATTCATCTACCAAGGATTACTCAGAGAAAGGGGAGAAACACATGACAGTTGGGATAATTTACCGAAAGGTCCTTTTGTTAGGACTATAGGTGAACGAAATGCTACTGATCAATTGGCTTTAGCACCCATGATAGTGTTAAAGTAAAAACACTAAGCATAACACCATCCACTATAAGACTTTGTTAAAACTCCATCCTACATGGGTCGAGTAACATAGTGCAGGCCTAAATACTTGTATCGATGTAAAATTAGACATTGTGTTGTCCAACCAATAGCAGTTATAGTAAGAAGACTAATTAGATAACTACTTGAGGATCTATACTTGGTAAGTTCATATGATCGGCGATACTGGAAAGCAAATAAAGGACCAAATTCATGGACTAACATAAACATAGAAAGTAAATTGAGCTACATCAAAAGCAAAAACTACCTGAGAGCCAAACTTATGGGCAGCAGCAGCCTCAAGTGCAGGCGGAATCAACACGGCATGCCCCGGCCAGCGGTGATTAACCTTATCAAGCGTGGCATAGTCCTCAGCAATCACCAGAACCTTATCATGCTGCTTCTGCCTCACAATGCTGATCAGCCAGTTATTCAAAAAGGGCAGATAAGCCTCGCTAACCGCGCAAACGATCACGGTGTTGTTCCTGGCGACAAAGGCAGCTGCATCAGGCAGAGTGTAAGCGCGCCACTTGGAGGTGGTGGTGGTGGTGGGGAGGAGTGAGGAAGGGGATTGGATGTAAGGGAAGAGGATGCCGAGAGTGACGAGGAGGAGGAGGAAGAAGAAGATGGTGGTGGAGCGGGTGAGGGTGAAGGAGAAGGGTTTGAGATTGTTTTGGATGGATTGAGGGGATAGTTGTTGTTGTTCTTCTTCTTCTTCTGCTTCTGGGTCGGAGAGGGTTGTGCGGAGAGGTCTCTGGTAGAGAAATGCTGACATTTTGGGTTGGTGCTTTATTGAGGTTTAGGTTTGTTGAGAGGAATTGAATTGAATTGAGGTTGGATTTGGGAATTGGAGGTTGAGAGAGGGTTTATCAATGGCGGAGGAGTTAATAAGTAAGTGATCGATCGGATCTGTTCATGTGTGACACTGGGAATAACAAGGGAGAAAGGAAGACGGTGGGTGAATATTGTGAGATGGATCGGAATAAAATTTAATGTGGGACCTACCATCTATTATTTGAGCTTCAGCATAAATTCTCACTCATCCATTTCTTTCTTTATTTCAAAAATCTAAGTATCAAAATCCAATCTCAAACATTAGCCAAATAGGGTGACCATAAAATCCACACGTACGAGCCACTCGCACAAACCATCCGTCTTTAACCCGTACTCGTCGGTTTACTTTCCACCCGCGGTTGAAACAACCCAACCCGCCAATATATCATAATTTTTTTAATATTTATTACTTCCTCCGTTTCATTACAAAGTTCCTAAGAGACTATTCATCGTGACCTTTGACCACGTATAACTTTTAAATTAAACTATATCAATATAAATTAAAAGTTGATTATGAAAATATACTCCATTTAATTTCATAATATAATTTTATTATATTTTCCTCTAATGTAATTTATAAGTTATATGTGGTCAAAGGTCGCGATGAATAGTCCCCTTAGGAACTTTGTAATAAAACGGAGAAGTATTTAACAAGTTAACAATAAGTTACATTCTACCATGCACAAGCCTCATCATCAAAATACTCAAAACCAATTTTCCTCAAATTCACTGTCTTCAACTCTTCATCTTCATTTTTCCCTTCTTTCACATGTGAGCATGAAGTTTCGAGAAGAGGTATTTGTTATTTGTAATGCCATTTATTGATTTCAATTCAAATACTATGGTAATCTATGTTTAAAACTTAGTTTCGTTTTAAATATGTACTATTGATGGATATTTTATCGCGTTTTGAACTTCGTTATTTGTAATTTGTTTATTAATCGAGTTTGATTTCTATAAACTATAAATTTAGTGTTAAACTATAATTAATATTTAGTTTGATTTGGATATTCTTAACTACCCGCACATTTTGCAACCCAACCCGTCACGGTTTGAGTGTTTTTCTCACCCGCATATGATGGGTCGGCTAATTTTTTAGAACCCATATAGGATTAAAATTATAGGATTCAAACCGACATAAGATCTTTTTAGAACCCATATAGGATTCAAATTAAACACATAATCGAATCTGTTTTGAACCCGTAAAATTAGCACTTAGGGTAGGGTATGGATCTGGGTCTAGGTCCAAGATGGATATGGGTATTACTTATTCTATTGTAGGATCTGAATAAGGTATAGATTTACCAATCCCATTGAGGTAAATATTGTTAGGAATAATGGATCATGTCGAGTACAATATTTTATTTGGATTATGAATAAAAAAACCCTTTGAAAAATAAAATGTATACTATAACTCCGTGAAATTATGTATCATGATGTGTCTTCTCAATATATTAATTGATTACACTTGCAAGACTATAGTTAACGTGAAGTAAACAATAATATAATCTGGGTAAAAATTTAAAATGTAGCTTTAGCTTTATTAATTTCAACACATAGGTACATGAAATTTTAATTTTAATGTTAATGCATCCACATTTATTATTTGTTTTCCATGTATATATCGAACGTTATAACCGTTTAGTAATATAAAAATGAATTATATTTTCTCCTACATTCACATCTCAACTACACGTATTACTCTGCATCACATGGCCTCGTCAACTTTGTAATCAATTTATAAGCAAATCTCTCAAATATAATTTCAGTTTTTTTTATATATATCTTATGCGCAAATGTCCTTCACAATTTGTTAGGCTCGGGACTTGGCTTTAAATATATAGTACTACTCAAGTCACTTGCTTCATCACGGTCTCACTAGTATTATAAATTAATTAATTAGTACGAAGTATTAAATATTAATTAAAGTCCAGAAACTAAGTACTCTTAAGGTCCATAGGTTTTTTAGAATTTAAAGAACATTGTAAAAGATGAACGTTTGCTGAAAGATTTAGTATAGGTACTAGTTAGGTTCTTAATCTTGCTGATGATGTACTTTGTTTACATAAAAACAATCTATTGAAGACCTAGAACCACTCAGAAAGTTGAAGACTGAAGACTTGGAAGATTTCTGAAAAAGGTACCTACAAAGGCGCATGTTATCTCAGAAAGTGAGTAACTCAGCAATCAGATGGTTTAAGTGAAAATCTATATGACAGAGTAGCTAGGTTGAACTTTCTGAACTGAGACTGCTTGCTAACTGATAACAAACGTGACCTGCTTTGCTGATCACTTTACATTTTGGCTCCAACGTTCATATTTGAAATTTAAAGAGCATTAAATGCTATGCACGCGTACTGAAGACTGAAGACAAAAGAAGACGTTGTTGATAGTGACTACACATCAACATAGTGACATCTCTCGGTTTAGTTAAAGAATTCAAATTCAAACTCAAACGGCTCCCTTGAGACACTATAAACACAAAGCCTTAGGCTAAGTAGAAGGGTGTGTCAACAACGTGATCAAACTCTCACTTGTGCTTACAACCTTCAAATTCATTCTACTCTTAACTGCCTATTGACCGTTCCAAGACTTAAGTTTGAAACCAAAGTTACTTGTGAAGAAGTAGAATACAAAGTTAAGAAATTAATCAACTGTTCTTTCTTCTAAACAAGAACAAGTCTGACACCAAGAAACAACATACTTGCTTACTACAAAGTATTGTTAAGTTGAGTTTCTCAGATTACATGTATTAATTGAAAAGTTAATATCAGTAATCTCTATCCAACCCTCTCTAACTGATAAATACCACATCTCAAGCGTGTTTGTCAGGGAAGAACTAATCAAGCATAGTTTTGCTGATTAACTGTCCCAAGTTTGGTGGAGAACAAGGTTACCGTTCTCTAGTTAGGTTGGAAACAAAAGATAGGGTAATTTGATTTCTAGTAATTCTAGTGTTTAGGTGTTGTAAGGCAAATCATCATCTGACATAGTGAATTCAGTCCTAGAAATGACAAAGTGGATTAGTTGAGGGATTACGCCACCCCCAGATACCACTATAAAAGTGTTTGTGTGATTTACATTACTGCAGTCTACTTTCAGCAAGTTATTTTGTTTTCACTGCATTTTATGTTTACTTGCTGAGTTTCATTTCTGCCAAAGCACTTATTGTAAAAAGACTTCCGCTTTCTGATTTTAAGTACCAGCAATCTCAATACTGAAAAGATTGCTGAGAAAGTTTTTAGACACGAAAAAGTTTTAAAGACTATTCAACCCCCCTCCACCCCCCCCCCCCCCGCGCCTCTAGTCTTTACTTGTTGTCTAACGGGACCAACAATTAGCTAGTGACTCCTCGAATTAACTAAATATAGAGGTTTAAGGTTATGTTCTCTTTTGAAAACTCATTATTTTTCAGTTTAATTATGTTCAAGTTTATTCAGTTCAGTTCTGTTAAGACTTAGAAACTGTTCTTTTCGTTTGAACAGAACTGGACAAAATTGAACTGAACTGAATTTATTTGTAGTATAAAATATAACTAAGCAAACCTGAACATAATTAAACAGAACAAAACTTATCTGAATGAATCTAAACTAAACTGAACTGAACTGAACATAACATAATTTAAATAAATGTCCATTTTTCCTAGGGCCGGATGCCCAAACAGTATAAGAAGAAAATGCTAGAATACTTACCTTATTTGTAGAAATCATGGATTAGCATCCCTAGATTTTTCGTGAATCTTCCACTACCAGTTGAAATCTAGACAAAGTGAAAGGAACCGAAGATAATTATTACCTACAGGTTGTCAATGACTCAACCAAATACATATATACAGTAAAATCTCTATAAATTAATATTATGGGACCGGAGAATTTTATTAAATTAAAGATGTTTTAACGTGTATGTTTGTTGGTTGGATAAACAAATGCGTGGTCGAAAAATTCTCTTGGTAGTAGATAATTGTCCCGACCATTCAAGCAATATCCAAGGGTTATAAAAATATATAGTTGTTCTTTGTACCATCGAACATGACTTAAAAAATGCAACCATGTGATGTGGGATCATAAGAGCCTTTAAAAATGTACTATCATAAAATATTTTACCGAAAGATTTTGAAAGTCTATGAGTTGGACATTTCTTTCAGAAAAGATTAATGTTTTTAGATGCTACCGATTTGGCCGTTCATCTTGGACAATGAATGTGCAACAAGAGACCATAGCAAATTGCTTTCAACATTGCAAAATTTGTTCGGCGCATCAAACTGACTCAAGTGGTTTAAATGATACAAATTATGGAGAAGGCATTTGTGAGCTTGAGAACTTGATGACTGCTATACATTACCGACACAAAATGGATGTGAATCACTTGCTAGATTTTCCTAGTGAAAACAATGAATGTTATGAAGTTCAAAGCATTGAATAAATAGTGGTGGATAGCGTTCAAAATAATGTAGACGATGAAGTCGAGGATGATTCAATTATTTTGGAACCAGTCACTCGAAAGTCGAAAGGAAGCATTACAATTCACAACAACTCTTCAAAACTTCTTGTTGCAATACGAGAACACAACAACACAATTCAATATAGATTTGAAGTTCAACAAAAAAGAAGTGACTATATATTCATTTTTTACTAAACAGTCTTAGAATTTTCAAGTGTATAACACACACAAATATATATGTAATGTTTAGTATTATTAACTTATCGTTTCGTCGGGACTAAGAAGGATTTCAAAAAAATTATTATCTTATTATTTTATTGATTAAGATCCAATTTGTACTGGTCCTAAGTTGGGACCGAACGAGGTTATTAATTTATCGATTATTAATTTACGTAGATTTTACTGTAGCTATTAGTAACTAAATTCATCTAACTTTATCAATATGGGGTATGTATATTGGTTTATAGTAACTACTAACATGGCTAACAACTGCTTTCATGAGAATGTTAGTAACTTCAGTATTGTAAATACATAATTTAATTTTATCGTACGCATTGATTTTATTGAAATGGAATACATTCAGCTCCAAACTAACATAGCGGTTCTTCTCTTTAGTTCAAAGCTAGCATCTATTTCATGAAAAGCGAATTACATTTGGTACGGGTCACATGGGCCAGGGTACATTTTGATGTTATCCAAATTATACAAGTCGTTTTCTTGATCAGTAATATTCTTGCATAACTTGGTTTAGAACATAATAAACAGATCGACCTACCATTTAACTTAAACCTTTGAAATTAAATTGGTACTTGCTACAATTCCAGTGAACATGTCTAGCTAGGTCCTGTGAACTTTATGACAATAGTAAACGGCCACTTTCTTTTAAATCGATCATAGTCATTGATCAACTTAAAATATTAGTAATACTGAAAGAAATGTAAGTTGAAATATTAGACCTTCGGACGAGCTCGCGGATTCGGTTAGATGGCAACAATTGCTATATATAATAGACTTTCATGGACTGTATCTCTGTATTGATAAATCACCCGGACTCATTTCCTGTTGAATTGATCTTCCGTCATTCGAGTCTCCTCAAAGCTATTTATTCATGATATACCTATGGAAATCCGATTATGCAAAGCGAAGTGAACCGGTTGGTGCAAGCTCTCTTTCGCCAACATTTTGTGTATCTCCATCCCTGGGACGAGGTTCTTCTGCACCGTACATCAAGAACATACGAATGGATATATTTGTTGAAGTGGATAATTAGAGCGACGGTAAAGATTATATTGTTGGATGAGAATTAATGTTTGTTGATAGGATTTTGGAACATAAAACCTGGTTGATCTAATTAGAAAATGTACTTCCAGCTATGACTTTGGTTAACTCTTGAATACGTGGAGTTACAAGGGTGGTAAGTGATGACTCATGAAGTAAATTAATGAGCTTGAGGTGGATTACTTGGGGACTAAGATTGAAATTTTACAAGAGGTCCAAAGCTTTTCAAATGAGAACAATTAAGTTTCTAGTACAAAATTTTGACGTGCAATGAATTAGAAAACCAATCATACAAAACAAGTTCAACTCTTTTACTCAATCATCATTCATCAATATAATAATTATAATAATATAATTATTATATTATATATTTAACTATTTAAAATTAATTCCATGAGACTATATACGATCGTTTTACCTGATGTTTCGGAATGTCCTCATCTTGTTGTATTATAAATTTATGTAGTTCATATTATTTTATCAAATATTTATCTCTCCGGAACTCATTTGATAGGTCAATTTAATAATCTTTAATATGTAAATTAATATTGAACTCAAAATATTGGGGTGTTACAAAAGAGAGGTGCCAAGTGTCAAAAGGTGACGTGGAATATTGGAGAATTATTTTATTTTATAATCATGGTAAGTTTAAATTGGACAAGCTTAATGACTAAATGAAACAATAAAATATTAAATGATACACAAAATCAAAACACCAATCACTATATTATTTTAAATACTTGATTTACTCTTAATTATCGGCATAGAGTGGATGAGTGTGAGTCTAGGAAGTTAGAGGGCTTTGAAAGTAGAGCGATGAATAGACTATACTTTTCACCGCGATAAGGAAACCGTCGTGTGGTTGGAAATATAGGTAAATTATTTTAAACTACTTATTCTATGTTGGACGTCTCTTGTGTGTTGAGAGGGGAGTGAGGAATAGATTATACGTTTCATCGCAATAAAAAAAACCGTCATTTAATGGAAATATAGATAAATTATTTTAAATTACTTATCCAGCTCTCGTTTTGACCGGATTCTCGTTTAGCCGTGTAATGGATCTTGGTCAACGGTGTTAAGACTTCACAGCTGCTGTTTGCCGACTCGGGGACCTTATTTTCATCCTGGTTGCTCTTTTCTTTCTAAGGCTTGGTTCTTCAGGTTCAGCTCCCTGCTTTTAGTGCCCCCTGCTTCTTCTATTTTCAAGGTTGAGTGATTAGTGCTCTGACAAGGTGTTGTCACGCGTTTTACGTTTTTTAGCATTACTTATTACTAACTCTTTTATTAATATATATTTTTGGCAGATTAAAAAAAAACTATTATTAGTATAATTATATGTATTATTAGTATTAACTACTATGTGTAACATGGAGTTAATTATTTTGTGGAAGTTACTCATACAAATTGTTTTTTTTTTTTTTTCCAATAGTACAAATTGTTATATGGGAACAATATATGATATGCAAGTTTCCCTATTATATATAAACAGGAAAAACTATAACTAAATCATTGGAATGAAGCTGAAAAATCATGTGCGATTTTGTTATTTGTGTATAGATAGATTTGGCTTGACAATATATTATATTAGTAAATGTCTTTTACGTTTGAAGTATCTATGTAAAGATTATATATTTACTCCATTCATTTCAATATATTATTTAATAAAAAAACAGTGTTCTATAAGATTACGCTTCACACGCATCTGAGTTCTAGCGTGTTTCTAGTATATATAGAAACACTCATGAGGTGCCGGGTTCGATCCTCTGCGGTGGAGGAGTTATAAGGTTGGTTTAGGTGTGGAGAAATAAGATAGTTTAGAAAGTTTGTATAGTATTAGTGTAGGAGTAGTTGTAATATTTGCCATTAAAAAAAAGGATTATTACATTTGGTACCCCTGTTATTTTCATCAATTACAGATTAGTTCACCTATACTATTTATTACACCAGCCTCCCCCACTATATAAATCTAATTACAGATGAACCCACGAATTTGACTTTCTACGCTATAAGCCCTGGAAATGACTATTTCGCCCCTGCCGGAATTTCTAATTCTGAAAAAGTCCAAACAACATGATGTTCCATTTATTACAAATTCACCCAATATGTTTAATCTTTACAATATTAACACAAACAATTTAGAAATTAACCCACATAATTAGTTATACTTCAAAATAGCCTACAAAATAATTTTAAAACAAACCCCTACAAAAATTGAATTTCAAAATGAGTCCCAAATTTTATTTTTTTCCTTTTCTTTATCTCTTTTTTCCTTTTTCTCTTTTCTTCCTTCTTTCCCTTCTTTCTTTTCTCTTTTTTTTTAACCCAACTCCGGTACCAGAGTTATAACTCCGATATCGGAGTTGCAGCTGTGCAAAGCTCCGATTTGGAGCTTTGCACAACTCCAATCTACTGCTCCGATTGGAGCTGTGCAAAGCTCCAATCGGAGCTGCAACTCCGGTACCGGAGTTGGGTTTAAAAAAAAAAGTAAAAAGAGAAAAGAAAGAAAGAAGGAAGAAAAGAGAAAAAGGAAAAAAGAAATAAAGAAAAACAGAAAAAAGAAAGAAAGAAAGAAAAATGAAAAATTAAATAGTTAAGAGTCTGTTTGGTTGATCCATTTTGAGGAGAGAGAGTATGCTGGAGTCAATGTCGTCCGGTCACCTGGGTTTATTTGTAATTGTTTGTGATAGTTAGGTCCAGATGCAAAGATTGCGTTTAGTGGGGATACCAAACGTAATTATGTATTTAAAAAAAAAAAAAAAATATATATATATATATAGAAACACTCATGAAATTGAATTTTTAGGTTTTGATTTTATTAGAGGGACTTAATTAATTGAATATTTTGAGAATTAACAATGACATAGATTGTAAATCCGATGGAACCAAGTAACCAACTAACAAGTGAGTTTTGATGAAATAGAAAGTTTAATTCAATTACAATTACTGGAACATTGACGGTGCTATGTTCAAACATTTGAATTATCATACAGTCACGTTAGTATTGAAGAGTAATGTTTGTCCAGTGTATGCGTAATGTTCATCTTTTATACTAAATTATAAGAATCACGAAATACAAAATAAACCTCAAACATTAGAAATGCTTATGCCAAAACATTCAACAGTACAATTTGAAACATTAAACATGCTTAAGAAAAACAGGTTCATGGCTCCTGTTTCTTGCAAATTATTTAGCCATATTGAATTAAGACAGGTTCCTGGCTCATAGCGGATGCATGGAGTTTCAAGAATACTGTGTCTGTGGGGTTAGTGTGAAAGTATGATGTGTAGTATGTATGTAATGTACGTGCATATAACACGATTAACCTTATATGGGCATTTGGCCTTATATGGGGATGTTCAGGTTCTTCATTTAGTCATGGTGCAATAGGGTGACATGAATGTATGTAGGTTACACCTGACCTTAAGTGCAGAGGTGTAATTGACATTGTGTTGGTCCAAATAGAAACTTTGTAGAATTGTCAGTGTACGTGCACCGTGCACGTATAAGTAATAATATGAAATTGTAATAATATGAAATTGTACGGGACTATGATGCCCCCGGATACACTAAAGTCTAAAGTGCAGTGAAAAAGTGTCTATCAAGGCCTATAAAAGTCTTCATTCTACTTGCATTAAAGTGCAACCGGAATCCCTAAACCGTGCACCATAGGTTATATTCATTTGAGTATTACTTTTATAATTTTATGCAATGAAAGTGCGTGGATATAAAGTTTTAACTTGAAAGAGATATGTGTTACTATAAATTAATTAATAATTGTTGTGATAGTAATTATTTGAAGAACCATTGACCTAGACAAGATAACCGAATGAACAGATTATAAGTGAATTAGTATTATGTATTGGATGATGTTGCGAACATAAATTAAAGTTTGCATGATGATGTCAACGTAAAAGTAAGTTCCTCTAGTACGGCGGATATAAGTTTTGTAAGGTGATGGTCCTGTTGATGATTTCCGCATGCGTTTAGGAAACGTGCGAACTGAATGGAACAAATATATGGCTCTTGGCAAGCCATGGTACTATGTTTAGTTTGGATGTGGAATTGGTCCAAGGATGTAGCTCCTTTCTTCTTTCCCTTGACCGACTTTGTGACTCAGGATTGGGTTTGTAGTGTTTGGATATTTAGGGAGCTACTAGCTTTGTAATTTTATTTCGATGTATTTTTCTTTCGAGCATTTCTTGTGCTCTTGTGGTATCAATAAAATTTTAGCCGTTTAAAAAAAGAAAATGGAACAAATATATTGTTTTTCTATACTTTTTCCGTACGATATGAAGTTTAAGATATTATTAATTCTAATTATCAAATTGAGCGGAGATTTGTTTGATTGAATATGTTCCATAAATTAATAACCCAAATGCCATATGATTACTAATTAATGGTTTGGTTTGAGAACAGTTTGGGTATAATCATTTTGTTTTGGGAATTAATAACCCATTTCAACATGCAAAACGCTGCTTTGCCTCCAATCTTTTCTCCATTTTTCTTCTTTCCTTTAGCCACAATCAAATTGTGTTGTACATGTACTTCATATGGTTTTGTATTACTTTTTTTCTTCATAATATTCAATCCGTTCCAAATTAACTTTTCATTTTAATTTTTCAACTTACTTTTTTTCATCGACTTTAAATTAATATTAAAGTATAAATATCTTTATAGAAGCATAACATTATAAATTGGCAAGCTTTCACTTTAGAATGTGATTTTTGGTGATCTTTGTTTGGGCCGTTCCATATACTCCCTCCGTCCCAGTCATTTCTTTACATTTGTTTTGTTGACTTTTTCGTAACCCATTTGGCCTCTAATAAATTCTAAATTTTGACGAAAAAATAATTAATTAAATTATATAATGAAAATGGTGACGCTATATTTTCATAACATACTTTTATAAATTAATTTTACGTTATAGTTTAGGAGTAAACGGATATCAGACATGGCACAAAATAGTCAAAAAAAAGAAAAAAAAGAAGAAAAAAAAAAAGAAAACACAAACGTAAAAACATGACTTGGACATATGAGTATATAATTTTACACCCCATACCTTTAAATTCTGAATCCATCCCTGCATTTTTGTTCTCTTCGACATAGTAGGGTTGTGCACGGACCGGATACGGATCGATCCGATCCGTTTCACCGGATATCCTGTCAAACAGATCATAAAAATTCAATCCGTGATCCGATCCGTTTCTAGACGGATCGGATTGCAGCCCGATCCGTACGGATACGAATAAATTCAAGTCCGATCTGTTATCCGCTCTTTTATTTTTCAATATTTTTTGTAAAATAATTTTTGGTGTAAAATTATAAAACGATTGCTACACAAGTTTGAGTTCAAATATCCGAAATAATACGTTAAATGCGAACTTAAAATGTCCGTAAAAAGGGCACAAACATATACTCAGTATGTACTTGCTCCATTGTAGACATAATTCTAAGATACCGGATCACCAAAATCGACAATACATGAAAATGATACAAGATGATATATTTCTAACAACCTCAAGATCTTCAGGTCTGCAAAATATGCATCTAACAAGTTTTTTATATGAGTCACCTAATCTATATGGGATACAAACATAACTAAAAAATATGAGTTTTACTTTTACTCCCTTTCCTTTGTTATATATAGTCTTATAAATAAAAATAAAAAAATAAAAAATAATGATAACGGATGATCCACGGATATCCGTAGATCGGATCAATCCGATCAGTTATTCACGGATCATAAAAAATGCAATCAGTTATTCGATCCGTTTGCCAACGGATAGGATTGATCCGATCCATATATAAATGCAAATAAACAGACCGGATCTGGATCATTTGACCAGCCCTACGGCACACTGTTACTAACTTTTAGTTTGATAAGTTACATTTGGTTTCTTCTTAAACATCAGATTTACCATACTAGTGCAAATCTAGATAAAATGAAATATCGACATGTTAATAATATTTTTTTTTTTTTGAAAAACGACACGTTAATAATTTTCACGCTCAATGTGTGCTATGCGCTTTGAAAAATTATAACTCCGATCCGGATATCTATTTTCAATTCTCTCAACTTACAATTTAGTAATTTACCCATTGAGGACTTAAAATTTTTGTGAATAAAAGGTACTACATTTTATTAACATATTACACATTTCATGACCCGAACTTTTGTTTATATCATTTTTTTTTAATATTTTTTAATCGGCAAAAAAAAATTATTAATACGAGAGCATAAGAAATGCTCTACCAAACAAATACAACAAAATACTCGGAACACACCTCCGGATAACCAATGTTGTTCACGGTCTAGATCACACCTATCCAACTACAACCAACTGTTCTATCATCGACAAGAGTAAGAGCATGCTTTTGAAGATAGCTCCATGAAATACATATCAAAAGCTTCCAACGAGTTAGGAACCTCCAACCTTTTTAATTATAGATAAAAAAAACATATATAAAGTATATATAAATCGTGCCTGCAAGATTATATGGAAAACAAAAAACACATAAGAAAATGGCATCTAAAACTTGCGTGTCGCTATAGACTGCAAATTATAATTTAACAACAAATTTATTTATGCTTAAACAATTTACTGTTTTTTAATTGCCATTATAAATCTCAAATCGATGAGCTACAAAGATGAGAATGAGAAAATTAACACTGTAATGTCAATTTAAAAAATATAGTATGACGGTTTGAGGCACCAATATGCAGTACTACACACACATATAATATAGTAGAAGTAATATATTAAGGAATCCATCTAATGCCGTTATTATAGTTATAAAAAATCAATATTCAGTGGGCAGGTCGAAATGTGGAAGTCTCTAGTAACTCATTTATGGGTCAAAATGACCACTTTTGAATAATTAAAATGGGTGGAAATAATTTTCACCCAAATCCAATTAAAAAAGGGTGAAAGTGGTTAAGGGTTCAAATGGATCGGAATCCGTAATCTCATTGTAGGTATCATCTTTAGTAGTACTCATGATTTATGAGTATACCATGAAATAGCATCTTTGGAAAATCTCATTATTTTCAACTACGCCTCGCTGAAAAAACTATTTTCCACATTGAGCCTCGCTGAAAAACCCTCGATCAGACATGGCAGCTATGAAATCATCAGGTAAAGCTCAATTTCTGATTCTATTTACTATATTATATTATTGTAAATAGATCTTACTGAAACCTACATCATGTACGTGTAGGCTTTTGAATGGGTCCGAAAATTTAAAAAACGGGTTGAAACTCGAACCTAACCCGAAAGTATTTAAAACCCAGCCTGTATCCAACCCGTTAATAATTCACGGGTACGGGTTATGATTTCTAAAACTCTAATAACCCGTACTCCTTCTTCACCATGGTCAAACTTCGGAATGTCATTTTGACTTCGTTTCTTAACGAAATCGCATGATTCCAACGCTATTGGATTCAAATTGACCTATTCTACACGTTCCAAACTACTGTTTGGAGTTTCATCCCCTTTTCGAGAATTCACCATTAATGACTTGAAACTTTTTGAAAGCTCCGTACGGATCCATCTCTCAACCAAATTCGACGATTCTTTCGCCGTTCAGTCCGTCTTGACCTCCTCTATCATCCATGGGCAACAAACCATAAATTTAGAACGAAAATTTAAATTCAAGTTTGAACTTGAATTTGAATTTCCGTTCTAAATTTATGGTTTGTTGCCCAAAGGTGATAGAGGAGGTCAATATGGACTCAACAACGAAAGAATCGTTGAATTTGGTTGAGAAACAGAGTTGTATAGAGCTTTCGAAAAGCTTCAAGTCATCAATGGCGGATTCTCGAAAGGCGATGAAACTTCGAACGGTAAGTTGGAATATGTAGAAGACGTCAATACGAATCCAATGCCGTTAGAATCATGCGATTTCGTTAAGAAATGAAGTCGTAATGACATTTGAAGTTTGGTCATGGTGAAGAACAATGGGTCGTGTGCACACGAATCGGATCAGGCAGCGGGTCATGTCAAAAACCCGGTTGTGTAGGGTTTTCTGGCCGGTTCGGGTCATATCCCGGTCGGGTGGGTCGTGTCGGTAAACGGGTCCGACAATGTCTAAGGTTTTGTCCGAGTTGGGTCGGGTTGGGTTCATGCCAATTTACCGGGTTGGGTTACGGTTCGGGTCTTATAATTACGGGTATAATATGGGTTTGGTCTTATAATTACGGGTATAATATGGGTTTGGATTTTAACCCAACCCGTATCCGTCACTTATAAATGAGGAGTGGGTCATAATGGGGTTAGGGTTGGGTTGGACCCAACCCATTGAAAAGCTTATGTACGTGTTGAACGTTGATCACTAAATAGCTATGATTCACCACAATAGCTTATGAATAGGTGTTTTACTTGTTTATGATTGAGATTTATTAACAGCTATGACAGATCCATCAAAATCATGTATAGCAGCTAGTAGATTATTTTGTTTTCCTGAACTTGATACTGATTTACCCTTTAATTAATCATCATTATCATTGTACTTGTTTATATGATTGAGACTATTTAACAACTATGATAAATCTTCATAAATCATTTGTATAAGGAAGAGAGAAGTGAAGGGGGGGGGGGGGTTGTTTAGGCATATAGTGATAAGAGAGCATGAAGGGCCTGTTTAGTGTTTGCAAGCGTCTCCGGTGAGAGTTGGGGTGAGTTCATGTTGTATAGTGGGATGGGTTACGGTCTTATTATATTTATTATATCTTCTGGACACTGACTACTAGAAAGGACTACTTAGGCAAGGTAAGGACTACTTAGGCAAGGTAAGTTCATGAAGCAGAGTAATTACATTCAAACCAGGCGGAATCATAAGAAGCTGTGAAGTTGTGCATTGAGCATACGGATAGTATTTCGTTCTTGGCGGTTTCGAATGAGCTCATATACTCTGGTTCTTGGGATAAGACTCTTAAGATTTGGAGAATTTCTGATTTCAAGTGTCTAGAGTCGATTAAGGCGCACGGTGATGCGATATACGGACTAGTAGCGAGTATCGGAGGAGGAGGGGTGGTGTTTTCAGCTTCTGCTGATGGGAAGATTAAGGCCTGGGGGAGGGATGTTAAAAGTAAGGGCCATTTGCTTAAGGAAGACCAATTGGAGGGTCATAGGGACATTTCGGTGAATTGGTTGTGGTATCAGAGGATGGGAGTGCGGTTTACAAAGGGGGTTCAAATGGTTACTTGATGGGGTGGTTGGCTAACAAGGAGTTTGATAGTTGGAAGAAGGAGGGGTGGTGTTTTCAGCTTCTGCTGGTGGGAAGATCAAGGCCTGGGGGAGGGATGTTAAGAATAAGTGTCATTTGCTAAGGCAGACCACTTTGGAGGGTCATAGGGACATTTCAGTGAATTAGGTTGTGGTATCGGAGGATGAGAGTGTGGTTTACAAAGGGGGTTCGGATGGTTACTTGATGGGGTTGTTGGCCAACAAGGAGTTTGATAGTTGGAAGGAGGTTTGTGAGGTGAAAGCGTATAAGATGGCGGTATATGGAAGATAGAAGTGAATGGAGGGTTGTTTAGGCATATGGTGATCAGAGGGCATCATGAAGGGCCAACAAGCGTCTCTGATTAGATTCGGGGGACGGGTTCATGTTGTATGATGGGGAGTCTTGATAAGAGTGTTTGAGTTTGTTGGTTACCTAAGGATGAGGCTAGTTGTGTTCAAATGACACAGAAGAAGAAATCAGATGCATTTTGTATTTAGATCAGTGATTTGCTTTTTGTAGTTTCTCTATATTGCTAAGTAATAACCGATCATGTGCTATTTATTTCCCACAAACTCTGTCTACATAGAGGGCATACTATCAGTAAAATGATGTTTTAATTCTTGAAATCCTCAGATTTTTCTTTGTAAATGATGTCTTCTTGCCTTTTGTGGTTTCAAATTGATGACAGGTACCGTTGCTTGGCAATCCCATTCCGATGGAGAGACTTTTGGGTCAATTGATGATCTGAATGCTAATCTAGCAAGAAACAGGGCCTTACTAGCCCGCGAGGAAAGTAGGCGCTTGAGGGAAGCAGCTTAGCAACAGGAAAAGCTTCAGGAGCATGTCGAGCATGTCCTGCAGCAGCTTTCCCAAGCTGAGCAGCTAGCAATGGCGAGGGCGAAGGTGAGGGCAAGGGATAGGAAAACCACAAGGCTGGCAAGGATGGAGGACAACCTCAAGGAACATCAGAGAGAGAGGCAGAAGGCCTTGAAGGAGCATGCAAATATCAAGGAGGAAGACAATGCCAAGGCAGTCTAAAATGCAAGGTGTTTGGTTTGGAAAAGACTTTCGACTTGAATTTTTTTTGAAAAAAATTAATTCTCTTTTACTAAGTGGGTTTATTTTACATCATGTTTGAACATTAATTCCCTTTGGCATTATCTATTTTTCTGTTAGGTTCAGTTGCACTCCTTTCAATACCTTAAAACGTATTGCTCAACTGTCTATGGTGTTGGAATAGTGGCTGGCCTGATAAGACGATTTTTATATGGAAGAGAGAAGTGAATGGAGGGTTGTTTAGGCATGTGGTGATTAGAGGGCATGAAGGGCCTGTTAAATGTCTGCAAGAGTCTCCGATGAGAGTTGGTGGTGGGTTCATGTTGTATAGTGGGAGTCTTGATAAGAGTGTTTGAGTTTGTTGGTTACCTAAGGATGAGGCTAGTTGTGTTCAAATGACACAGAAGAAGAAATCAGATGCATTTTGTATTTAGATCAGTGATTTGCTTTTGTAGTTTCTCTATATTGCTAAGTAATAACCGATTATGTGCTATTTATTTCCCACAAACTCTGTCTACATAGAGGGCATACTATCAGTAAAATGATGTTTTAATTCTTGAAATCCTCAGATTTTGCTTTGTAAATGATGTCTTCTTGCCTTTTGTGGTTTCAAATTGATGACAGGTACTGTTGCTTGGCAATCCCATTCCGATGGAGAGACTTTTGGGTCAATTGATGATCTGAATGCTAATCTAGCAAGAAACAGGGCCTTACTAGCCCGCGAGGAAAGTAGGCGCTTGAGGGAAGCAGCTTAGCAACATGAAAAGCTTCAGGAGCATGTCGAGCATGTCCCGCAGCAGCTTTCCCAAGCTGAGCAGCTAGCAATGGCGAGGGCGAAGGTGAGGGCAAGGGATAGGAAAACCACAAGGCTGGCAAGGATGGAGGACAACCTCAAGGAACATCAGAGAGAGAGGTAGAAGGCCTTGAAGGAGCATGCAAATATCAAGGAGGAAGACAATGCCGAGGCAGTCTATAATGCAAGGTGTTTGGTTTGGAAAAGACTTTCGACTTGAATTTTTTTTGAAAAAGATTAATTCTTTTTACTAAGTGGGTTTATTTTACATCATGTTTGAACATTAATTCCCTTTGGCATTATCTATTTTCCTGTTATGTTCAGTTGCACTCCTTTCAATACCTTAAAACGTATTGCTCAAATGTCTATGGTGTTGGAATAGTGGCTGGCCTGATAAGACGATTTTTATATGGAAGAGAGAAGTGAATGGAGGGTTGTTTAGGCATGTGGTGATTAGAGAGCATGAAGGGCCTGTTAAATGTCTGCAAGAGTCTCCGATGAGAGTTGGTGGTGGGTTCATGTTGTATAGTGGGAGTCTTGATAAGAGTGTTTGAGTTTGTTGGTTACCTAAGGATGAGGCTAGTTGTGTTCAAATGACACAGAAGAAGAAATCAGATGCATTTTGTATTTAGATCAGTGATTTGCTTTTTGTAGTTTCTCTATATTGCTAAGTAATAACCGATCATGTGCTATTTATTTCCCACAAACTCTGTCTACATAGAGGGCATACTATCAGTAAAATGATGTTTTAATTCTTGAAATCCTCAGATTTTGCTTTGTAAATGATGTCTTCTTGCCTTTTGTGGTTTCAAATTGATGACAGGTACTGTTGCTTGGCAATCCCATTCTGATGGAGAGACTTTTGGGTCAATTGATGATCTGAATGCTAATCTAGAAGGAAACAGGGCCTTACTAGCCCGCGAGGAAAGTAGGCGCTTGAGGGAAGCAGCTTAGCAACAGGAAAAGCTTCAGGAGCATGTCGAGCATGTCCTGCAGCAGCTTTCCCAAGCTGAGCAGCTAGCAATGGTGAGGGCGAAGGTGAGGGCAAGGGATAGGAAAACCACAAGGCTGGTAAGGATGGAGGACAACCTCAAGGAACATCAGAGAGAGAGGCAGAAGGCCTTGAAGGAGCATGCAAATATCAAGGAGAAAGACAATGCCGAGGCAGTCTAAAATGCAAGGTGTTTGGTTTGGAAAAGACTTTCGACTTGAATTTTTTTTTAAAAAACTTAATTCTCTTTTACTAAGTAGGTTTATTTTACATCATGTTTGAACAGCAATTCCCTTTGGCATTATCTATTTTTCTGTTATGTTCAGTTGCACTCCTTTCAATACCTTAAAACGTATTGCTCAAATGTCTATGGTGTTGGAATAGTGGCTGGCCTGATAAGACGATTTTTATATGGAAGAGAGAAGTGAATGGAGGGTTGTTTAGGCATGTGGTGATTAGAGGGCATGAAGGGCCTGTTAAATGTCTGCAAGAGTCTCCGATGAGAGTTGGTGGTGGGTTCATGTTGTATAGTGGGAGTCTTGACAAGAGTGTTAGAGTTTGGTGGGTGCCTAAGGATGAGACTAGTGGTGTTCAAATGACTCAGAAGGAGGAGGGGCGGTGTATTCAGCTTCTGCTGATGGGAAGATTAAGGCCGGGGGGGGGGGGGGGGGCGGATGTTAAGAGTAAGGGCCATTTTCTTAAGACAAACCACTTTGGAGGGTCATAGGGACATTTCGGTGAATTTAGTTGTGTGTCGAGGAGGGGAGTGTGGTTTACAGAGGGAGTTCGGATGGTTCCTTGGTGGGGTGGTTGGCCAACAAGGAGGTTTGTAAGGTGAAAGCGCATAAGTTCTGAATAAATTAATACCTAAATGAAGCTGTTGATGTGAGTCAGAACCTCGGTTTTTTGGATTCCTATTTAAGCTAATTGCATCTACTCCAAGAATTAACTAACCTCTGCTTATGGGTCTATCAATTTCCGCGGCATCCCGTTGATCTCATGCTTCTTAATGATGATATCCATACTTGGTATTTTACCGCCAGTTTGGAAGATTGGAGATGGGTTTTTTATTTTGGTGAAAATTTGAGTTTTGGTTGAAAGTTGTGATTTTGGATTGAATTTTTGAAATTAGATTTGCTGTTTAATTTTTTTTTTTATTTTAGTAGCTTAAAGTACATGGTTGATGTAATGATGTGTCAAAGAAAAACTCTAAAAAACATCGCTTGTCACGCGTAGCGTGGCACGCGCATTCTGTCATTTAAATAATTGAGGTGTACTATAGAGTGTGGTTGTAACATCCGTTTTTTTTTTTCTCTTAATTTTTTTATTTAATTAATTTTCTAAGTAATAATTAAGTTTATTACTTTTAGCTATCTGATTAATTTCTACGTCCCAAAAATCAAGTTCGAAAGCCTATTTGTATGGTTATTGGACCGAAATTTCAAATTTACCTATTGGACTAGCTAAATCAGAACCTCTACTTGGCCCATTTCTCTTGGCCTTTTTGGTTGGCCCATCTTCCAACGCCTGATCTATTTCAAACCCTAAACCTAAATGCAAGCCTCCAAAAACCATTCTATTTTCATTTCTTCTTCCTTCTTCCTTTTGGCAGCCTCTCCACGCCACCATCATCATCACCTCGGCCACCCATCTTCTCCACCAAACAACCACCACCGGACCGCCTACTACCCCTACTACAACCACCGTACTGTCATCAACATCGTTCACCATCCATCATCACCCTCACCTTCATCTTTTCGCCACCATCCTTGTAGCATCATCATCACTGCAAATCATCATCAACATCACCGTATCATCATCGAACCACCTCTGACCACCATCTGCCGCCGCCGCCTCTGTCCCGATCCCGTCGTGCTGATCTGGACCGACCGCGCCGCCGCCGTGTGTTCCGATCCGTCCGTGTTCTCTGTCCCGATCTGCTCCGATCCGTCCGTGTTCTCTGTCCCGATCTGCTCCGTTCGATCCATCCCGATTCTGTTTAAGGTAGTGCCGAAATGCTCTGTCCTTTCTATATTTTTTTTGTGACCTTTTTACCCCTGGCCGTTTGCAATTGACTATTTTGCCATTGCGTAAATCTGGACCTTTGTTGACTTGACAGAAGGATTGACCGACTTGAGATTTAGAATGACGATCTTATCCTTCCTATTGAACTCGGATGTGGACTGTTAGTATGTTGTTTTTAGTTCGACTTGGATTTGAATTGACCGTTTTACCCTTACGAATTTTTGAACTTGAGCTTGTTACTCCTGGTTCCATTTGTACGAGTTGACTGTTTTGACCGTACGTAATCTGGATTTGACTAATACCCTTGACAGATCTGAAATTTGACCTTTCTACCCCAATACGAGTCATGGACCTTTTTGCCCTTATTAATTTTGGAATTGACTGAGTTGACCCTGGATATTACAGAATTGACTTGTTGATTGTTGACTTTTACCCTACCCATCTTGGATTGTGAAACTGCATAGAGTACATCTACCAAATAGATTTTGCGAAAATTTTTGAGCTTAACCTTTCTATTTAATGAACAACCGAACTGTTTTGAATATTTTAGACGAACCGTTTCAAGTTTGTTGTTTTCTAAAAGTGACCCTCAAGTCTTTTCCTCAAAGTTTTGCTGCTAAGTGATTGACTCGCCTAGTTGATTTAGTAAGGTTTAGTTTAACCTTAAGGTCTTGACTTCAAACCCACCTTCGCAACATTTTCTTCGACCTTTTTACTTTTACAGTTTCGACTTGCCTTTCGAATCCTAGTTTAACTAGTCATTTTCTGTATAGGTGATCAGTCTGTTATTCCGTAATTCGTGGTTCTTGCTCGCACTAGTTAAGGTGAGTGTTACTGTTTGTTTTAAAAAACTACAAGGAAGTTATGTGTTAATTGCCTACTATATTACCGTACTTATTGTTTGTTCCTATTTCATATGTATGCCTACACGCATGTTACTTTCATAAGTTTAATCGCACGTTTGAACTGCTATGCACGATTGTCTTAATTCACCGAACTTCCTGCATTGATTATTGCACTGTACTATTATATGATATTGTTTGCTGTCTTACTGACTCTTCAACTGACTATTGCCTTCTTAACTGACCATTGTTTTCTAATACCTTTCTCGGTTTTCGAGCATTGTTTTAATGTTAACTGTTGACCTGTCGATTAGGTTGATAAGTAGGTAGGCTTGGGTAGTGTTGACTATCAGGTTTGTTTACGAGTCACCTAGTCTAATCCCTTAAGACGCGAGGCAGAATAAGCTGAGGTCTATTTGGGTCGTAGGACTTCTCCTGAACGTACGCAGGACATTGTACTGGCTAGAATTGAATTCCTTCTAGACGGGGTGATAAGGGCTATTGGCAGTAGGAGCAATAAGGCGGGCTGCACCAACTGTTACTGTACTGTTTTCAAAACAACTGACTTATTGTTTTCTGACATCTTAACCGATTGATTTGCTTGTTTACTGAACTGATTGTTATCTGAATTTACTGCCTGTAAGCCTGTCTTTAAACTGAAAGATCTTTTACAAAATTGCATGAAATCAACATCGCATGAGCACCACTGAGATCCCTTATCTCACCACTCTTTTCAAAATACTTCCTTGTAGGTTCGACTGTCAATGAGCTCTAGTAGGCATTTGGCGACTCGAGAGTGTGTGGGAGTTTTGGTTTGGGGTTGTTTTCAAATAAGAAGAAACTTTGTCTTCACTTGTTATTTTCCATTGAACTTCATCATCTTTTAGCTTCCGCATTTATTTCTCTTGAACTGTAAGCTCGTTTGAGAGCCAAAACTTTTACTTACCGTTATTTTTAAAAGACCGTTTGATTTTCGATTTAAATATTATTTTCAAAATTACCGTACCGTTACGGTGGTAGTGTACTGAGAAGTGTGGTGGTGTACCAATACTCAAATTATAGTACCCGTAGCAATGTCAGGCCAATTTATCAAACAAATGGAGCTTGACCACTGTTTATAGGCGGCTAGCAACTAAACCTAAACTAGGATATTGAATTCAACTAGGAAGAAAGAAGTAACATAATTAATTAAGAAATAGGAAGAAATAAACTTACTTGGAAGTAACTAAGGAAATCTATATTATTAAAATACTAATTTGATTTGGCACTTTTGTTAAGGGCATATTTTCATCAAGATACCTGTGGTCCTACAAATTCTAGGATTTAGAGATGGAGAGAAATATGAACTTTAATAGAGGACCAGGAGTTCTAAGATTGAACATAACCGGAGAAATATTTATATTTTGGAATAGTCTGAATGTTCAATCTAATCAGTAATCACACAAACCAATTTCAGATTAACTAATGGATGATTACTACTATAGCCTTATTCAGTCATTCCTACTCCAACTAATTTACCAAATTTGAGTGGGGCATATCAATAAAGTGTACGAGTTGTATCCATTCATAGTACTACTATAGCCTTATTAAATTCATTCCTACTCCAATTAATTTACCAAATTTGAGTGGGGCATAGCTGGATCAATAAAGTGTACCAGTTGTATCCATTCATAGTTTCATACCAATCAATTTATGATTATTTAGTGGTTTAAGTTACTACTATACCCCTATCTATTATTACTCATACCCCTAATCTGCCAAATTTAAAACATAACAAGAAAAAATAAACGGGGAGAAAAGATTATTGCTATATGCAAAAATTGTGAGAAACCAAGTTATGGGTATAATTTGCAATTCAGGAAGAAGGGATATATCATGAACTCATAGTTTATAATCCAACAATGGTCAAAGTCAAAGCCACAAGCAGGACAAGTTTAGCACAGAACAGAAAATAAATTGACCAGTTTTGGAACAAAATTTTCGATGCACACTCACATGATCTAATTTGACCTAATGCTTCCGGTGCACATTCACATTCATCTCCTTCTTGATTTTCAAAGAACTCGAGCCTCCCATTAATAGCTGAAAGCACACTTACAACACCTGTACAAGAATGAACATTAGAAGTTAGAAACTTTCTTTGTTCACCTACAAATAAACATTTTTGTTTTTGTGCAATTGTATAAGATAATATGAAAACAAAAGAAAAAATAATGATAATATGAAAAGTTACGATCCTTGCTGTTTAAATTTTACGTAGACAAACTTGTCAGACAGATCATTTAGGACTGATAAAGAAACACCACGAAGAACTCTCCTTTTAGAACTTTATAATGAAATAGTGCTTATATGTTTCAGAATAGTGGATGATTTACACTCGTATCAGTAAACTGTTCCTGCAAGTTGCATCTTTCCACTCTGTTCCATTCAAAAATTTAACCAATTGTTTTGCTCAATGAAAAGCTAAATGTCTTAAGATAAATGAGTTGATGCGATATCAAAATTTAACTTGGACAGTAAACAGAGATATAGTAATGTGTGCATCATACAATGTTTTGAAGTCAATAACTTTACAGAATCATACAATTATTCAGAGGGGACAGTGAATCCTAAATCAAATTGGCCTTTGCAACACTCTCCACAAGTATTATATGAGAGCTTTTACAAAGACAAACAAGGTGCTCTCTGTCCTATTCCGTACAAGAATAAGAGAAGTTCAAAGTATTAAAGTTGAACCAAAATGTTTTGGCATCTACAAATTGTCAATTATACTAAGAAAGATGCAAAGAATTTCCTATGAATGACTATACGATGATGTGCTCAGAAATGAGAGGGTGAAGACTTATATAGGTGAGGTCAGCACAATTAAGGTAAAGATACCTAATATCAAAACGTGATTTACGTAATCTCTGATTGACATCCCCCCTCAAATTGATGAGGGTTGGAAATCAATATCAATTTGGTAAAGATGTCAGCAATTTGAAGGCTCGTGGAGACATGAGGAAGAGAAATCACTTTAGACTCATACGCATCACGAATAAAATGCTAAGAATCTCAAAAAATATACACAAACAAATCATTCACCGATGATGTGCTGACATGTTTTGTGTTATTCAACTATGTGAAATCATTGCTCTTACTAATGATCAAACTCAAATGGAATCGCAAGTAACAAACGAGGAGCAGATGCACATTTGTGAAAATTTTAGGTTATATATATATATATATATATATATATATATATATATATATATATATATATATATATAGTACCCATGATATATAAGAGCCAATGGCTTTCACTCGCTGCGAGTGAACAGTAACCATGTTTGGAAAGTTTGGCGCGTGCGTAACACGTTCTCACGCGCCATGACCTTTCCTTACCTTTTTGTATTTATTTTGCATTTATTTCGTTCCCTTACCGTTTTATTTTCAATCTCTTCATTCACGAATCCCTCTCCAGATTTCCTCTCGCTTGATGGCTCTCATATGCTTCACGATTGTTTTTTCTATATCTGTACATACAGTTCAGATCTGGATACTTGATGTTTTACCTCTGTCCAGAAATTTCAGTTATGGGAGACTGAAGATGAGGCGATAAAGAAAGAGAGAAGTGGAGAACAGAAGCTCAACTCTAATCCAAAAGCCCCTTTTGAAATTCTGAATTGAGGTATGATTTCACTTGCTTCTTAATCAATTTAGGGTTTTATTTACCTGATTAATTCTTCAAAATTCTAAATGATTTTTTTTTCGATTGAGGGTTTGATAATATCCCGTTAATTCTTAAAAATTCAAAATTCAATATTGTTAGAAGATACCTTAATTAAGTGTTTTCCATATCATGCTACAATTTTGGATTCGTTTTTCGTTTTCTATATTCTGTTTTTTTGCTTTCATCTCTAATGTAGTTCAAGGAATACTTTATTTGAAATCAGCACAGGAAATCCAAGGTTTCAGATAAATTCTATGCTCATTCTCTGCTTAACCTTTAGAAGTTAAGAATAGCAGAAACTCGTCATATTTCTTTTCCAGCAATAGCTTAAAAAGAAAAAGAGCTTGCTTTTCTGTGGTTAATTGAAATTGTATACTTTATTATATCTTTTCATGCATCTATTTACAATGGCATGTTCTGTCCTGATTGGTAATAGTAAGCTTCTTAAAATGAAGGACCCAGTGCAAAATTCCATGTTGCATTGACTACCACGGACGCGCCTTATAGCAAATGGCAGTGCAGGAGTATGTATTATTTGGTTCAAAAAGATGAGGGATATGCCTGGATCTGATATGGGAGGGTTTACTCGGGTTTTGCATTCGGGCAACTCAGATAATCTGATGGATGAGATTCCAATGGTTGTTTTTTATCCTCTTCCTGAAGGGCTTGATCTGGTGAGCACTCATTAATAATTATGTTACACTTGTTTCATCTATAGATTCCCAGAATTTCAATTAGAGCTATGAGTGTGCAAATTTATTTATCTGGTATGATGTGGTTCATGTTGCAACAGTGTTACATTGCTTTGAATAGACCTTGGGCGTTCGTGCAGTGGCTAGACAAAGCCACAATCGAGGAAGAGTATGTTTCTGTCACTTATGGGTTCTGGAAATGTATGTATTTGTAGACAAATTTTCATAGCTAGCAAGAAAATTTGAAATTTGGTTGTGCATATGGTGTTCTTATATAGCCATCATCTGTCTGTGTGCTAGGTATGGGTATGCAGTTGCATCTGCTTTGCATGGGGTGAAATAAATTCTTCGCAAGGATTTCATGCTGCAGGTACTGCTATAAACACAACCCCGGTAGGTTATTTGAAGGCATCGACAGTTAAATTTACTTTTTATTTTTCTTTCAGCCCCCATGGGATTTGGAAGTTGGCAAAACCCCAACAGTTGGAATCTCATCCATTCTTTGCAGGGTTTTTATTTTTCTTTCAGCCCCCAGGTACGGACCCCCTACCTATTGGTTGGAGTTGAAGCAGCTTACCAACTGTTGGACGGAGCTTCACTCCCCATTTTCAGTACTTAACACTGCTTATGTTTTGATTACCAACACTTTATCGAAGGACCTGAGAATTAGATGTGAATTGTTAATTACGTAACGCATAAACGGGTGATTAAGTTCGTCCGCCTAAAATCCCAAATCTCAGGGTTTATCATAATTCCACAACTCTTAAAAATTGAAATGGTGTTTAAATCGGATCTTTTGGACATTAGGGTGGGCTCTAATGAGACCCCTCCTGGACCTCCTCACCGTAGACTATGGGTCCCACATGTGCATGCACTGGGAGGGGTCTCATTAGAGCCCCAAGGATAAAATTTTCGTTAAATCGAGTTACGTGTATGCAGCACGTGTGAAACAGATCACTCCCATCAGCCATCATCACCCCAGCAGAGACTAGACTCTAGAGTGAGTACCTCTCCATAGTCCATTGGCTAATGTAGACAAAGCAGGACTAAATTGTCTCTGTCCATGAAATTACGTGCTAGTACAATACCCATCCATCATCACTTGTATTCACACTCTCCCCATAGATGACTTTTTTAGTCCCATCTTATTCGTTTCGAGGAGCAAGCATGCAATTAAAGCGTTGAAAAAACAAATCAAAATCTTGACGAGAGGATTCCGTGAATTAAAGTGCCCCAACTGTAGATTGTAAAGTGAGCAAACCATATGAAAATGAAATCAAAGGGGAAAGAAAGATTTTGACACACACAGACACAGTCACAGACAGAGATAATAAGAAAGAAAACCCATGAATTATAATAGTACTATTTTTTGTCTCTGATGATTTATTGGACCACTCAAAGATCTCATCTCATCTCATCTTCCCCATTCTTTCTCTCCAGAACAAACCAAAAGACTTAATTTTGGTGGGTGTTTGTTTTTATTTTCGGACAGTCGGTGAGTGAGATTAATTTTGTTGGGCTGCTGCTGCTGGCACCAACGTGTAACTATTCTCCAGTTTTGTCACTGTCTTTCTGTCCTTCTGTCTTTGAGTTTAGCAGACAGAGAATAAATAGAATAGAATCCAATCTCCAGCTTTGATTCAAGAGAGAGAATTATTAACAAAAATGGAGGAACAAGAAAAGGGATTGGTGATGATGAGCAGAGGCGGGAATTTGGTGGGGAAAAGGGAGGGAAACTGTAGCACGCCTTCACCTACATGGGATTTTGGGCTAATTCAGCCAGATGGTTCACTTAAGCAGAAGTTCTCAACCGACGGTAGTGCTAGTCTTTCTGCTAGGAAATTGGGTGCCAATTTGTGGGAGGTACAACCACTTCTCAGCACCACAAGGGCTAATGATACAGTGAAATTTCAGCCGCGGCGTAACGGGGGAAACAAGGAGGACGAGGATGCAGCAGCTCCACCGGATATGGTAATATCTTTATCTCAGATTGGTTTCGAATGTTGCAACTTATGATTTGTTTGGGTTGTTTCCATATTTTAGTGTTGTTTATGTGCAAGTTTATTAGTTTATACATTTAGTAAACTGATTGCACAATAGCTTTATCTTTCCTTGACACCTTGAGAGTTACCATAGAGTTAGCAGCTGATTGCACAATAGCTTTGAAACTCTAAATCTTGCTTATTTGTTAGATAGTTACTAGTTAGATGCACTTCTCCTGTTGTTTCTTCGGTTTGATCTTGTTGGCTTGTTGCTATGACTTAGTCCAATCTGCTGGTGAAGTAGATGATTCAGAGTACTCTGAGTTTGCCAAATAAAAGGTTCAAACTTGCGATTAGCTTATAATTGTATGTTACAGTAGTGTTGTGATTGTTGGCTTGTTCCTGTCTAGTTGTCGCACAAAAAACAATCTAGGGAAGGATTTATGTTCATGGGGAATTTATAGTGATCAATGAGGATGATTTAACACAGAATGTACTATTGATAGGAATGGCTGGAGTGTTTATCAGCATATGCCTTGCTTGAGGTGTGCTTGTTTTGTTATCAACGATTATGTCACAAAATAGTTCAGCTATAAGTGGCAAACATCCAGATCATGTTTTCTATGGCCTTCATTACCACACATGTTCACCACTTGTTAATTTCGCAAGTGTTGATTTGTTTACCAATTCTCTGTGCATGTTGATGTAGCATGACCTGTTTCATTAAAACAAGGTCAATGGGTTAATTGTCACTGCATAAACAGAGGCTTTGGTTGTATTATGCTTTACTTTTGTCTTTTTTCAATTTTCATCTGATATGGTCCAATCTCATCTAGGATATTCTTAGACACATTTTGCTTCAATGACTTTCAGCTAGTGGTACTTGGTGTATGTATGAGTATAAACTATAAAGTGCGTTGGGTTTGATATCTTTGTCCAAATACATGGGGGCATAATGGCCTAGAGAGGGAGAAACAAAGGACTTTGCCTGTCAATGTTTCTCACTCACGAATTATTTGATGTGCACGAACCTCTTACAAATTAGCTCGTGCATGATTAATAAGCTGCTGTTTTCGGCCCTTATATATGAATGAATTCGGAGAGGTGTATTCTCTTGGTTTACTGAGATTAGGCCTCAGTGTTTGCCTGCTGATATTAGTCCTCTTATCTGACAGGCCAATAGCACTGACTTGATAAAGAAAGTTCCAGCATCCTTACTACAGCACAAGCAGAGAGTAAAAAATGTTGGCCAAGCTCAGCAACCTATATCTCCTGCTAGTTACTGCAGCTCAATGGAGGTACTTGCGGTTTTCTCATCTACTAAGCTTATTCTTGGTCTGATATTCTTATGCATCTCATAAGATTTATTTTTACATTGTTAATCATGTAACTGTCCCTTGTCCTCTTTATGCCTACCACATTCATACTTTACTTGAACTCAAATTAAAGTTTATGTACTGCATCTGGCAGATGGGTCGTCATAGTCGCACAATGTCACCGGCTAATTCAGTGGGCTCCAAGGGTAAAATTAGGGAGTCTAACTACAGCCTCAAGAACTCCGCCGAGTTGCTCAAAGTTCTCAATAGAATTTGGAGCCTCGAAGAGAAGCATGCCTTGGACATGTCATTGGTAAAAATGCTGAAAAAGGAACTTGACGAATCTCAGAAACAAATCAAAGAGCTTCTGCAAGAGAGGAAAAGAGACCATAAGCAAATTGATAACTTGATGAGGCAAATTACTGAGGACAAAGTTACTCGGAAAAGGAAGGAACAAGATAGAATAAAAACTGCTGTCAAGTCCATGAAAGAGGAGCTAGAGGATGAAAGAAAACTTAGTTGGCAATCAGAGAAGCTGTGTCATAAGCTGGCTCAGGAGCTTTCAGAGATGAAGTCATCATATTCTTACGCTTTAAGAGAACTTGAGAGGGAAACGAGAGCACGGAGACTGCGAGAAGACCTCTGTGATGAGTTTGCCAGAGGAGTAATTGATTATGAACAGGAAATACGGCTTATGAAGCATAAATCAGGTAATGATATCGGTAAAAAGGACCAACACCGGTTGATTCTTCACATGTCTGAAGAATGGTTGGATGAGCGAATGCAGATGAAGCTGGCAGATGTAGAGAAACGATCAGACGTGGACAAGTTAAGTTCAGAAATTGAAACCTTCCTCCGAGAAAGAAAATTGAAAAATTCCTCGGATAGTAAATTCCTAAACAAGCATAGTGGAAGTAAATTTCCTCTGCATTCTTTAGAATCCTTGAACGATCCAGGAAGCGCTCCTTGGAACTGGAAAGATGAAGATGATTCAGTTGGTATAGCTATTCATAATCCTCTGTTTCACAGAGATCGATCGGAAGACACAGTATTTACCCTTCAACAAGAGCAAGTACGTCCTCATAGCCCTTTGGAAGAAACAAATTAAATCCAAAAAAGAAAAGGGCGCAGTTAAAAGAGCAAGCTGAAGACAAGAAGAACAGGTCAGCTTCTGAGGAATCAAGAAAAATAAGCACTGGGACTCTAAACATCACACCTTTAGAAGTATATTATCATCAGCTCAACAACACGGAGGGTTCTTACAGTACATCCATATTTGCTGGTCCTATCAGCCCTGTGAAACAGTGGACATCAGAGATAATGCCAGCAGATGTCGACTTATCTTGGTCTTGTTCAAGTGTGGATCGAAGTGTAAAACCGAATACTTTAAAGGCAAAGTTACTGGAAGCAAGGCTAGAGGGTCAGCAATCTCGCTCCAGGACTTCCAAAGGTGCATTGCAAGTTGTATAATCTGTAACATTAAGCTGCTATGTAGGTAAAAGTGTTGATGTTATCTGGGTTTCCAGAATTCTTGAATATGTACCTATGGTACAAATTGCAGGAAGTCAAATCAAGTGTTCTACAAAATTTTGATCACATACTATATAACATTTCATCTTTGCTCTTTACTCTTTACCCCTTATAAATGCAATGGTTAGTAAGTTGTAATGGAAAACAGACTATGCTGTTTTACCTACCATTTTATGTTGCTGTTTTGCTGTAAAGAAGTGATTTCATTGAAATCTGATATGCAGAGTTCATTATCAACATTGATGCAGATGTACTGATCAGGAATGGCCTAAAATGTTCTCAAGGTCCATTGCATCAGACAATGTTAGTCATCGCGTCTGTATCGTTTTATGTTATGATCACCAGAAAACACTTGAGAAGGACCCCAATCCGGTCGCATCATATCTAAGGGAGTGGGTATCCTCCTCGGTTCAAGCCGAGTCCAGGCATCATAGTATATGAACTCTGTTAATTTCAATAATTCAACACGCAACTTGATTCTTTGAAAGTTACTTTTCTTAAAACTTGTTGGGAATTTACAGAGTGAACTATTAAAATCAAGAAACATACCAAGAATACAAGCACACCACTTGCAACAAGATTTGAACACACAAGAAGCAATAAAACAGCAAACAAATAAGGCTACATCCACGGCGAGAAAAACCAAAGAGATGTCACTAGTTACATATTACAAAATCGCAAGGAAACACTCCCTACTATAGCTACTAATCCTCACCAATCTCTTTCTTCTTCTCTCACGAGCTTAACCCACTATCGGCACTCTCAACATCTCACTCAAAACTGAGCTCTAGAATCACACTAGAATAATAATTGTGATGATAAAGCTGGAAATTATCTATTAGAGATGAACATAACAGATGTTAGTACTTGGTGTTGAGCAACAACCAATGGATCACTTTGTACCGTTCTCATTTAACGGCTCAGATTGAATCCTCTAGATGTCGCTAAGTCCCCAACTTTCATACAATTGCAGTCAGAGCCACAATTCTATAAGTTGTTCAGTCAACCCTAAAAAGTTCCCAAGACTTTACAATCTCCACCTTGAATGAACAACTCCAAACCTTTACAATAATTTTTTTACTTTAAATTTTAAAATCTATATTTTTAAAAGAGTCCGAGGAAGTCTATTATAAATCACAAACAAATAAGTTTGCATAGTAAATAGTTAAGGTGGATCCAGAAATGTTACTTAGTGGATACAAATGGATGTATAATATAATACTAATTATTATTAAAAGTAATATAATTATTAATTAATTATTAAAAGTATAATAATAATAGTTAATAATCAATTAAATAATATAAATATTAAATTGGATAAAATTACTTTATATATAGTTTAGATTTAATACTTCATAGTTTCATCATAAAAATCTCTGTACCAAAACATGTTGCTTAATATACATTGGTCTTAAAATTTCCTACTAATATCAAATATATTTAACCTAAAAATGGTAAGATGGGGAATTTTTCAAGAATATAATGAAAAATGTAGATTTCTTATCTTTATAACTTCCATTATTATTCAATTTGATACATGTACATATTTACTTTGTTCATGTTCCTATTGTTCTTACACTTAATAATATAATTATACATATTTTTCATATAACGACGACGACACCCACCACCACCGGCTTTATTGTATTTCCGCACTCATAAATATTTTTCGGGTGATTTAGGAGTAATTTGCGACCCCAAAATTGTCAGAAAATTTAAATGGGAAATCTTATTGTCAGCTAATTTAAACATTGTGGGCTTTATTGTCTTGTTTGTATAAGAACCAATGTGCCACAGATTTCTAGGAAAAAGATGTTTGAACAATGACAGGTACTGGTAATTGGCAGTGTAGTTCAGATGGACAGACTTTTGTAAACATCAACAAGTTGAATGCACATCTTGAGAGGACCAGTGTCATACCTACGCGCGAGGAAAACCAATGTTTGAGGGCAGCAATTTTGCTACAACAACAACTTCGATCATAAGCATGTCCCACAACTTTCTTGAGCCGAGCAGCTGGAGAGGGCTAAGGCGAGGGCTGATCAGACTGAAGCAAGGGTGGCGAGGATGAAGGCCGGTATCGAGATTGCCAGGGGAATCTCCGTTGCAGAGATGAAGGCCAGGGGAATCTACGCTGTAGAGATTGCCCAAAGGAAAGAAAGGAACAATAAGATGTTGAAAACTCAAGAGGAAGCAAGGCGTTTGGAGCTCAAACAGCCCCCTTAAAGCTCTACGGATATGAAACTAGACTGAATAAGATTAAAAAAAAAAACAAACTATTTTCTGATGCTTATTCAAGAAAATACTCGTTTATTTGTTATTTATGCTTATTCACTTTGGCACTTACATCAGTTTATTTTAGATAAAATAGGTGAAACTTTGAACCTCATTTATGTGTTTAAATTAGCATGTTATTATAGTATCTTTAATTTGATAAGTTAAACTGCACTTTCGCGTTAAGAGATTGAGGGCAGGGTTCGTCAGGGATATACCGAATGATTTGAGCTCAAGAAATGATATTGAATGACATCTTTCTTCTGCCCAAATCTACATGCACGGTCTAAACTCTGATTGCCACACTACAAGAAATACCATTTTTAGCGACGGATCATTACAAACGGAGTTCAGATTGCTTAATAATTAAATCAATAAGAAAAAAGGAAAAAAAAAATGCTTAATTAACTCAATAAGCAAAAGAAATGTGACTGGAAACAACAAAGATAAAAAGATAGAAAATATAAAAAGTTGAATTTTTATTAATAATATAGTTTACATATAAGTTTCATCCATTAATAGCTAATTCTAGTCACTCTTCATCCTCTCGTCCTCGTCCTCGGAGCTTGACTCCTCATACAAGAGCGACCAGTCGGTGACATCCTTTGGATCGACAAGCTGTTGTTGACATAGCTTGCAGAAGACTCCTTGGTCTTCGAAGTACTCAACTTCCTTGTGCTCACAAGGGGGAGGAGTAGGAGATTTGGGAGGAGTTGGATGAAACGCCTCTTCGAGAGCTTCCTCCATTTAAATGAACACACCATAAGGCTTATATTGATAAACATTTTATATAAGCTATAAACTGAACTAATAACATTTTTTTAGTATTTGGATGATGATGAATTGATGATACTAATAATGAGAAGATGAAGAGTTGTGGTGGTACAAATGTAGAAGAAGCAGGCACAAGAAATTATTATTATTCTTTCTTGTGCCTGGTTCTTCTATATTTGTACCAACACAATTCTTAATTTTCTCATTATTACTATCATCAATTCATCATCATCCAAATACTAAAAAAAAATTATGACTAAAGATGGAGACTTCAAGCTCCTAAAGATCCAGACACCTTTCTTGCTCACATACTACATTTCTTTTGTAATCATGTCAACCAAGGAAAGGTTAGTTAAATATGGTTTACATGCATAAAAAATACAATCACACTGTCCTTCGGACACACCCACACTATTTAGTAATGGAAATGTCGGTGTGTCCGAGGGACAGTGTGTTTGTACTTCGGTAATCATGTAAACCATATATTCTTAAGAAGTTGTATATATATACTCGCCTTTGATAAGTTATTTGATAAGTTAGACTTTCTTTTTTGTTACAAGTTATCATGGTTAATACTTAATTTTATACATAAAACCACAATGAACGGGGATGGTCAAGCACAGCCCCTGGGCGGCCCACAGCTGATCAATGGGCTTCCAGTACTGTCCATTGTGGAGGGGTCTAGGTAAGTTCTTAATAAGTTGGTATTTAATTGTTTTTATATATAGTTGTCGGTACTCCATTTTTTAATCTTTCAAAATGTTTGGCATGTTTCACCCGTCTTTAGCTTTTAGAAGGATGACAATGATTATGAAAAGATAGTTTTTGACGCCTCATGGGAGTGGCGGAGAAAGGTGGGCTACGGTTCCTCTTTCCGTGAAAGAGCAATTTTTTGAAGAATTCAAGGTACTTAATTACTATCTTTACTTGAATATTTCTAATTTGGATTTCTGGGGCATTGACTTTACTATATATGTGTACATTATCTGTTCTTGGGGCATTGCCTTTACTAATTATGTGTACATTATCTGTTCTTGGGGCATTGTCTTTGCTAATTATGTGTACACTATCTGTTCTTGGGGCATTGCCTTACTATATCTTAAGGCTTAAGGCTTAAGATATAAAATGGAATGTTTGTCTTAAAGCTTGTTTGATTTGCCTATTTTGAAGTGATGACATTATTGCAATTTTGTGTTGGTCAACTCAAGAAACTATGATATTGGTCTAAAATGTTATTGTTGAATTAAGAGGACTAAAATGATACTTACTCAATTCATTAATAACTTCTAGGTTTTTATTTTGGACTT
The DNA here is from genome assembly GCA_028274465.1 of Plantago ovata. Taxonomy (NCBI): domain Eukaryota; kingdom Viridiplantae; phylum Streptophyta; class Magnoliopsida; order Lamiales; family Plantaginaceae; genus Plantago; species Plantago ovata. Next base: position 96,152,565 of record CM051458.1, read on the forward strand.
CCTTTATAACTTACTAGGGGTTATTTACCTATCCTTCTTTATAACCAATTTATAACTCTCTCTCATACTTTGTCACCAATTTAACATTAAATATTCATACAAATCAATTATTTAATATTATTTCTTAAATTTGATAATTTTTAGTACCACTTAGGCTCTGTTTCTTCGTTTGAAAAAGTCTGAACTGCACTGAACTGAACTGAACTTATTTGTAATATAAAATATTATTAGTCAAATCTAAACTGATCTGAATTTAATCAATTTTTAGATGAAAATAACATAATCTTAGGAAGATACTAATAAAAAATTGGAGGAAGTATGATACATCACGAGTGAGCCTGTCTGTAAAAAAATCTCAAAATATATTGACCTGCCCTTAGTAACAAAAAAATACATAACCTGCGCTCTCGTTTTCATTCCTTTCTCTCCAACTTTTTTTCCAAATCACTGAAATCCGCCATTTGTTAACCGATCTGACCAAATTCTAAACCAATCTCAGATATAATCCTAAAATTCCTAACAATAGAAACAAAGAAAGTCCAAAGAAAAAGTAAACAACAAACCCGACGGGTAGCCCAAATTGCCGACCCATCCTTCTTCATATAGAACCGGCCGGCGAGCTTAATCGTTCGTTAGTCAATTACAGAACCGAATTGGTATAATCGGTGGTGGTTATGGCGGTGGCATTCAGACATATAATACAGCTGCACAAGGACGTTCCGAAAGCTGCTAGGTTCTATTCAGAGGGACTCGGATTCACTGTCGATCTATGTAGCCTCCGTTGGGCGGAGCTTCACTCTGGCCCACTCAAGCTCGCACTTCTTCAATCCCCTTGCCCTAGGTATGTACGTGCCTTCCTATTTTTAACTTTCCAATATTTTGGCACTTTCAGTTGCAGTTTGCTTCAGTCAACTCGGTACATTGTTGTTCTTCTGTAATGCTAGTTTGTCGAATTGGAATTAATTACTATCTGTCATAATCTCAATCAATCATGTACCAAATTGTATTATACCGGAAGTTTGGAGAATTTCTTTTTCCATGCCAGTGTAATGTTATGTAATGTAATGCTGGTTTGTTTGCTTCCTAAACTGGTAATTTATGCATAGTAGTATGTTGCAAAAATCGTGGTAATTTGAAATGAAATATCCATCAAGGATTGAGAAAGAACTCAAAGACTATTAGAAGGTATAAGTATAACATTTAGCAATACAAGTCTGTTGGACATTTGGACCAAAACAGTGCAAGCTTATAATCTTATTGATCAAGCAAGGAACCATAGTTTATCGATGAGGTGCTGTTATTGTTTCGAGTCTGCTTCTATTGACTTACTGAACTTTGTAATTACCTGAAAATTCAATCCATATTTAAACATTAGTGTGGTAACATTGGAACTAATTACTATAGCTGAGTCTTGGTTCATTAGAATTTCAGGAATGCAAAATGTACATTTAAGTACAATGAGTTAAAAACAGTCAATCAGTTTTTGAAGCGAAGTAAGACTTCAGTTGTATGTTCAAAATGGATGTAAATTTGGTACCTGTGATTGTGGAGCAATGGCTTTGCTCCAAGCTGGCTGAAGAGCATTTTCTTCTGTTTGCGACTATGTTTGTTGTATAAGTGCAATCTCTGTCTCAGTCTCTGATATTCTTTGTTTTCTTGATTTCAGGAACCAAGTTCACCAAAAGAATTACTCATCCCTCTTATCGTTTTCAGTAACTGACATCAACAGTACGGTGACAAAGTTGATGGGTTTAGGTGCGGAACTTGATGGACCTATAAAATATGAAGTCCATGGCAAGGTAGCATGAAATTTTGATATGCATGTTTCCCTTTCTAATCACAAAAATTACAATTATGTTCTAAAACAATACGCATATTTTCCAGTATTCATGAACAAGTAATTGCATGGGATAAAATGTCCATAAAGGCCTATGAAAATTCGAGCATGTTTTGCTTTATGTCCACATAGAAAACTTGACATCATTTACTGTTTGGAACTTTACTAGGTTGCAGCCATGAGGTGCATTGACGGCCATGTATTAGGTCTATACGAGCCATTTTAGGAGAACCCAAGAACTGGACAGTGTAGTGAGCAATTGGAATTAAACAAATCCACACTGGCTGATGTAGGGATATGATCTCATAACTTTCTCTAACGGATTGCAGATATTCCTTCTGGGGTTTATATCATTTTGGTTACTTTATGTTTACTGTTAGTTTTCTGGTACAGTGTCTACACAACATCCTTTTTAGGACAGTCTGTTTCACTGGTTGGATTATGAATATGATTGTTGGGTACTGTAAAGTGCAGTTCAAATAGCACATTTGAATCATATCTGAAATTAAAAAACTTGAGGAATTTTGCTGTAGACCTTCCTCAGCTCTTATTCACGCATTCCTTATTTTTTAATAGGGGAGGTTTTGATTTTTTATTGAGTTAGAGAAAGGTTTCATTATCTCTGCACGTATTATTGCTTAAATTTGATAGGTTTAAGGCACACCACTTTAAAACATCTCTTTGCTTCTGGCAGAATCTCAACATATCAAGTCTAGCTTCTAAAATGCCTGTCAGCTCCACTCTTACTTATGTATCAGTATATCACGCACATGACTCTTGTACCAGTCGAGAGTAACTTGTGTTAGACAGTCTAACAGTTGGACGGATCCAAAGTAGGATGTGCCTACCAATGGTGTAATATTCATGGCAGATGCGCAAATTAGGTAATATGCCAATACTCGGGTGGGTAGTACTGGTGTGATTTGTACATTAAGGTCTGAGATTGTCCAACAGTAAGACTGTGTAATACTATGAAGTAGTATTTGCCCTGAAGAGTCATGAGATGAGCAAAATTACTTCGAACATCATTCTCCATCTGTTTGTTATATTGTGGTTCTGGACTTCTGGCCGTCTGGCCAAGTCAAACCTAAGTGCTCCTTGCTGAAGATATCCACATGCCAACGTCCGTTTGCATACCAGAATACTGCCTCACTTTTGAATAGTCTGTTTTGAAGATGAGAAAGGGACAAAATGGTTGGTGGAGCTTGGAACCTCAGGAAGAAAAGCATGCCTTTCGAGACTAGTGACCAGTAAAGGCTCTTATATGTCTTGTGATGAAGTTCCTAAAAAGTAAAAAAGGAGTAGTAGACATCTCGTTTTGCTTAAAACTCATTTGAGATTAAGAGTCTTAAGCTCCTTTGTTTACAAATCCAATAAATTTCTTGATAGGTGTTGCATGAACTTTTATCTAGATTCTAGAATCATCATCAAACAACTAGTGGGTTTATGGTTAGGCCCAATTGGGTAAAATGCACATGTTCGTACAATAGCTTGCAAATGATGCGAATGAAATTATTATTAAACCGTACAAATGCGTTGGAGTACATATTATCTTATCCTTATCTTATTTTGAAGGAATAAATATTCTTCCTTCTCTCATAAGTTTCATGTATGAAATTGACATAATAATTTTCAAAAAAAATAGATTAAACTTGAGTAAAAGTTCGTGAATTGCGACTTTGGGTGCATATAATCTGGAATTGAAGTTCATAGGACTTAACATTTCATTTCAAACATTTATATATTTTAAAGTTTTTTTTAAAATTATTTCGACAATAGCAAACAGGTTTCGGAAATCAGATGGAGCATAAATTTAATCAGAACATGACGGCAATTGGGCTGTGGTGACAACAGGCCCAGTTACATGAATCGCATTAAGCCCAAAGGGAGTACAAGTACAACCCAGGCGAATTGCGTGAACCTTACTTTTCAACCGCCTCTATTGGTAAAGAAGAGTACCAAAGGAATAAACTCCTTTTGTTTATTTTTTCCCCAAACATATTACATTTTCATTTTGTAACTGAAGAAGGAAAGAAAGAATAAGAAGCAAAAGAGGCGTGAAATTAGAATAATCTAGGGTTTTCAGCAAGAAAGCAACAACATGCCGAAGAACAAGGGAAAGGGAGGTAAGAATCGCAAGAGAGGTAAGAACGAAGCCGATGACGAGAAGCGTGAGCTTGTCTTCAAGGAGGACGGACAGGAGTACGCCCAGGTTCAGCGTATGCTCGGTAATGGAAGATGCGAAGCCACCTGCATCGACGGCGTTAAGCGCCTCTGTCATATCCGTGGTAAGATGCACAAGAAGGTCTGGATTGCCGCCGGTGATATCATCCTCGTCGGCCTCCGTGATTATCAGGTATAATTTCAGATCTGTCTTTTTAGAATTTTTATTATACGGAGTTTGAATTGGGGATTTTGGGATTAGATATCATTTGTTGTATGCTTGTGTTTGTATGTGTAATTGGATACTGGATTGTCGATTTGTAAGGATAAATTCGATGTTTTGTGATCTCTATTTTGTATTTCCTGTGTGCTTGAGAAATTTCTGAGCTATCTTTGTAGCTACAAAATGTATTTTGCTGCGTTCCTGAGCTTGTCTTGTAGTACTATCTATCTGGTAGCACTGTTGAACAAAATCAACAACCGACTAGGGTGAGATTGTTGCTCTTATTGGTCATGGGACAAATTTGACTTTGTTGAAGTTCTTATCATAATTTTTCGATCCATTGCCACAGCACGTATTTGGGTCTTTGGTAGATTATAAAACAAACCTCTAACCAGTGTATAAACCAACACTACACACACTGTTATGCAACTATATGTAATTTTCTTTCATTACAAATGATCTTTGGATAATAGTAGCCATTCAAATTGGGTTTAAGGCTGGTTATATGGAGGATAGAAGAATTAATTGTCGAACATGGAATTAACTGATTTTTTTTCCTGTTGTTTCTTTCTTTGGATAATGCAATATGGGTTCAGTTGTTTAATTGGCGGCTTCGTTTCTCTGATTTGATATGGTGTTGTAGGATGACAAGGCTGATGTGATCCTGAAATATATGCCCGATGAGGCAAGGCTGTTGAAGGCCTATGGTGAGCTGCCAGAGAACACTAGGCTTAATGAAGGAGTTGCTAATATTGATGATGAGGATGATGGACCTGGAGACGATTACATTGAGTTTGAGGACGAGGACATCGACAAACTCTAGAGGGACTGTCATGAGAGGTGCGACATCACAGTAGACCTCTTGGCTTCTGCCTTAAAGTTACATGTTCAAGGGTTTTCTACTGCTTAAAATTGGAGTGTAATGCTATGAAGCTTTATGTCTTGTTTTTATATGTATTACTACCATTTATCTGATGCAATAATATTGAGCTACCATTTGGTCTTTACTGTCTTAAGTTATTTAATTGTTCACTACAAAAATGCATGTATGGATGTGTACTGTTTTTCTAATCTTTGTGTATGGTTGGTCATTAAACAGAAATGGTGCTTTGGTTCATTACCCCCCTTTCAAAGTGGAAGTAACATAGGTTATTGTTTGTTAGGACGTTGTCAATGTATTGTCAGTCCTATGGGTTTCGGTGGTACAGGTTTCTGACATGAGTATATTTGTTCAGTTCATTACTCGTTCTTGTTCTGTGGTCATTCATTCCTCAAAGGAAGAGTAGAATGATATTATTTGAGTTGTGGATTGTTTTATTCTAATGATCATGAGCTATAGTTAGACATGAAACTTGAGTGAACTGAGCAAATGCGAGTATTGTGCTATAATAACTTCACTACATGCTGTAACCTGAGGCAAAATGATATGAACAAGATATAAACAAGTTTAATGACATTAGCTATAAGTCTTGATGGTGTAAGATAGCAAAATCCTATTCCTATTCTGGCTAGTGCTTATAATGAAACTAAACTTTCATCGTAAGGGCATGGCCGGATTATTCCCAGAGGAAATCCAATATTAGAGAATCTGATCGAGCTACGATCCTTGGGATTGAAAATCACAATTATATCAGTCGATGACATCATAACTTCTCCGTTGTCCAGAACGCTACAAGAGTCAGCATAGAAATGGGGGTCACAGTTAATCATTGGACCAAAATCATCATACTGAATTCTACACAGCATGTTCCAACGCGAAATACCATCCAATCTCCACAAAGTCATATTGCGAAAGCGAAAGCAAAACAAGTGAAGTTTTTCTTCAGATATTGCCAAGTTGCGTTCGTCTGTATTTCCATCAACGGGGATCTGTATGTTACCGCAATCCTCCATCTCTACATCAAATAATGTAGAGCCACAATCTTTCCTCGTGCACAGATACCAAGCCAGTAAAACTTTCCATTTCCAAACACGATTTTGCTGGCGAGATGCACTGCTGGTTGGGTCGGAACAGCCTGGACCTTTGTCCATTGATTAGTTGTCAAACTGTAAAGTCTCAGCTGAGGGTGATGGATAGTCAAAGAATTAAAGAAGCTAAAAACCTTGTAATCACCGTTAACAAAACCAAACCCGAAAACACAGGGAGAACATGCGCCAGGCTTGTTGTTCTCCAATGGAAGGGATTTGTGAGTTCTGGTAGTTGGATTCCATAAAAGGAGATGGGTTTCATAATGGGTAGTAAGGCAGATGATGCCATTACAGGAACTCACAATCCTAAGAAAAGGATCGCGGCAATTTGCCACCTGGGACTTGGTGAATAGTGAATCAAATAGAAAACCTAAGGGAGGAGTAATGGGCGGTTTGATGGTTGGTGTGGGTCTAGTTTTAGAGAGGAGATGAGTAAGCGGACAGTGTATCAAGGTGGGACTATGCAAATCTGGTTTTATCAGCACTCTGCTCCTGTTCTTGTTGTTTTTGAGGTGGATTTGTGCGAATTGTTGGCTGGAAATCAAGGAACGCCACGATTTTGAAACGCATCTAAACTTCAACAGGGTAAGGGCAGGAAGCTGGTATAATATTTCGTTGATGATATCATCCGGCAGATCAGGCAACGGTGGTGGTGGTGATAAAGCTAATGAAGAACAATTAGCTATAACACGGCGACGCTTGGGTGAAGATGAAGAAGACATGGTAGGAATATCAAACGAGTTATATGAAAGAATAGAGTATTTATATGGCTGCGTTTCTTCGTGAATGCTAGAATCATAATACAACAACAACTATGTGTAACCCACTCATGTGCTAGTATAGAATCATAATACAACAACAACTAAGTAACAACTATTAAATTAATTATTAATTGTATTTGGAATTACAAAGTAGAGTAGAATAATAATAGGAAATCCAATTCCTTATGTAACTTTAATTTTATATCCGCTACGCCTAGTAAATTAAAACTCTTCGGGTGTGTTCCCTAACATGATATGAAAACATCATTTAAATATTTTATTTATTATTATTATTATTATTATTATTATTATTATTATTATTATTATTATTATTTTATTTTATTATTTTTTTTATTTATTATAAACTAGACTTTTATTAATCACGCAAAATTGGAAGGGAGTCGGGAGACAAGCTGTGCTCCCACCCCTTTCTGAATACAAAAGCTAAGTCTAGAAAAAAGGAAACCACCACTCCTAATATCATTGGAATGGTTAACACACAAGCGCTTAAGACGCGAAAAAGTAGCCAAGGCCTCCTCATCGAGCTCCCCAAAAGTGGAGAAGGTAAACGGGATGAATGAGTAGCCGTGCTCTGCACACTTAGAAGAATACTTGCTCTTCTTCTGCTGAACGGCAGACTGCAAAGCAGCTCCAGGAACCCAAGAATCCAAACCCCCACCAGCAAAAGGAGAGACACCTGTAACATCCAAGCAAGCGTCTCGACCTGACCAATTGTATAATAACAAGTCTGCCGGGCGTAGGTCCCGTCCAATATCCGAGAGGAACCCCATTGGGACCTCTTTTCGCACAACAACACCAACCTTAGAACAGATGTCAGCCAAGGTATCACGCACAAGGTTGTGTCGAAACTTCACCCCCACCTCGCTAGAACAATGAACAACGTGGTCACCCCACTGGTCCATCCGTCGCACACACGGAACTGTCGAGGGTTCATCCGCTGTCCCAACCCATCAATAGGAATGGTGAATAAGTAATCATGCGCATGAGGAGCACGAACACAACTAAGAAGAGCCTTCTGCCGATGACTCAACCCATACCGTGACGTCAGATGTGCATCAGTGACACCAAAATAGCTCTTTGCCAAAGACTGCATAAACTGGGGGGCAGGAGAGCTAGATGTAACAGAGAGAACATCAACACCACAAAGGTCGTGAAAGTGTCAAGAGCAGACTGAAAGGTAGGACCAGAAGAAGTAACCCGGACCTCAACAGAATCCTATCCTGCAAGGAGCTAGACTGCAAGCGAGAAGCAAGAAGAGTCTCCTGAAGAAGAGCACTTCTGTTCAACCAAATTAAACGCATTCTGAAAATCCAAAGTAGCCCCCAACTTTCCAAGTGCAATGGTTTATATGTCGCATTATTCGACCGCGGTTGATTTTTTTATGTGTGATTGATGGTATAACATAATTACGCATGCATGTGCGATTTAAAGGAGTAATATAGTTTTTATTTGGTTAAAGATTTGATATATTGTTTTGAGTGAAAGTTTGTAAAATACACTTGTTAATTGGTATTGATGATAATTTAAATTTTAAATAGAGTTTGGATTTTCAAGATGCATTAAAATATGTTATTTTTTATACTAAGAAAATGTTGAATGGATAAAATCCATAAAAACGTACGATATAATGTTGAATCGATAATCCATAAAAACGTAACGATAACACATACAACAAATGTTGATTGCAAAATTTCAATTATGTAATAATTCTCGAATACAAAATAACTTGTCACTAAAAGTGCGGGCTAAACAAGTTCACTAAGTTAAACAACATATATATATATATATATGTATGTATGTATGTATGTATGTATGTATGTATGTATGTATGTATATGTATATGTATATATATATATATATATATATATACATATACATATACATATACATACATACATACATACATACATAGATATATATATATATATATATATATAATATATATATATATAGATATATATATATATATATATATATATATATATATATATATATATATATATATATATATATATATATATTATATATCTATCTATCTATATCTATATATCTACATACTTAAAGTAATATAATAAGGCTGTTAATTCAATCAATTGATTGACCTACCAATCAATTTTAATCCGTTAATCTTGCTTATCCAATTTTAATCTGGTGCGTACATGTGTCATTAGTTAATTAAAAGATGTAGGGTTCGAATCCTGTTGACGTGATTTTTCTCCATTATTTTTATTGAAGGTGTTTGGTTCGAATCTTGTTGGCGTGATTTTTCTCTATTATTTGTATCATTATTTTAGTTGAAGGTGTTGGGTCAGAATTTTATTGACGTAATTTTTTTCCTTTTTATTTATTCTCTTCTTAAATTTTTATTTTTTTAACATAAAGTTGTAGGACGTATTATACTTAATTTTAAAATATAACAATGATATGTTCTTATAAAAAAAGACATACTCCTCCGTCCAATAATAAATGTAACACTTGATTTTGTTGACTTTTTCGATGATCATTTTGACCTTAAATTATTCTTAAATCATACGATAAAAATAACTAAAAATATCATATTATGAAACTAGAATGTTTATATGAAACACTTGACAATATATTCAACCGATGAAAAATACCAATTAACATGCGAAAAAGATGCATTACAAATTTTGAAGTTGAATGTTTACAAAGTTTAGAGATGTATCTGATGGTTCTTAACTCATCGGAATAATAGTTTTTGTATGTCTAATATAATTCAATTCAAAACTATTAATTGCATAACTAAAAAAACTATATACATTTATACCACACCATTTATATTAAATTTAATTACTCAATTAGTTATTTTTTTATTACCTTTGAAGTCATTATGTGAAAATTATATATTCACTCCATTTATTTCAATATATTATTTAATAAAACAATAATGTTTTACAAGATTACACACGCATTCCTAGTGCTACATTATAGATCATAGTAACCCAGCTTCCTGGAGAGACACCTCAAACTCCTTTTCATCGTTCCATGGGCTCACCTCAGTGATGTGTGTTTTGAAATATTGCTCAACCTGCGCAATAAGCGAATCATCATCATCATCACAAAGGAGGTTGTATACAGCTCCTTTCCGCCCAAAGCGTCCAGCTCGTCCAACCCGATGCAAATAAACCTCATTATCGACCTCGGCGGGTACTACAGATGGCCGCCTACCACCACCATGTTTCACAAATTTTCGAGGAAGATCATAATTGACAACCAGATTAACCTGCTTCTGATCAAACCCTCTAGCAAGAACATCAGTTGAAATAAGGACTTGTGTCAATTCTTCCTTAAACTCCCTTATGATTTTATCTCTATCTTGTTGATTCATGGCACCTTGAATCGTTGTCACCTCGTACCCAAGCTTGACCAAGGACTGATGCAACATGCTCGCACTCTCCCTTGTCCGGACAAATATAATCGTCTGACCCACCTTCTCTCCGAGTTCAAGGATTCTATCCTTGATCACGTAGATCTTTGAAAGTTCGTCAGGACAGCGGACCTTATACTGTTTCACAGACTCCAGAGATAGCTCCTCCTTTTCTACAAACATCTTATTGTAATCTCGGTCAACAAAGATCTTCTCGACAATCTTAGACACAAAATCCCTGACGGCATCGTCAAAAGTAGCTGAAAACAGGAGCACTTGACAAGTGGGGCTGAGTTTCACAATCCCCTTCATTATCTTCACTGAATCATCCTGGAAGCCACTCTCTGCCAGCATGTGGTCTGCTTCATCGAATACCAGGATCTTCATTCGACTCATGCCAAGCTTTCTCGCCACCATCCACTTAGATATCGTACCAGGCGTGCCAATAATTACTTGCGACATAATGGGCGCCATCTTATGGACAGGAATGTAATTTGAGGAATCTCTTGGTATGGCCAGTTCAGATGTTATCCCAGTGAACTTCCCCATCTTTAGAAGAACCTCCATGTTCTGGATGGCCAATTCTCTTGTGGGGCAGATGCAAAGAGCCTGAGGAGCCTTCAGTTTCGGATCTACACGGCTCAACATCCCGAGGACAAAACAAGTGGTCTTCCCGGAGCCATTGTGGGCCTGAGCTATCAGATTCTTGTGGGGTGGGTTCAGGATCATAGGCAAGCTTATAGCTTGTATCTTACTCGGTTTCTCAAACTTCATGTCCACATACAAACCCTTCAACAACTCTTGTGATAAATCCAGGTCCTCGAATCGCTTTGCTGATGTATAAGGAGTATCACCAGATGTTGTAACTTCAATCTTTGATGAGTCGTCGTCTGGATCTTGAAGCTCGCTGTTCACCAATTTGGTGTCATCAATTGCCAAAGCTTCTAATTTCAACACCGCTGTTTCGGTGGCGGCGCCCGTGGGAGTGGTGGGTTTTTCCTCCGACATTAATTTATACTTAACTGTTTTCCCTTTTGGTTGTGTTGTGAAATTGTGAATGATGAAATAATAAATTTGCCCCATATATATATAGGAGCAAAACTAAATCCAATTCCTAATCGAGTTATACTTATAACTCTTCGGGTGTACGTGTTTCCTAATCGAGCCCAGCTACTTCAAAATCTGGCTTCGCCCTGTATGTATTAGCTTCTGGGCTCTGTTTCGTGTCATCTTGCGCCTTATACTTCTTCTTCTACTCTACTTTTACTATGATCCTTTATTAATTACTGATTAATATATACTAATTAATTAGCCAGCAGCAAAGTTTTGTTATAAACTATTATTTTCTCCATTTCATTAATAACTTCATAAGTTTCTATTTTGAACGTTCTATTACAAACTTTCTAACCCAAATATAAATTTTTTTCAACCCACTTATCAATTTTTTATTATTTCTCTCCTTATTTATAACCACTTATATCAATCTCTTTCATACTTTATTACCCATTTACAATTAAATACTCATACAAATCATTTTTTAATATTATTCCTTAAATTTGATAATTTTTACTCCTCCGAAAGTAACAAATGAAATGGAGGAAGTATCATGTCCATGAAGGATCTATGTACCGATGACAGGGAGACTCAGTCTTAGATTTTCAAGGTAATTTGATTTTCCCATCATAATTGTTTTTATTCTTATATACGTGCATATCATCATGTGGGTGTTGACAATGTCTACTTTCATGTTCGAACATTAGTAATAACATATATAAACTTGTTTGATCTGCTCATAGAATTATTAACTGCTTTTAGTGTTGCTTTATTGTGTTATAGGCATGCACCGGAAAAGACTTGTTACAGAATAATCGGATTAATGATTTGTCAGATGACATTCTCGTTCACATCCTTTCATTGTTAACCTCAAAGAAGCTGGAAGCACCAGCGTGCTATCAAAGAGATGGAGGCATATTTGGGCCTATGTTCCTAATCTTAACTTTGATGATGCTTCTAAAGTAATTAGAAAACAGTGTCAGTATACCCGTTGGGTGGACCAAGTACTGAGGTCACACAAAGCTCATACTATTGATGAAATTTTTGTAAAGTATGACTTATTCCATACACGTAAGACACGTAAGGATGCCATTGATAACTGGCTCAAATTTACAATGGAGAAGAGAGTAAAAAGGCTTGAATTCGACATACTATCGTTTATGCCGGTCAATGATATGCCCTATACTTCCCCCAAATCATCTTCCTGGAATCGATTGACCTCTCTCCAATTGAAGTGTGTTGAATTTCCGGGTGGATTTCTTGAGAAGTTCTTGTGTAACTGTCAAAATCTTGCCTCTGTATCAATCTTGTACGCAAGAAATACACTTGTGGATTTGAAAATTGTTGGTCATGTCAACTTAAAACATTTGACAATATGGTTTTGCTGGAACTTGAAACATTTGAAGATATCTGCACCAAATCTTATATCCTTTAAATACTCAGGACCACGATTATTAAGTACGCCTTTTAAAAGCACCCCTAAGCTAGCTGAAGTTGATATCACTGGCTATTATGCCAATCATTTGCCGTGTGACTTTTCGGGTCTTTGGAGTTGGATGTCTCATATTGAAGAGCTCACTTTAATTACAGTATGTCGCCTTTCGGTTAGTGTCTTTCTTGATTTTTTTCACTATTGTTATTTGTTGTTGGACCAACTAATTAATGAGTTTTGCTTCTCTATTTATTGTGTCTTACTCTTCAGCCTATTGCAGAGGTGTTTCCTGTAGGCTCCAGACTCAAGATGTTGTCCGTCCAGGTTCTCATAGATTCTGATGAGCTATTGTTTCGTCTTTGTTCCCTGATAAAGGGATGTCCTGTCTTACACAAATTAGTGATCCAGGTGATTATGAGACCATTATTTATTTTCTTCACTAGTAGTCTCTCCCCGATAAGTAGTAATCGGTATTTGTTCATGTTTTATTTGTTGAATCTCACAATTTATTTGGTCTTTTAATTTACAGATTTTTGTATGTGAAATTGATAGCGACATTGATAGCGACAACGATATGGATGACTCTATGGGTATGGAGATGACTAGAAAGAGTAATGGGTTTATAGCATTTTGTAATAGCAACTTGAAGATTGTAGAGATTACCGGATTTGGTGGTTCAGAACTAGAGGTGCAATTTGCGAAGCATCTAATTAGGTGTGCTATTTCATTAGAGAAGATAATCATTCAAACAGATTGCTTGCCTGAGCGTGGAGAAGATACCCCAATACGAGGAAGGGAGGAAGCCAAGCTGTTGTATGCGATTCTTCGGGACAGAACTCGTAGTCCATGGCAATGGCATGGGGATTGAAAAATATTATTGGTCAACTGTTAAAGCATGAAAGCCCCAGATACACAGTAACACGTAGTATAAGAGTTTATTGTATATGCCAATTCATAACCGAGTCTTTTCATATAAAATAGGAAATCCAATTCCTCAAGTATCACACAGTAAATTTCATTTCAGACATCAATTTATAACATTCAGACATCAATTTAATTATAACCACAAGCATAGGAAACACGAGCACCATTACCTCCAACATATTAAAATATTAAAACATTGATGGGTACAAGTATCACAATAAAACCAATACTATACAAGCATCTTAAGATGCGTATCAATTTCGGTGTTTTAGAGTTTTTCCAAGGCTATTTCAGTTTCCAGTGGTTCTCAATTGCATTAGGATGCGTGAGATGTGAGAAGATGGGGGGTTTGTTGGAGAAAATTTAAAAGTAACTTAATGATTTTAATACTAAAATTAGTATAATTAATAATTTGTAAATAAGTTTTCACTAAATTGTAATAATAAATTTGATCACACTAATTTGGTATAACGAATTGATATTAGCACTAATTTGTAATAATTCATTTAAAAAAAAAATTGTTTACGTTTCCTTTTCCTGAGTAACATTTATCTCACAATTTTATTGTGGGTTTTACCACTAAATCAAACATCACACACATTATACAAATCGTCTAAAAAAATCATTTTAAAAGCAAACATAAATAATCATAAAAAAAAAAAACGGATGAGTATATACTACTACCTCTACCTAGTGACAAAGTTCCCATTTCATTTCGTTGATTTTTTTTTTAGGTCCAATTTGACTTCATATATTTTGAAGTTACTTTTCATTTCTCCTTTTTATTGTTTTTCTTTTTTCCTTTCATTTGTATTATTCTATTTTTTATAATTAATACATAAATAACATTATTTAAGAAACTCATTCATAATAAAAAAATCAGAAATCTTACGTACGAAAGTAAAACCACACTTGCAAAAAAGAAAATTACCAAATGCTTTATTACAAATCCCTTTTATGTTTAAGAATTATTGTAATATTTTTAATTTTAGAAATTCTTGTAATATTTATTCTTTTCCAAAGTATTTTAAATTTATAATTTACATGATGTCTTTAAATGAAATGAGTAATGAATTTTAAAAGAAATAATAAAATAAATAAAAAAGAAGGGATAGAAGGGAAGCAACTGTTATTGGGTTTGGGCCTCTGTGGAGTAATTTAGTAGAATGTTGATATAATATAGTTAAGGTCCAACTGTAAAGCAACTGGTAATCCGTGGGGATTCTGAGTAATTTAGTAGAATGTTGGAGAAGGCCTAAAGAAGATGGCCCTTTTAACTGTGGGGATTCTAAGTGAATTGAGAATTGTTAATCCGTGGAACGGATTACCTCCAACGGATTGTTGGCGAATGAAATTTGAGGGGGGGGGGAGGGAGGGAGGGAGAGAGAGAGAGAGAGAGAGAGAGAGAGATTCTACTAGAAAATAACTGAATTCATCAAACGGTGAGATTGACGGCTAGAGTTGACTAGTTTATATAGTAGATCAAATACCTTTTTTAGAGTATATCACGGGTTAAAGGTCTGATGGGCTAAGCCCAACAAAATAATAAGGGACCAAATAATAACTAGGACTCTAACGGATAAAGACAACGATTCAACTATGAATCATTATGATTGGACGATGACTCAACAAAATATAAAGATAAACGGATAAAGTAAATAACTAAGAATATCGCGGGTTGGGATTTCAAGTACACAGTTGGACTATGTGGCTATCCTCATCTGAATCGGGATCGTCTAATGGAGCACGTAGATTCCCTACATTAACTTTTCTACGATCCATACGAGTGCTAAATTTAGATTTCGGTTATCTATGCATTACTTTAATCGACAACCCTATTCTTTACAACTGAATATTACATCGAACTATACGCAACGAAATCTATCTCGTTTCGCGCCAAATTTTTAAATGTAAAATTAATATTTCTCCCACATCACCAACAATATTCTTCCACATGTACAAAGAAAATTTGTGTTTTTGTATTGTATTGTATAATAATAAAACCATACCAACTCATGTTTTATTATATGGGCTATAATTATTAGACCATGCCAAAGTTAGCCAGCAGTAGGGCAAGAAAACAACTCAAAAAGGACTAAATTGATAGATTCTTTAGTTAATTGTTGCAGCCAGCCGCCAGTTTCGTTGGCAAATGGCACCCCTTTTTCCTTTTCCCATTTGACGCCACCATATGTAAGCTCACACTTTCATACACACTAATTTAGTACTAGTCTTGTTATTCATATACTCATCCCCATGACAAGAAAAGCATGTTTCATCGTAGTAGTACTGTTGCATCTGTAACCTCAACCTCTCCAAATTCCATGATGATATGTCCAACACACATCACGACACCAATTTAAAATCGCCTCTCTTTCCGAGTCCTTCGTTCACACACACAATCCCTTTGTTGATTCACCTTCACTCTGCCATACACACCTTTTTTTTCTTTGTTCACACATTGTTCTGTCTAGACCAAGAAAGTCTCCAAGATCCACTGCGATTTGCGAATTCTTTATGTCTGTTAAGAGTGGGATTGTAAAAAGGTTAGTCTCTTGATGGTGATGATGTTGATGCAGTCTTTTAATAGGAATTGGCTTGTTGTTGTTGTTTGGATTACGTTGTATTTGATCCCATGGCCTAATGTAGATGCATTTGGAAGCATGTACACTCGTGATTCATTGAATTCTGCTCTTTATGATTATGCATTCAAGAATATGTCTAGGCCTCCTTATACTGGTGTACTGTACAATAATATTTCACTCCCTTCGAATTTGTCTGGTGTTGAAGTTTCTTTCCTAAGGTTAAGAACTCATGGATTGTGGTTAACTGGGGTGAATGTCACTTCTTTTGAAATCCCACCAAGGACATTGCCATGGCCTTTTACTAGGAGAATTGACATTGTGTATCAGGATCTTGGCAACTGGTCGTCGTTTTATTACAATGTCCCGTATTATAAGTTTGCTACCCCTGTACTAGGATTGCTAGCCTATGATTCGGATAATAGATCACCATATCATGGACTCGTGGCGCTCAATGCTACAGAGGGTCATCCGATTATTGTCAGGTTTCACAATATTACGAATATGATTGTTGGAATCAGATGTGTTCACTTTGGCATTTATGGAACAGTAGAGTTCAGCAATGTGACAGATACAAGTTCATGTCACACCAGGGGTCTGGGTCATGTTTCAGTTGTGGTGCCTTATGACCCGATAGTCCCGAAGAAGAAGGAATCGAAGATCAAGTGGCTAATGGCACTGGGAATTGCGTTTGGATCAGTTCTCGTATTAGTGTTGCTTGTTGTGCTTGGAATTGTGATATACAGGTTGATGAGAAGGAAAAGGATTCAAAGAATGGAAAGAGAGTCGGAAAGAAATGAAGCGTTGGACTCGACTTGGATTGGCGAAAGTAGAATGCCTACAGCTCCAGGTATCAGAACACAACCAGTTCTTGAGAACAGCTATGTTCCTTGACAGAATTTACATTTTCTTTTTGCATTTTCTTCCCTTTGATTCTTTGGGAAATGAATATAGTGCAATTTTTTTTTAATGACTTCAAGTTGATGAAATGGAAAGTGTGCATACATTATCTGATGAATATGCAGGCCAGTTGGCTATTATATCATCTTGCTGTTTTGGCACCAACTATTTTGCATAGTGGAATACACATAAATTGTAGTCCCTGTGAATGCCTTTGTTAATTCCATTGACTGAGAAGGAGAACTCAACCACTGATTGTATTATATTTTAAAACCATTGTTAAGCAAAACAAGTACCAACTTGAACAAAAGAATTGGTTGTTGGAGCATTGCTTTCACTAGAAAAACTGAGCACAAATGGTGTGACATATGAAGACATGTATGTACTGGAAGATTCTAAACTCATGCTGGCTATTTTATTCACACATAAGACACCTTTATTTCCCACAGTATAATTCATTAGCAAAGTCAATACATTGTAGTGACAAAAAATCAGGATTGTTCCAGCCTTTGCATTATTTCTTCTGGTTGAATATGTTTTATGTCACTGTTAAGCCTTCTTTTGCAATGAGACAACTACGGCGGAATGATTATTTATTAAGTTGATCCTACAAGGATCAAGTGTTCTTTTTTTAATTTGAGGACAAAGGTCAATCTATTGGCTGCATGTCACAAAACTTGTGAAGTGAAAAAGGTGGGTCAAAGTGAGAGCCTTTCAGAATGGCAGAGGCCACACGCTTGTTTGCCGCTTCTGTGGCATGAATTCCGTCCCAGCTGACATAATTCTGAGGGTCTTTGCACGCTGTGGCTGTGGCATTATTGCCATCGATTAATTTCGTATTACCACAAAACACCTGTTGGTTGAAATTGTAGGCCCCTCTCCCGTACCCACAGCATGCTTTGGTTCCTTGCTCGAGCCCTGTGGAATATTCCGCATTCAGAAAGCTCAGAAACTTATTTTGTTAAAATTGTTGAAAATATCAGTTCTTAGAAATATTGATAGAATGTTAATGCATATGGTACCATGAGACGTGGGGTGCTGAAACAAGTCTAGCATAACAGAGTGGATATCTGTGTATATAACATTTGCATCTGGAATATCTTTCCTTGTCTGTGTCAATGCGTCTTTCAGCATGCTGTTGTATTCAACCACAGCTCTGTTATATGAGATCATGCACCCAAACTGGTCGATATCTGAACTATTATGAGGTAGCTCCACCAAGAATGCTGGGTAGCAACCTATTGGTGCAAGGTTAAGCACCAAAAAGGTTCGCCCTCCTAATCCATGAAGTTCCTGTAAATTCGTATATATAGAAAAATATTATTGGTGTGTACTTATATTTGTAGGATGAGTAATGCGGTATGCTGTGTCTTCATGAAGTATATTACCTTAATGGTACTAGAAATTTGGGAAACTACTTGAGGTAGATACTTCTTCACCCCACTGATGCCAAGAAATGCTAAGTTTCCTGTGAAGTCATTCTGGCCAATGTAGAATGTGTAGAGGGATTTTCCAAAGATGTGGGGTCGAGGAAGTTTGTATTTTCCTGCAGAGAATATATACCATAGCTCTTAATCATTGTAGACAGCGTATCAACAAAGTTGCAAAGGAGCTTGATGCCTTTAATTACAGAAATTTTGCCGTGAAGATGAAATGACGAAAGTAGTACTCCAGATATATACTTTACTGTGATTATCAAGAAACCAAATATATACTTACTGCAGATTAATTCCATACCTGAGGATTCATGAAGCTGTTCAACTAGAAGTTTGAACTGTTTCAGCTGATTGAGCTGAATAGCAAGATAAAAGGGACTAACTCCAGTAACAAACAAGGACGTGTTAGGCATGCGTACGTGGCGGCTGTTGTAAAGTTGGCACCATGTCTGAAATCAGATCCAATTGACTGCAGATATGGGCTCACAAATGGTATACCTATATTGAGCTGCATTGTCAATAAGCACCCTGATTAGTTTGCACTTGAGTTTCACAGTAGGTTGGTTGGTGGGACAAGATTCATGATCACGGCCATGCTATAAGAGAATGGGTCTCCTATAGTTACCAGTGGTTTTTGGACAATATAAATCTCAGATCTATGCTATAATTATCATAGAAAAATACCCCAATTCAAGATTTTAGCTAGTGGAGTACTTATTACAACATGCTTTCAGAAATTAGAACTTTAAGAAGAAGCAGTTAATAGTACCTAAGAAATCAAGGATAACCCTGCCATCAGTTGCTCTCCCAGCAGGCTTCTTGAAGTAAGTCATGCCAAATGGTGGCTTCTCTGCTGGGAAAGCTGCCCAAAACCCACCTGTATCTGAGTTGGAGTTGCCAAATTTGAAAATCGCCTTAAAATCGCATTTTGCATCGCTGCTAGGCACTAAAGCCACCACCACCAACAGCAGAAAATCCAATATGCTTGGCATTGTTGAGATGGATTCAATTTTCCTAATAGGTTTCATAGCTTTTAAGGCCAACTACTGCTGCTTGTCTTTTTTCTCTTGGTTTTGGAATTTGGGTCTTGTAATTTGTGCAGTACGGATATGGATAACAAGTTGAGGCTAATCTTAACTTTATGTTAAGTTAAGGCTGACTCAAATGGACCACCTGTGCATTACCAATTGAATTGTGCATTGCAGACGGACGAATTACAGGAGTCATGTCATGTTTCAGTTACGCAGCTGCACAAGGTCAGTCTCCCTTCACTCCCACGTTACTGTGTATTGTGATGCTACCGATCTCTTTTGTCATGATTGATATTTTTCCTGTACTTATTTTGCAGCAATCTTAAGGCTATTTTATTCACATAAGACCCTTTATTTCTTACATAATAGAAGTGTAAGTCACTGTTAAAGCCAATGCGGCATCACAGTGACACAATATAGTCTGTATTGATTCTTCTGTTTGAACATATTTAACACCATAGCGTTCTTTTTGCAGTGATAAGACTACCTCAGATCTCAGAGAATGAATAAATGAGGATATATGATTCGTTCTTTATTTATGTTATTGAGGACAAAGTTCAACCAATTGGCTGAATGTCACAAAAGTCATGAAGTGAAAAAGGAGGATCAAAGTAAGAGCCTTCCAGAATGGCAGAGGCAACAAGCTTGTTTGCCGCTTCTGTGGAATGAATTCCGTCCCAGCTCACATAATGTCGAGGGTATTTGCATGCTTTAGCAGTGACATTCTTGCCATCTATTAACTTAGTGTTACCACAGTAAACCTGCTGGTTGAAGTTGTAGGCGCCACCCCCGTATCCACAACATGCTTTGGTTCCATGCCTGAGCCCTGTGAAGTGTTCAAAAATCAGAAAATCAGGATTCAGGAAACGTCTTTTCTTTTCAAAAGACCGAAATTATCATTTTCTTATAGAAAAGCTTATACAAATCATTTTGCAAGTTTTTAAGGTGTATTCTACCATGAGATGTGGGATGCTGGAATAATTCAAGCATCACAGCATGGATGTCTGTGTATATAATATCAGCAGCAGGAATGTCTTTCCTTGTCTGTGACAATGCGTCTTTCAGCATGTTGTTGTATTCATCCACAGCATTGTTATATGAGATCATGCACCCAAACTGGTCGATATCTGAACTATTATGCGGTAGCTCTACTAAGAATGCAGGGTAGCAACCTATTGGTGCTAGATTAAGAACCAAGAATGTTCGTCCACCTAATTCGTAAAGCTCCTGAAAGAATCAAATAGAAAAGTGGTATCACCGCATCAGTACGTATGTACGTGTGTTCACAGGAAAAAAAGATTAAATCTCGATGTTCTGCATGTTTTACCTTAATGGTGGTAGCAATTTGGGAAACTATTTGAGGAACTAAATTCTTCACTCCGCTGATGCCAAGAGACGCTAAGTTTCCTGTGAAGTCATTCTGGCCTATGTAGAACGTGTAGAGGGATTTTCCAAAGATGTTGGGTTGAGGAAGTTTTTGTCCTGCAGAAGAAAAACCATAGTTCTTAATCAAGATTATGTTGTATTCCAACCTAGTTTTGGTTCTCTTAGTGTGATTCTGAGGGAAGAGAATCAGAGCAATGTGAAAATCACGAAACGAGAAAATCTTAATCTGGTGTTGCAGCTAAATTCTATACCTGAGCCATGAAGCTGTTCAACTTGGAGTTTGAACTGTTTCATCTGATTGATCTGGATGGCAAGAGAAAAAGGACTAACTCCAGTAACAAACAATGAAGTCTGAGGCAGAAGCACTGTGGAAGCCAATGTAGCAAAGTTGGCACCATGTCTGAAATCAGATCCAATTGACTGCAGATATGGGCTGATAAAAGGTATACCTATGCCTTGAGCTGCATTGTTTTTGCACCAATGATGAGTATTATTTAGACATACATGTATCATACTTAGTTTCTCTTGGTTAAAACTAATTAAACCACACCATAATCACCAAATGCAAGACTAAGCATGTCACTTAAGTACCATGTACTGTGCTTCAAAAAATTAGAACTTTAAAGTTTATGCAATTACCTAAAAAATCAAGGATGACCCTGCCATCAGTTGCTCTTCCGGTAGGCCTGTTGAAGTAAGTCATGCCGAATGGTGGCTTCTCCGCTGGGAAAGCAGCATAAAACCCACCAGTATCAGTGTTGGAGTCTCCAAAGTTGAAAATCGCCTTAAATTCACAGTTTGCATGGATGCTAGGCACTAACGCCACCACCACTAACACCAGAAAAACCTTCAAGATTGGCATAGTTGAGATGTGAATATTTTTCCTACTAGTCTTCATAGCCATGAGAAGGTTTATGGGGTTAAGTGCTACTACTTGTCTTTTTTCTCTTGTTTTTGGAATTTGGGTTCTGTGTTGTGTACTAATGTAGTATATATATGGACAAGAAGTTGAGGTTACCTTAACTTTATTTGGTGCATTATTAGATTAGAGCCTATATATAGTAGTAGTGAAACAGAAAAACTGGTGGCTGTCTAACGGACCACATGGAAAGTATGTTCTGGCACTGCTTTAAAACGGTGAGGCGTACTGGGTCCAATTTCTTAAAGAAACATCGATTTGCAAAATTGAGTCGTGTATATATACGAAAATGTAACATCATTTACCAATTACCACTTATCCAGGATTATTTGATACAGTGATTTACTGAAATAGTACAGTTTTTTTTACCTTAATTAGTTTACAAATGTTTTCTACTTGTATAAAATCAGGTGTTGCTTACAATTAAGTAGTTTGACAGAGGAACGATCTGAATTCAGATTACTCCAGGTTCAGTTGTATTTCCAACTAAGTTCCAAATACCATGACCTAATCAGTGAACAAAATGGAGCTACCTATTTAGCTATCTGTAACAAGTTAGGATATACATTTCCTAAAATCTGTATAAATGTAAAACAGACTTTATCTCATATTTTGAAAAACAAAACAAGACAAATTTGAACACGATTCGAGTAGATTGACTCTGATAAAATGCTTCTTGCTTCTTTTATAATAAATATAACACGATTCTTGCTTCTATTTAGTCCATTTTACCTTGGGAGCTAAATCCATCGACTTTTTCCTTGAACTGCTTCATTTGGTTGACCTGTACAGCCAAGTAAAATGGACTAACACCAGTTTGAAACAGAAAAGTGCGTATCACGGTAGAAGCCAATGTTGCGAAGTTGCAACAGTGCCTGTAATCTGACCCAATTGACTGAAGATAAGGGCTTATAAATGGCAATCCCAGAGCTTGAGCTGCAATCATATATAGCCAAACATTTCTATACTCATCATGAACATATTGAATTAGTATCTTTAATGCAAAAAACATACACTATATTCAAGCATATATACCCAGGACATCGATGTACAGCCTCCCATCATTGGATCGGGCAGTAGGCGTTTTGAAGTAGTTCACGCCATAAGGAGGTGATTGAGAAGAGAAAGCACCGTAAAAACTACCAGTACCAAAGTTGGAGTCGCCAAAGTTGAATATGGCTTGAAACGTGCAGTTGGCATTAGTCCTGGAAACCAATATTGCCACCAGGACAATCTAAGTAACCAAGACTTGTTTTGTGTGAGTAAAAGAAGCCATTTTGTGTGACTCAATTCTACCCAAAATGGCTTCTTTTTCTCACACAAAACAAGTCTTGGTTACTTGGATGGTCCTGATGGCAATATTGGTTTCCAGGACTAATGCCAACTGCGCATTTCAAGCCATATTCAACTTTGGCGACTCTAACTCTGATACAGGTGGGTTTTACGCCGCTTTCCCTTCTCAGTATGCAGATTCCTAGACACGTCCATTTTTGGGTAGATCTTGTTCGATGAACATATGTAAAACTTTTGAAATTAAGATGTATCTAGAGTGAAATTGCAGTTCATGCAGAAGAATCCAAAACTCGAAACTGATGAAGTTGAAGTTGTGACAACTACTATATGACATAATCAGTTACTAGCTACTAGCTAGCTTCGATACAGGACAAATTATTAAGAAAATATCTAACAATGGAACAAAAAAGTGGTAGCAGTTGCATTTACTTCTGGATCTTGCATGTAGTTAAATTTATGATTTTGTTTGTATGACAGAGAAAGAAAAAAGTTTAAAGGTGTAAACGAGTTCCAGGAGTATGTTTTGTTTCAATTGCACGTTGCATGTGCGCACATCTACTTTCACTTCCTCTATGTAGGTTTATTAGATGTTAATGGAGTAAACACTCAAACAGCCTCTAATAGAGGATGTGGAGTTCATACATGGATCTCATATTCTATGTTAGATGGCTTCGTATTAGATACCCCATATAACATTTAAAATTTTAAATTCATTGGTATTGTGATGCTAGGGAAATTTGTACATGCAAATATGGCTCTAATTGAAGGCCTGAAAATAGGAATAACTACTGGTTCATTGTATGAAATCATGCATTCAAACTGGTCGATATGTGAACTATTGTGAGTTGAGCTCACTAAGAATGCCGGATAGCAACCAAATGATGCTAGATTTAGAACCAGGAGTGTTCGATCTGCCACCTAATTCGTAAATCTCCTGAAAGATCAGGCAGAGAAGTGGTATCATCGATCAGTATGTACTTGTGCTCACTGCTCATAGGAAAAATACATCAAGTCTCCATGTTGTGCATGGTTATTTATACCTTAATGGTGCTAGCAATTTGGGAAACTATCTGAGGAACTAAATTCTTCACTCTGCTGATGCCAAGAGATGAAGCTAAGTTCCTCTAAAGTCATTCTGGCCAATGTAGAATGTGTAGAGGGATTTTCCAAAGAGGTCTGGTCGAGAAAGTTTGTATTTCCTGCAGAAGAGAAAACCAAGGTTCTTAATCATGAGTTCATGAGTGACTCTGTATGAATTTAACATGGCACATTAACAATTGAAATTTTTTACTCTTGATGTGCCATCGTTGTAAACCGAATCACAGCAATGTGAAAACCGTGAAACGAGTATATATGCTGCAGTTTAATTATATACCTGAGGATTCATGAAGCTGTTCAACACTTCAACTTGGAGTTAATTTGAATGGCAAGATAAAAAGGACTAACTCCAGTAACAAATAAAGAAGTTTGATGCAAAAGCACTGTGGAAGCCAACATATTAAATTTGGCACCATGTCTGAAATCAGAACCTATGGCTTGAGCTGCATTATTTTGCACCAACAATGAAGTATACTGGCATGTAAAACAATGAAATTGACCTGAAATTACTACAGAGGAAATGTCCGCAACAGATTTTGTAACCTGAGATAATTAAGATTCTTAAATTTTTACCGTCGAAAGAAAGGTAAAACAATTAGAAACATATTGGATTCCGAAACTTCATAATGTGTTATGTATTGTAGACACATGTATCATACTCTACACATGTAATTACATGGACATTTGATTATTAATCTCTAAATGCAAGACCAAACATGGTACTTAATATTACAGATGCTTTTATAAATTAGAACTTTAAGGTTATGCGATAAATTAATGTAGTATATATTACCTAAAAAAATCAAGGATGATCCTGCCATAAGTTGCTCTTCCGGTAGGCCCATTGATGTGAGTCATGCCAAAGGGTGGCTTCTCTGATGGGAAAGCAGCGTAATATCCACCAGTATCAGAGTTGGAGTCTCCAAAGTTGAAAATGGCCTTAAATTATCATTTTGCATAGCTGCTAGGCGCTAAAACCAGTAAAACCTTCAAGCTTGGCATTGTTGAGAGATGGGAATATTGTTCTACTAGTCTTCATAGCCATGCATGGAAAAGGTTTATCGAGTTATTTACGTGTCTTTTTTCAGATTACTACTAGTTTAGCAGAGGAACAATCTGAATTCAGATTACTTCAGGTTCAGTTGGATTTCCAGGTAAGTTCCAAATACCATGACATAATCAGTGAACAAAATGGAGCTACCTATTTTAGCTCTATCTGTAACAACTTTGGACAGATTAGCAATAAAGCAAACTTCATCCCAGATTTTAATAATTAAAACACGAGAAATTTGACCAGATTTTGTGTAGGTAGCTAGATTTGATTCAGATAAAAAAGATTCTTACTTCTGTTATAATAAATGCTACTCCACCACTCTACCATCTTGTTTATGTATAACTTGAAAAAAAAAGAAGAAGAAGAAGCCAGAAGGTTGTAATTATTACACATTTCAATAATGAGGATACAATATTACTACTACTAACATTCTCTGATTCTTCCTGCTGCATCATGATTATTATTATTATTCGACTAGATGGACAATCAGTATACTCTGTGGTTATTGACAGGCGGGGACGAATAATTGATCATCCGATTGGTTGAACATCACAGTACTGATTCAGAGTACTGAAGGGAGGATCAAAGTAGCCAGAGCTACTAACAAGTGCATATGCGAACAACTTGTTAGCTGTTTCTGTCAAATGAACCCCATCCCAGCTCACATAGTTTTGAGGATCACTACATGCTGAGGCCTTTGCATTTCCGCAGAAGAATTGCTGGTTGAAATTATATGAACCACCTCCATATCCACAGCAAGCTGTAGTTCCATGCAGCAACCCTGCCACACAAGCAAATATTATAAACATGGCAAAAACCTGTGAAATTATTTTACACTACAATTGAAACCATTTTGATCTAGGATTGCTTAAAGTTAGACCATGTGATTTTGGATTCTGGAATAATTCTAGCTGGATGGAGTATGTATCCACGTATATCAAGTTAGCACCCTGAAGTTCTTGTCTAACTTGTCCAAGTGCATCCTTGAGCATCTGGTTGTACACCTTCACCGCATCATTGTACGTTGTCATGCAGCCTGCTCCATCTAAGTCGGAACCTTGGTGAGGAAACTGGACTATGAATGAAGGGTAACAGCCCACTGGACCAAGACCGAACACCATAAACGTTCGCCCTCCTATCCCATAGAGTTCCTGCACGATTTATATGACTGTATCAGCTATGTGTAAAACAGCAACAGGTACATGAGCATTGAAGTAATAACCCCAACAAAAAAAAAATGTCAGCAATTTTGATTACCTTGATGGCGCTAATGACACCTGAAACTGCTTGAGGCCCAACCTGCTGGACCCCACCTGGACCGGAAGAGGATAAATAACCAGTCAAGTCATTCTGGCCAATGTTGATTGTGTATAGGGCGTTTCCGAATATGTCAGACTGCGGAAGATTGGTTTGTCCTGCACTCACAACAAAACATAGTATAATTTGTTTTATTACCTAAAAGTTTATTTTATTTTATTTTTATTTAAAATCTTGCCTTGGGAGCTAAATTCGTCGACTTTTGCCCTGAACTGCTTCATTTGGTTGATCTGTACATCCAAGTAAAAAGGACTAACACCAGTTTGAAATAGAGAAGTGCTCGGCTGTATCACGGTAGAAGCCAATGTAGCAAAGTTGCAACCGTGCCTGTAATCAGATCCAATTGACTGCAGATAAGGACTTATAAACGGCAATCTCAGTGCTTGAGCTGCATTCATGTCAAACATTTCTATGTTATCAACATGATCGACCAAATTGAATTAGTATCACTAATGCAAAAAAAAGAAAAAACATATATTCATGCATACATACCCAAGAAGTCGATGACCAGCCTCCCATCACTGGCTCGGCCAGTTGGCTTGTTGAAGTAGTTCATGCCATAAGGAGGTGATTGAGAAGGGAAAGCAGCGTAAAAACCACCTGTATCAGAGTTAGAGTCGCCAAAGTTGAATATGGCTTGAAATGCGCAGTTGGCATTAGTCCTGGAAATCAGTATCGCCATCAGGACCATCCAAGTTATAACCAAGACTTGGTTTTTGTACGAAAAAGAAGCCATTTTAATTTGTGTAGAGTTGAGTGTATGTGTGTGTGTGTCTGAGTACAGAGTTGTGAATGAGAAGGTGGATTATATAGGCAGAAAGGAAGGCAAATCTATCCTCAAACGATGACACGTGGATAACACGTTGCATTGAGATTGAAGCATCAGGTGAACAGCAATGCAGATTGCTAGACGCGCCCATTGGAAAACAAAAGCTTTGGGTAGATTCTGCTCTATCAATACAACTTTTGAAAGATCTAGAGTGAAATTGCAGTGCATGCAGAGGAATCCAAAACTTGAAACTGATCGATGAAGTTGAAATTGTAACAACATAGATGACAATACTAGTATAGTAGTATGGGAAGAATATTATTTTTTCTGAAACGGCAGTATGGCAATATAATATTGTAGGGGTGAAAATATCAATAATGGAGCGAAACAGTGAGAACGCCTGCATTTACTTCCGGATCTTTGTAGTTAATTTTTTTATTGAATTACTTTTTGAAATTCTTACACACAGTTCGCTTTGAGCCATGAGCGGCTAGCGAACCAACCCGGAGGAATCAAGAACTGGAGAACTGAAAAAAAACAAACCAAGGTTAGCCATTTCCAAATTGTTGACAACAGAACCTCCAACCTTGAAATCGAGAACAGACAGTTCTAATATATTTTTTTGGAACCGTACGTATAACCGGGAATGAGTGGGAGTTCCATGACAGAACAATTGTTTAATTTCAATCTAGGAAGATACGATCCCAAAATGAAAAACCGAACAGGGGAATCAATGTTTTTTAGGTTCCGGGGACTGAAACCACAACCGTTGGTTCCATAACTGTATAGAGGTCGGAGTCGGCAACTTCAGAACTGTAACAAATAGTTCCACAATAATGTCTATGAATGTGCATCATAGACTACTAGAAAGCAGAGTTCATGGCAATTTTAGACATTATTCAGACTACTAGCTACAAAGCAGAATAATGTTATGCTTATAGACATTAATTCAGACTACAAGACAGCAGAATAAAAGTTAGAAGCAAACGGGGCATTAATTCATGAAAATCCAATGTTATGTTTGCTTTTAACTTTTAAGCTAAGAATCACTTCACGAATACGAATATATAAATAGTCAAATAGGTTTTTTTTTTTTTTAAAAAGAAGAAGTAGGATATGGATATCGTGTACGATACGTTTATTTTTTATATATATTTAGTATTTAAATTAAAATTTCTGAATTGATTTAATGAACACTAAACACTAAAATAAGAAAAATGTTACAGTATAAATGTTTTGATGTCGAAGTTAAAATGTTGAATATTGCGTGTTAAACCGTTGAATATTTTTGTTTTATTTTAAGTAGTGATCTCATCATCAAAAACCAACTCTGTAGTACTCGTTTTAACTTCTACTATTTATTTTTTTATATATACAATTCTATGAATATGTTGCACTTATTTTCTCCACTTTATTCACTAGTTTTAATTTCTTACTATTTCATGATGCATACTTCATATATATAAATTGTGTGGAAAGAAAAACCAAATGTAAAGGAGTTATTATAATGGATGTAAATCTATGAATATAGTGCAATGTTTTTTAACAAAACCATGTAAATTAATTTCTAGGAAATATATAATAATGTACTACTAAAAAGACATAAAATCTACTTCAACTGTCAAAAAACAAATGATGAAAAAATGATTTAACAACACTATACAGTCTACACATCCTATATTTTATAGCTTTAAATTGATTTATGAAATTTGACTTTAGTTACTTTACTCAACTTTAAAATTTGAAAAAGTTGGACGGATTTATTTATTAAATTGAAATCTCACAAATGTTTGCTGGACCAGTTCATGTCTTATCTTCTTCTTATCTAAACTAAAACAGGAGTACCTACCTTGTGGTGTGCCACACACTGTTCTCACACGACTCACACACCTTCCCGGGCCAATATTAATGCACACAATTTTGTTCCCTCTCAAATTCCCCATTCTTTTGGTTAATATAATTTCTCATGGATCTTGACTACTCCCTCCCTCTCAAAATTTTTTACTCACTTGACTTTTTTCTGGTCAACAGATTTCGACTTTGACTATAAATTACTATTAAATTGTAATGGTAATAAGTTAGTAAACAACCTATGTCAATTTCTTACTTCTCAGATACAGTTAACTAAATTTTATACTTACTCCGTCCCATAATAAATGTAATATTTTGTTTTGTTACATTTATTATTGGAGAAAATATTAATTAGTGAAGCCGTGAACTTTTACTTAAATTAAAAATTAAAAGAGCTAATTATAAAATACCATAAAGTAATGTAATTACATAACCGCCAATTAATTCAAGGAACTTTCACTTGCATTTGGATTAGACTTAGAGGCCGCTACCATAGAGACATAGAGAGAGAGAGCTCTCACATGGACAACAAGGAATGCCCATGAGATGATAAACCGAATTTGATTGCGATGGTGATGACTAGTTGAACACACAATTAATCAATCGTACCGAAATATTAGCATCATTTTCAACCTCAAACATTTAAATCACTAAAAGTGGAAAAGATTGTATTTATTCCAATCGAAAAGATTATATAGAAGTACAAAGCTAGACAGCCCATTAATTAATTAGTTAATTAGTAACAAATTGTCTCTCCAATTGGATTGAATTGACCAAACCTAGGCACTTATTACATGATATTTTAATGGTGTGTCCGCCTATTGTTGCAAGAAGTTGGTTTTAGTTTAGATCTCATGGGGTCCATTAAGTATTCGAATTCAAAACGTAAAAATCAGCCCCATTGGATTGGATCAGTCATTTTCAAAATTTGTTCTTGGTCTCCATGTTAAACTTGCCTGCCCCCCTTGTTTCAAAAAGATTTTATCACCTTTGTCAACACCTATACGATAACAATAATAATGTGATATATAAACAAATCACCGTTACGCTAATGTCTCTGGTGGTGTGGTGGTACGTACAGTGGTAAATGTGAAGGACACACACAATAGAGTCAGAGAGAGAGAGAGTTGCTTGGAATGGATGCAATTAATTGTTGGTGCATCGGATCCTGAATGAAAAAAGAAAAAGAAAAAAAAAAAAAAAAAAACAGATGCACCGATTGAATTAAGCTGACGTACAAGTACATGTACAGGTGTGTCCTTTCTTGGATTCAAAGAGAAATGAATCATCATCTAAAATTTAATAAAAGAGAAAAATGGATTCATTCATTCTTTGTTTCTTTTACATTCCCCATTGTTAATCACCAGTTGCACATGAGTCCTCTCCTCTCATTATTTTAGTTTAGCCCATCCCATGTTTCCATGTTCCTCCTCCACCTTCTGCTGCTGCTGGTGTTGTTGCCTCTTCTTCTTACCACCATCATAATACCATTACACACACTCCTACATTACTACTAGTCTTGTACAGGTGGGTTGTTTGGTTGGTTCTCTCTTCTTTCCTCATCTCCGTGATTCTTGCATTTGCATCTTAACGGGTATTACTATAATTCTATTTTATTTAATTAGTGTTAATTAATAACTCCCTTTATTTGCTCTTACTGCATCAAACCATCGTACATTTTGTGATTCTGTATATAATGCATATATATTCTCGCTTTCTTCAATTGGGGGTTTCTTCAATCTCGATGTTTCGTGCGAAAGTCTGAATCTTTATTGCATCCGTACTATACTACATTTCTGTATCCTCCAATTTAGGATTCTCTTTATTTATTTCATACAAACTTATTACAAACACCCTTCACTCTGCTTATACTTCATTTTGCACTCACTGTAAGACTTCTTTCTGATGTGAAATTTTGATTTCAATCTGGTAATTGTGTGTTCATATTCTTTTGTTCAGACAGTTTTCTTTGAAATGTTGCTTCTTAATTTTGTTTGTATGTTTCATTGATTTTGTGTGATTAAATGCACTCCTGCCCCTTATTATTGGTTTGTCTTAGAATTTTGAAGGAGAAGTTTAAGATAATCCCCTAATCATTTAGGGATCCTTGGTTTGCCTCTATTACATATTCCGGGGCTTTTAAGTCTAGGAACTTGCAGAACATGAGGAGTATGGTGAGGGAATCAGTGAAAAGGTGTTAAAATCGGTGTTTCGGGGTTTTAAGTCTAGGAAATTGTAGAATATGATGAGGGAATTAGTGAAAAGGTGTTAAAATCGGTGTTTCGGGGGTTTTAAGTCTAGGAACTTGTAGAAAGCTAAGAGTCTGGTGTGGGAATCAGTGAAAAGGTGTTAAATCGGTGTTTCGGGGGTTTTAAGTCTACGAAATTGTAGAATATGAGTATGGTGAGGGAATCAGTGTGAAGGTGTTAAATCGGTGTTTCAGGGGTTTAAGTCTAGGAACTTGTAGAGTAAGGAGTATGGTGAGGGAATCAGTGAAAAGTTGTTAAATCGTTGTTTCGGGGGTTTTAAGTCTACGAACTTGTAGATTATGAGGAGTATGGTGATGGAATCAGTGAAAAGGTGTTAAATCGGTCATAAATGTTCTTTGCTTCTTTTGTTTTGAAAGGAAGTTGGTACGCTTAAATAGCTGTCACATTGACATTTCTTTCATATTTAGGCTACAAAGTTATTCGAATTAAAGATTCTTAGAAGAAAACACGCTGTCTTTGTCTGGACGCGTAAAGGGGGAGTAATACATTTACTACTCTTGCGCTGTGAGAAATGGGGCATTCTGCAGCTGTTTGGGACCTTGGTGCATCGATGGAAATAACGAAAGACTGGAATGGGATTGAGCAGATTATGCTTAGGAATCCTAAGGGAGCATCAGCGCGAGTAAGATCAATTGCTTCTTTTTCATTGCATTTTTTTGTGTTTACTCACATCTGCATTGCTTTTATTGATTGTTTCGAGATTTACCGTTTTGTCTGGATCGATCTGCAATCGGTGGAAATGACTCACAATCTTCTTTCTCTTGTATGTTTGCCGGTAAAACCAGGTTAGTTTGCATGGAGGTCAAGTAATCTCATGGAGGAATGATAGGGGTGAAGAACTTTTATTCACAAGCAGCAAGGTATTTTTTCTATCCTGATATTTTTGTCTTACCATTTCTTTCTAAAAAAAAAAGGATCTTCATTTTCTAGTTCAGATTGCATTGTTTGAGATTTAGTGACTTGAATTTGAAAGTGATCTCCTATAGTCAAATCAAAAGGAAAATTTATGAGCATGGATTAAAACAGAAAGATCATTATAGTCTAATCTAATGTAGAATGGGCTGTGGATACTACGATATTTAGAGTTAGATAGAGATATTGAGTTTGCCGTACATGCTTATATGTTCGCACATATCATACTGTAATTTTAAATGTGTAATCATCTGAGAAACTCTGAAAATCTTGCCTGTACTGAATACTACTCCGTGTCAGAGAGCTTGAAATTGAAGGGAATACTTGGAATTGTGTCAGCAGTCCCTCCTGTTATAACTGCCAGTGAGCTTGGTACCTCTTACTTTTGTATATTCAGAGTTTGGTGAGTGAGAGTAACTGGCTAATATTATTTAACAAGAAATGAAGAAAACTATCACGAAACATCAGGTCATATTGTCATAATGCTGCTACTACCTTGAACTATTACTGCAGATGGTTTGCTCGCCAATATCAGTTGAAAATCTGTGTCTGTGAAACTTATCTGTACTCTAGAAATCATAAGTAGCTTAAAGAGTTTTAACTTTTACTGTTTTTTACATGCTTGTCTGCTCCCAAATAAATTTTTCTTTATTCCATTTTTTGTTTGATTTTCTCATGTTCTGAGAATTTTGTAGGCCATCTTCAAGTCTCCAAAAGCAATGCGTGGGGAATTTCTATTTGCTTCCCACAGGTACATTTTTGGTTGTTGTTTTGACTATAAATTATACTCTCATCCTAAAATGATGGTAAATGATTTGCCTTTATCTCTTTAACTACGCTTCAGGTTGGGACCTATGGTTCTCTTGAGCAACATGGATTTGCACGGAACAGAATTTGGGCAATTGAGAAGAATCCTCCTCCTTTGCATCCAAATGATTCTATTGGCAAATCCTCCGTTGACTTGCTACTCAAACCAGCAGAGGAAGATCAAAAGTTCTGGCCTTATGGGTAAGCATCTATCTATTTGACAAGTTGGGATTCCGGTTAGCATTAAATCACTTGCATTTGTAACAAGTTCTTTCTATTTCACCCTGCATCAGCTTTGAATTCCGGCTTCGAGTTTCTTTGGCATCAGATGGCAACCTGATACTGACATCTCGCATCAGAAACATAAATGGGAAGCCTTTCAGCTTCTCATTTGCATACCACACCTACTTTTCTGTGTCTGACATAAGGTAACTGGAAAGATCTATCTGCAACATGATGTGGTTCGCTTTTTAACTTGATTCGTGTCTGCATCTTTCTGTTACCAATAGTTATGATTTATGATGTCTGTTCACAGTGAGGTGAGGATAGAAGGCTTAGAAACTCTAGACTACCTGGATAATCTTAGCCAAAAGGAACGTTGTACGGAGCAAGGTGATGCCATAACATTTGAGGCAGAGGTTAGCTGCAGTTATTCAACACCATGTTTGTTTTAGTTTTTCTTATGCATGAAACCAGTCCTCTCCAAATATTTTACTTTCATGAGATGACCAGGTATATATGATTTCTTTTAGTTTATTGATTTATAGCTAATGATAATTCTTCTTCTTTTTTTTTTTTTTTTTTTTTTCAGATGGACCGTGTTTATCTTAGTTCTTCTCAGTGCGTCGCTGTCCTGGATCATGAGAGGAAGCGAACATATGTGATGCGGAAGGATGGCTTACCTGATGTTGGTAAGCATAGTTGCCCCTTCTTTTTTCACAACAAAAATTTCAGACATTGTCAAGAGTCTCCACTTTACCAAATTAAAATTTTATGATATTTATGCAGCTGTTTGGAACCCCTGGGATAAAAAATCAAAAGCAATGACTGATTTTGGCGATGAAGAATACAAGCAGATGCTCTGCGTGGATGGGGCAGCGATAGAGAGGAGCATCACTATCAAACCCGGTGAGGAATGGACAGGGCGAATGGAGCTTGCTGCTGTACCATCCACCTTCTGCGCTGATGACCTTAATCCTCATCTTAAGTTTTTCTGATGAACATATCAGTTGTACCTGCTAGTTTTCAAATAGTCTTATCGAATGGAAGCCTGTGGTTTTTATTAATGGCTGCTGTTTGATCATCTAGATATTATGAGCAAAGTAGACTGTTCTTGAATTTGCCCGTGTTTTGCTCGGAGTTTTGTCTTGTCGTGATCGGCCTACTGTGGCTGTTTAAGCTTTAAAGCTTGCTATGGTTGTAAACTTGTAATTACAAAATTGGGGAAGTACTCTTTTTTTTTACCAGAAAATTGGGAAGGTTCTCTGTTCCGAGTTTAACTTTTTCTTTGTTTAGTTCTCAGTTTTGAATGGTTCACCTCATTTTTATCCATTTTGTTTGAGTCCCTAAAATCCGAGAACCCAGATTCCTCGTACTTTGACCGTTTGACGACAAAGACAGTCAGAGAAAATTACGAAAATGTGGAAAATTTTATTGCTAGGTAGTAAAATTGTAACTTTTCCATTTCTTTTTTGACTATATTTATAATCTCATTCACCGCATGAACCATTCTTTTTTACCAGGACAGCATTTCTTATTCAAAGATTTACTTAATTACCTTCCTTGAAACAATCCATAAATCATTTTTATTCTCAAATCCCATCCATCATTCAGAAGAAAACTCCATTTCCAATTTCTCACAAGTTTCTGGTAACAATAATTCTCACTTGTGTTATTTGGTTTATGATCTGTTATATGGCTTTATGCATTTTCAATCTTATGTTTTGCTCTCTTGTTATGGAATTAACCCATGATGAATGTGTTATAGTGTAGTAAAATGTTATTTCTCCAGGGACATGTTGCATTCTTCTTCCATGGAACCTATGATGATTGTGTATTTGTGTTGATATACAATGTTGTTTGTCCAGGTAAATAGGGAATGGGATCGCGACAACCGTTGCAAAGCCGCCAGGTTTCAGGGACCCGAACATTCCAATGAATCGCCCCATGCCGCCACCTCGAGCAAATATCCCACCTACCTACCGTCCGGTGAAGAAGAAGAAATCGGACACATCCTGCTGCCGAATCTGCTGCTGCTGCTTCTTCCTCACCTCCATAATGCTAATCCTCCTCTTCATCTCTGTCGGAGGCATTCTCTACGTCTGGTTCCAGCCCCGTTACCCTCAAGTCCAATTCACCTCCTTGGATTCGAACAGATTCGAAATCACCAACACAACTGCAGGCCCCACGCTCAGAGCCTCGTCCAGCATACAGGTGGCACTCTGGAATCCAAACAAGCACTTGAGGGTGCAGTATGACCGGACGCGGATATCCATACATGCTGACAATGCTGATAATGCGATTTTGGGAGAGGATACGTTGCCTGGATTCATACAAGAGAGGAATAATGTGACGAGATTGAACGTAACAGCAAGTGTAGAGAATGAGATTTTGGACCAGAGATCAGCAGGGTTACTGGCAAGCGAGTTCAGGAACAGGAATTTGAGGGCCAGTGCTGTGGTGAGAACTACGATTGCATTTACAGGGAACGGGTGGAATACTGGAATGGTTCCTATAACAGTTATCTGTTCGGGCTTGAGGTTCGGGGAGGAGATCGATAATGTTCAACCTACATGCCACATTCAGATACTCAACTTGTAAGTCGGAATTTGTACATTTTGATTCGAGGTTTAAAACCTCATTTGTGTCTGAATCGCTTGTTTTCCGGTGCAGGTTTTACTTAAATTGAGTGGTTTTCGAGTTAATCACCCAACATCCATCCTACCTTGCTAATTTACCACAGTACCTTGAGACAGCAGAAAGTTATGCTGGAAGTTGGAACGTCTGCATAATTGAGAGTACTTGAATGCAGTTTCCTTGATTAGTTCTTATATTATCAGCTCATGTAGTGGAGACTGAAACAAGTTATGTGTTACTACTATATTCTTGAAACCTGATTATGTCTTTACTACAGTACCTTCTTGGTATGAATCTGACAATGATTTTTTTTGCAAGTCAATACAATTATTCCAGTAGTTCTCAATGTTTCTTTTCCCATGGAGTAGAATGTTACTGTATTTAGCATGTTTAATTTATATGGAGAAATCAACAATAATGGTTCATCACCATTCACCAGTCAGTTAGTCTTGTTTAAATACCATGCTTATCCTACTATCTATGCATGAACATTGTTCAGGAGGAAAAAACAAACAACATGTCACCTGCTAGCTAAGTAAAGCAAAAAATCAAGAAATACAATCATGAATATATAATACACATTGCAAGTCCTTTCTTACACAATATCTTAGACATCTAATATAGCTAAGAGTAAAGTTTATATGGGAGGGGTTGTGGCAAGGGAAAGGGCGAGAATCCTACAGGAAACAAAGCTGACTGAGGGTTCTATGCCATTCAAGTACCTTGGAGTACCTCTGAGGCTCTGAGTAGTAAGAAGCTCAATGTGAATCAGTTCCTGCCTCTTATGGAGAAAATTCTAGCAAGATTGAAACATTGGTCAACTAAAATGTTGAGTTATTCTGGAAGACTACAGCTGATCAAAGCTGTTTTATTCTCAACAACCAACTTTTGGATGCAGATATTTCCCTTGCCGAAATAGTAATAAAGAATATTGAAGGGCATTGTAGATCATTCTTGTGGAGTGGGGTTGAGCAGATAACTCATAATGCTCCCATAGCTTGGGATAAGAATATTTGTGATGCAAAGAAGGAAGGGGGGTTGGGTATTATAGCCTTAAAAGAATGGAATTAATGATGCAAATATTCTGAAGTTACTGTGGAATCTATGTGAAAAATCTGACAAATTGTGGGTCGGGTGACTTCACATCTATTTTACGAAAGGACAGGAGGTTATGGAGTATACTGGGGGAGGACAAGGTTCTTGGATCTAGAAGGAAATGATGAAACTTAGGAGTGTTGTAGGCTCACTGGATAGCCGGAAAAAAGCTGAAGCTAGAGGCACTTATATTACTTCTGAGGTGTATCATGAGTTAAGAGGGACAAAACCACAGGTAGTATGGAAAAGGATTTCTATGAAAATTTATCTAGACCAAGAGCTAATTTCATTCTGTGATTAACTTGTCATGGCCGGTTATACACAAAAGATAGACTCCTGAGATTTGGTCTGCAGAGTGATGGGGCCTGTGTATTCTCACATTCTGTGGTGAGTTGGAGAGCATAGACATTTGTTCTTTGATTGCCGTTGTACAAAGTTGGTGTGGCAGGATTTGTTGAACTGGCTGCAGTATCAGCATGTTCCAGGGAACTGAGGTGAGGAATTACAGTAGATACTACATGTGACTGCTGGAAAAAGCAAAAGTGGAAGGACATCCAAGAGGAACCAGCAGCAGCAACTTGATATACTGAATGAAATATAACTCATGCCAACCATACTTGTTATAATAACATTGTTAGCAGCACTTGAGCATCCAAACTGGAGGAGAACAATATATATGCTCTGTTAAGAATGACAATGTCCTTTTTTACTTATCTAGCTCAAGGTATTCAGTGTATATATTTTATCAAAGACAACACCTGGGGTAGAACACCTATATTGTAAACAGAGATATTATAGTATATATATATATGTATGTCAATCAAAGGAAACAATGCTAAACAGAACAATAACTACGAATATATTTAGCATTTTAGCATAGATTTTGGCTCCATGAACCTCACCCTATTATCACGAGTCGGTTTAGTGATAGAACTAAAAGCATCTACTTCTTTAACAAACTCAGATGAAGCACAAGTGCACAACAAATTTCCTGAACCTTTCGGGTTCTACCTGAAAGCTGTTTTCGCAACAAGAACAAGAACGGATAAATTGAGGAGAAGAAATAAGGAAGCATGATGATTAGTGACAGCAAACACGTCCTACCAAGGAAACTCTCTACTCGATACTCATATATTGGAAAATGCAGCTGTGCATATAAATTCACTTAGAATTTTCTATATACTGGAGCGAAAATTTAAGGCCAAAATAAACCACACAAGTAGGACTGAACCAACATTGCACTACTAGTTTCAAAAGAAGCATTCTAAATCAACGATTACATATTCAGACCACTAGAGTACTTAACTCTTTGGAAACAACCTCGTTTTCAGCATCATAAAGCTGCAAAAGTGCAGGCACTTGCGTTCCATACCGTTGCACAAACCTCTTGTAGAACTTATCATCCGAAAGAACAAATATGCTAGGGAAGCACGAACCATACTTGATCAAACCATTCTCCACTAAAGCCATATAAACCAGCACCTAGGCTTAATCCTGTTTTCCAGACTGAGCGAGAGAATGCATGGATTCTTCAACAGAAGCGGGGACTCAAACCCCATCTCATTGACCATAAAATCCATGAACTTGGTTATCTTATCCGTGGACAGCATCATGCAGCCAGGGTACCTTGAAACGCCCAAACAATATCATCATCTGACCATCCCCAGTTCTTGTAAGCAGCCACCTTTGTATCCCATGTCGATTTTGTCATAGACCTTATCGTATGCAACGCTATAATGAACTTCAATTTCGAGGGACATATATCCATCCGCTGCAATTCCTCCACAACCTTCCTAAACTTTTCACTATCCACTATAAGTGCACGCGGCTGGGTCTGCAACAAGTAGACAATATTCCTATCCGGCACTCCAACTTCTCTCAAAGTCTCAACATTCGGAATCAAATGAGACTCAAGCCCACAAGGCAATATCGCCCCCAGGCGCTTCGAGAAGCCCAAACTAGTCCCACTTGACTTGAACAGAGCTTGTATGTAAGTAAAAGTAGGGATAACATGGTGCGTTAAACTTCTACCAAAAATAGCAGGTGCAGTTATAAAGATATTCTTGATCTCACTCTGAGGAATGCCCAAGGACCGGAAGAATTCGACCTTAGGCAACAAGTTCCTTTCAGGATCATATTTTAACAACCTTGGAAAGAATCTTACAACCGACCCGATTTGGTCAGGTGTTAAGCCCTCACTCTCCAAGAAAGCTTTAACTAACTCAGGTGTTCTTGTGCTAGTAGTTTGCAAGTAGTTGGATGCACTTAAGGCCTTTTCTTGAGAAAACCCAATGTTTTAATCAGGTAGTTTACTATAAAGGGTTCTTCTTTTTTGGCAGGTGAAATGGGTTGTGGGGAAGAAATGGCTGGAGAGACAGGCTTGAGCTGACAATAACATGTAGTGGTAGTGGTATTGTGAAGGATTGGGTTGTTTATTCTAATGGCAGATAAGTTGCTGTGAATCAAATTGCTTGAATGCAACATGAGTGCAAAATGCTGCTGGTATGAACTTGAATGAAAAGAAGCTACACATGAACCTCCTTATCTTTAATGAATGGAAAATAGAGAGAGAGCTGGAGATAATAATAATAATAATAATAATAATAATAATAATAATAATAATAATAATAATATGTGGGTTTGAATTGAAGAGAAACTCACCTTTGCTTCAGGAGACGACGATTGATTGTCTTGCTTGTCTCGTGGTGTCGGATAAAAAACGAAACCTTATCTGCTATTGCAATGCAATTTTGGTTTCAACTTCAACAGAGGGGAAATTCCAAAAATTATTACATTTATTATGAATTTGCCAACACCCACCCTATTTAATTTATAATTACGGGGTTATTTACCAAATTCTAACCGATGACCATGAATGAATTGGCCAAATACTAACCATGGCCGGTAGAATTTTCTCCAAACCGTCACGAATTGGTTAGCCATTTTATGCGGACGGATGTCGTCATGTCGAGCTAATTTGGCAGCTCTCACACATTTTAACATTTATCTACAAAATAGAGTAAAGAAGTTTATATACTTCAAAATCTATCTATCTACTTATACTTTAAATAAATAAGTAAGATTTTTAAGCATCTCCTTCAGCCACGTGTCTTATTCCTATTGATTCTTATTTTTTTCAATGACACGTGTCCACTATTCATCAATCTTCAGTTCCTCACTCATATTAACCTTCTCAAATAGGAAACAAAAAGGAAAAATCAAACAACACGGACAACCAAATTTGATTTCAGCTTCTTTTCTTCAATTCAATCAAATCTACTATCATCCATCTCAATCTCTCCATAATTATCATTCTCGATCACCAATCAATTTCCTACACAATTACATTTTTCAACTCAGATTCTAACCAAGATGAAGATGAAACTGAACCCAAGTCCCCGTGACTCACTATTAAAACTTAAAAGCCAAGCTTATGCTTAGGAATTGATTCATCAATTGATCTAATTCAATAATTTGTTTCAGCAATCTGGTTATAACTGTGAAAAGTCAGGACTCGAATGGGAGTTCTTATCTGTTTGTCTATCTGTGAAATCTTTTTATCTCCAGTTTATTCTTCTATAAAATCGATATTTCTACCAATGATCTCAATCTATTGCAATGATCGATATAAAATGGAATACAAAATTAAGTTTCATATGGCAATTGGAGAATGATGCCAAATCCTCAGGGCTAGCTATATTGTCAATTCAAAAGTGAGAAGAAGATGAAATGTGACTTTTTCATGCAATTCATATGTGTAGCAACTATGGCTATCGGAGAAGAGGAAAGAATGACAAGGTTTAATGACATTAGTCTTTTCTTACCAAAAAAAAAAAAGTTGTAACCTACACTACTTATTATTCAATCTTTTTACCCATTTGACTTAGTGTTAGAATTTTAATTTCGGCATTCAATATTTAATTTAATGTGGAATCTCTTTCCTAAAATAAAAGCAGAAATCTATCGATCGTTCAATTATTTCGTAATTTTCTGTACGTATAAAATCAACATCTTTATATGGATGATTGATTGATTATGACATTATTTCACCAAAATTTAA
The DNA here is from genome assembly GCA_028274465.1 of Plantago ovata. Classification (NCBI taxonomy): domain Eukaryota; kingdom Viridiplantae; phylum Streptophyta; class Magnoliopsida; order Lamiales; family Plantaginaceae; genus Plantago; species Plantago ovata. The sequence goes on from CM051458.1 coordinate 96,193,971, forward strand.
AAAGTGTGAAAATAAAATTTTAAGAAATCTTTTAATGATAATCCCATGCGTGCAAAAGAGGCCCCCGTATATTTATGAATTTAAATCTAAAATGGTTTCTAAAAATGTGGGTTCGAGATTTGGAACTCAGGACCCATGAGAAAATTACAAGTGTAAATGGTGTTGGTTCTAAATGGATTAGATTCAAATCACTTTATTATGTTGTATATTCTTTAATGATATTACAAATAAGCCGTCGTCTCCGACGGGCTTATCCCATAATAATTTCAGAATGCTTATGTGATACTACATATTAGTTCGCATGTTCAACTCATTTATTTCTCAATGATTTTAAAATATCAATGGGGATCACCAAGTTTATTCCAAATAATTTAGAATACTAATAGTGTTTGACGAACTATCTTGCAGTATATACGTATAAACACTAAGTGCGTTCAACAGGTCTATTTCGCAATACTTTTGAACACTAAGTGTGTTTCATGAGTTTGATCTGCAATATTTTTTAACACGAAGTGCGTTAACGGGTCCATTCTGCAATACTTTAGAACACTAATTGCGTCGTCCGACAGGTCTATTCTACAATACTTTATAATACAAACTGTGTCCGACAAGTGTTTTCCTATATACTTTTGAACACTAACTGCGTTTGACGGGTCTATTTTAAAATACTTTTATACACTAACTTCGTCCGACGACGGGTCTATTCCAATATCCTTTTGAACTCCAACTGCACCCGTCGGGTCTATTCAACAAATCTTTTGAACACTATAACTATGTATTACATGTCGATTTCACAATAATTTTGAACACTAGCTATGTATGACGGGTCTATTCCGCAATAATTTTGAACACTAACCACGTCCGACGACGGATCTATTCCGCAATAATTCGAAACACTGACTACATATGATATGTTTATTTCGCAATACTTTTGAGCTCTAACTACGTCCAGCGGGTCTATTTAGCAAATATTTTGAACACTAACTATGTATGACGGTCTATTCCGCAATAATTTGGAACACTGACTACGTATGACGGGCTTATTCCTATATACCTTTGAACGCTAAATGAGTTCGAGAGGTCTATTGCACAATACTTTTGAACACTAAATCCGTTTGACGGATCTATTTCATAATACAATTGAAGACTAACTGCGTTTGATGGGTTTGTTCTGCATAACATTATCTACAATTGCATTAGACGGGTATGTTCCACAATACTTTTGAACGCCAACTACTTTCGACGGGTATGTTTCGTAATACTTTGAATGTTAACTTTGCTCGACGGGTATGTTCCACAATACTTTTGAACACTAAATCCGTTTGACGGGTCTATTTCGTAATACATTTGAAGACTAACTGCGTTTGATGGGTTTGTTCCGCATAACATTATCTTTAATTGCATTAGACGGGTCTGTTCCACAATACTTTTGAATGCCAACTACTTTCGACGGGTATGTTCCACAATACTTTTGAACTCTATCTGCTTTCGACGGGTCTGTTTCACAATAATTTTGAAGAGTACGTAATTGCGTCCAACGGGTTTATCCCGCAATACTTTTGAACACTAAGTACGTTACGGGTTTGCTCCGCAATATATTTGAACACTATATGCTTTCAAAGAATCTCTTCCACAATACTTTTGAAAACTAATTGTGTTCGACAAGTCTGCAGTTCCGCAATATTTTTTATCACTAACCGTGTTCTACTGGTTCTTCCGCAATACTTTAGAACATTATTTGCGTTAGACGGGTCTATTCCATATACTTTAGGACACTGATTGTGTTCGGTGAGTTTATTATGCAATACTTTAGGACACTAACTTCGTTCAATGGGTCTATTATGCAATAATTTAGAACACTAAACTTTACTTATAAATCTATTCCGCAATATTTTAATTTTTAAAATATTGATCACATTTGATGTGATTGTTCTACGATATTTTGTCAATAAAAAAAGAAAAAGAACGATGTTATTCATTTTTATTGATCTTCATTTAATTATTTGCGAATTTACTATTTCCCGTCGAATTTCGACGGGTTATTTGCTAGTATTAGTTCACGGAGAAAATTTCAAAGTGAAAAACAAGATTCAAATTTGATAAATACCAAAATACAAGTACATAAATTATTGCTGACTTATTGGGAACTTTTGGGGGCTTAAGTCCTAAACCACAATGGGGCTTTTTAGGGGCTACAATTAAATGTAGCCCCAAATAAACTTCATTATTAATAAAAATGTTAAATTTGAATTTAAAAATAAAGAAGAATTAGGTGGTTAGTGTGTATCTGACATGTGGAGCCCACGAAAAAAGTCTCAAATAAGCACAAATCATTGTAAATTCAATCAAAAATGGAAGAGGCTTATTTGGGACTTATAAAATAAGCACCAAAATTGAAGCTAACCATTGCTAGTGTTCTAAGTCCATATTTCTTATTCCGAAAATTCAAAATGAAAAAATTTAGGATCATTCTTTTCTCACTTATAAAAATTTCAACCGGTCTCAAAGTCTTACAAGGACATGCAGTTACCACTTACCACTACCTCTACCTCATTCATTTCAGACTTCTTTTCTTCATGCTTCCAGAAACTGGTGAAAGAATGAAATTCAGATTACTTGTAAAAAAGAAAAGCAATACAAATTTTAAAAATATTACAGCATCCATGAGAAAGTTGAAAAGGTATACTAAAAGAGTTGACAGACATAGTCATAAAAGGATGGATACATTTAACTGATAACCGGAAAACAGGGAGTTTTTGCTTCCGGGAAGGAGCGAGCTAAACGTGAACAAGTTACAAGATAGGTTTCAAGAGAAACTCACCATTTTTGCTTCCGGAAAGGATTTCTCGTCTGATAAACCCTAAAAACCCAAACTTCCCAATTGGCAATTGCCAGTGGCCCAGTGCAGTTTCAAGTTTGAGGGAACGATTAATTGCAATTAGATATTCTCTCATTTTCCGTATTTGCAATAACCTGCCCTAAGTACTCTCTGTAATACATAAACTGATAAACCCATAATACAAATCAGTACATATATATGACTTTTATTTACCCAATTACATCTTACTAAACACCTCCTTAAAATAGAATTTGGAATAGAAGAATATTTGTGCTACAAATGATGAATAAAATAATTGTATCGATTAATTACTAATATGCCAAAAAAGATATTCACACCAACTCTATGCACTCAAGTACCAGTACCATCGACACCAAATGTTTCAAGTCAACTGCAGTTTAGCTAATGAATTAGGAAGACCTGGATATTATTTGTTAGTATCATGGATAAAAAAATCAATTTAGAAATATGTCTTGTATTTTCAAAAGAATGAGACACCTTGGAAATTTCTTCAACATTTTCTAACTTTTCAAAAATAAAATGTAAGATTTATGAAGTACAAAGCATTTTAAACAGTTTTGTTCTGATGTTCACTTCATTTCATTTTGGTGAAATAAAAAATTGACACTTTTCGTTCCACTTGGATGAGATTTTAAACTATGTTTAAGGCTATCTCTATCAGTCAATAATCACATCGTTGAATGGACAATAACCATACAGTTTAAGGACACAATCTTTTATGAAAACCATGTGAAAATCCGCAAGAAATTGATTGTCTTAGGTGCATCAGAACTCTAATGGTGCAATGTTGTTTTAGTTTTGTTGCAGCAAACTCTTCCAGGAAGTTGGAAGCCTTATTGTTGTAGCAACCATTTACATAATGTTGCAAGCATCGAAGATTACTGTAAAGTTAGAAAAGTGAAGCTCTTCTGAAGTTTTATTCAATATCAATGCTACACCGAGTAAGGAACTTCTATGCTAAATAGTTACCTTATTCCAAACTTGAATTTTATGATTTGTCCCATGAGCCATGAGTATAAATCAACAATCCCCACATAAAACGGGAATTGATGCACTTACGGTGATTTTTTCTTTTAAAACCAAAAAAACTTAAAACATAGAAGATAAGAAATGCTAACATCTTTATGTGACGTTTTCGAGTCATCTCAAGTATCAACCCTACCTCCATGGACCATGGGTCATGTGGACGGCACTATAATTCTTCCCCCCCCCCCCTCCCATGGTCCCATTTATGATTTATCCATGAGCCATGAGTATAGATGAACATGTCCTAACTCCTAATCTTCCTAAAAAGCGATGTAAAGAAGTCGTGAGTCGTGACACACATGTTTGACAATCTTACATGTTATATTTATTTTACTCCGGTCTCACTTATGAACTTAATTAAAATTAATTAATATTAATGCTATCTGAAAATGCCAAGTGAAGTAGAAATGTGGATTTGATAAATACTATTGTTGTTGGGTTGAAAATTGTCTACAAGGACAACACTGGACAAGATGAGGTGGATTACGGCTACGGATCTTCTATCCCACTTTTTCGTGTCCCGTTTCATGTCCCAATCTTTTACATATGGCATGTGGCATTTTATTTTTACTTAGCTAAATTAATTACTTACTTAACTACTTTGCAAAACTTGGAGAAAAAATATAGAGAACTTTAATGACCATTTATAAAATTTCTACACAAGAAACACCACATAGTTGCCGTATTCAAAATTTAGAAAAACTAGAATTAATTTCAATTAGCTAGAATCAATGGCAAAATGAGCCATAATAAAACACATGGTAACAATCCAATATAAAAAAATATGTAACATAATATAATTAAACATCCATTTGCTTATTTTATCTCCAACAATAATTCTGTAAAATTGAAACAATTTATACTTTGGTTCTTCTCGGTAAGTTGAGCAAAGGGGCCATTTGGCACGTCTGCAAATTTCCATCGAAATCAAGAAAAAAAAAGTGAACGGATTTTATAGTTAAGAAATATTTTTTTACTTTAGTTAACTAGTTAATTCATGTATAATTGAAGAATTAATTAATTTAGCTAAGTAAAAATAGAATGACACATGTCATATGTAGGAGAGTGAGACATGAAATGGGACACGAAAAAGTGGGATAGGAGATCCGCACCGGTGGATTACACCCATCTCCAAAATCTTATTTATGGCTCGCTTCTGAAATTTTTATTTTTATTTTGTTTATTTTTCCTTGGCTCTAGCCTGCATGCATGTTTTTCGTATTCCTTAGATTCCTAGATTAATGTTTACGTTTTTTACTATTTAAAACACGGCTATTTCTATGGTTAGGACCCGGTAGTTTTTTCTTTACATCCGTCCAATATTTCTGAGTGCAGAATTGACGTTCTACACACCGAATATCATAACCGTTAATTATATTCGTAGAATTATATAAGAGTTTAACAATGGCACAACAGTAAATATAATCTCATATTTGTCCAAAAGTTAAAAATTTAAAATTATAATGGACAATTAAAATTAAAAAAGAAAAAAATTAAATTAAATCTACCAGACACTTAATAAAACAACACAAACGTTCAAAATCAGATCTCATCGACCAAAACCAAAACCTAAATTCCCAAATTCCCAAGAACCCTAAATTCCCAAATTCCCAAATTCCGCCGTCGTCTCTGTTTTCCGCCGAGCTGCTCCGGTCCGCCGATCCGTTTCGCGTACGCCGGCCTCTGTTCCGTTCTGCCCGATTCGCGCCGCCTGTTCGCTCGCGCCGCCACCCCTGTTCGATCTCCCCCTGTTCTCAGATTCGCTGTATGTTGACTTTACTCCATGCCTTTTCAGCTTCGATTACGATCAATTTGTTCTCGTCATGAAGTTTTTCATGCCTGTTTTCTGCAAATAGGATTAATTGATTACGTAATGTTATGAATGTGATTTGTTTTGAACTTTGTTGAAGTACTGGCAATGCTTGGCCTGTTTGATATGCTAATCAGTTTGTTAGGAATGTAAGAAATCCACTTATAGTTTTTCTTTTTACTGATTTTATGTTTTATGTTCTTTTAGAATCTTCAAGTGCTCAGGTTTCTGTTTTGCTTGGCGTGTTTTAGGGTAACCATCGAGAGAAAAAGTATTGAATCAATTGAGTGGTCTCCTGAACTTGTAAGTACATGAGTATTCATTTTCCCCTGTATTTTTTCCCCTTTTACAGTTGCTCACATCATCTTATTATGATGTGTCTCAAAGATTTCATGGTAGCAACGACTTTAACATCGTATCTCTGATATGCACTAATTAGATATTTGTTGATTGCAAGATTTTAGCAATTTGATGTATCAGTTCAGTGGTGCCTGATGAGATTTCTGTTCCAGCAATTTGATTGCTTATCTAATGTATGGAGTACATGTTATGTTCAATGTTCAAAATCGAGAAGAACGCTGTGAAGTCTTATTGGTGTCAATGTAGTGTAGTGTCCAGTTTTGTGGGTATAAGGACTCATCTAAGTGTGTAAAAAGCAGTTTATAACCCTGGGTCATGCATTTCCTTTTCATGCTATTGTCTATGAAATGGAAGTAGCACAAAATCGTGAGGCTTGTTGCACCAAAGACGGTTCTATTCATGTAGTTGCCTCATCATTGAGTACACCAAGATCAGTTGAGTGGTGACATTTTCTATTTCTTCCATTTCATGATGCAAGAATCATAAACAATCTCCTTTTGTAGTTGTTGTTGTAAAAAATGACGGTTTAACAGTTGGTGATGTTGTTTTGTAGTTTTGACTGGAGTCTGGGGATCAGTGAGATTTTTATCAAAGCATATTTTATAATCAAAATATGTGTTTGTTATTCTGCAGTCACTTAATTATGTAGTCACGTCTGTCCTTGAGATGCAATGCCGACAAGATTATTGCATGGTTTTATTGAGATAGGCTGCTAGTTGCATCACGGACATTGTTATAGACGTAGTTCCTATGCTTAGCATCTTTGTCATCATTTACAAGCCACTGCATGCTAGTGTATGTGAGGTAGTTATGCTGCAAACACAGAGTGCATTGCAATATTTGAGCAGAACACAAAAGACAAGAACTGACTATGATGAGAAGAAACTCCTCACCGTTGCTAAGGCTGATTCCTGTTAATTCCTCCTTGGATTTCTGATTACTGCTCCTGCCCCTTTTTTTATTATTATTTTTTAGCATCCTTCAGCTGTAACCATAATGTGAAGTAAAGGTTTCCAGCTGAAGGATGATAAATTAGTCATGCCGCTATGCAACCGGTGTTAGTTTAGTTGCTGTATTTCATTCGTTTCCTAAGAAACACCCACTTTAGCTTCCTTGATTGTTGATTCCATAGAATCATCTGGCACCACACCACCATTATTGTATATGTGCAGTTGCTAATCAGCTATGCTGCTCATCAAGTTGCATGGAAAGAGTTCCTGCTCATTTTCTCCTTGTATCATTTTGATATATGAATGTTTAATGCTTTTAACTCTTTATATTTCTCCTTCTTGCAAATGTTTTTGTTAGTAATTTACAGTACAGCATGAACCAAGTACTGATATTATGCTAATTTTGGTGTCAGGATATGCAAGACGAGCTAGAGACTACTCGCAGGGAGGTCAAATAGGAATTTCCTCTAAGCATTCTACTGTCATCTGAAATCACCGTGCTGGAGTATAAATTATCCTATATGTAACTTTGTTACTTATTTTATTATTATAGTTTAAAAGTAATTTGCGTTATATTGAAATGTGTTAGCCGAAAAATATACGTAAAAGACGGTATTTTTATACCGGACAGAGGAAGTATTGTTTAAATATGAATATATTAATATTATAATAGTACACCGGCTCAATCCGGCTCAGAATCCAGCTAAACAGGTCCGACCCCGGTCTAACCTTTTTCGGTTAAAATCTTATGTACATGTAAATGTATCTAAGACGGATGACCAACAAAATCATATACTATACATTATTCAACTAAAATCTTATGTACACATTATAAATTTGATTTTTTCTAGCCCACTAAGTTAAATTCGTTCTCAAACTAATCGAAATGACTTTCTAGCTCGATTTTATTTAACGCTTAAATGAAGCCAAATAATAAATGGGAAAAAATAATTAAATTACACGGATAAATTATAAAAATATGGAAAATTACACTCCACCATCTTTAAATGAAGTTTATCCTCGAAACATAACTATCTTAATTCAAACGATCGGAGAATGGGAAATCGAAAATACTCATACCTCAAAAACCGGATTAAGTGAACCATCTCGCAAACCAATAAGTTAACAAAGTTCAATAACTTACTTTCTCAACCAAGAAATCGAAACTATAAATCATAAATCATCAATCATACCAACACAATTGCTACACCATAATTCTCGTCAGTAATAATGAATCCAGCGAGCAATTTTCTAAGGGCACATCAGAATTACTGAACCCTCAATAAGTAGTCCATCCAATAGTCATCTAGTGTGACTAACCTACGGTGTAAACTTGAACTAAAGAACAAACTTAAAGTCAATCTATAGCACAAGTGAGGAAAAAGAAGCATAACGAATTAACAGTTGATCAAGGCTAAAGACACAAACTATTCAACTTATATGCAGCGACTCGGGCCATCACAAACACCCCATATGTATGTATAGAGTTAGAGTTATATGATCTTCTTTTTTGCCGATATGTCAGAACTATTATAGTAGTTCAAGCCACATGTTTGCGGGCAAACTATTATTGGTGTTTGCCCGCAAACTATTTTACAGTATGGTACGACGTGTACATTATAATTATATTAACTTTGCTATTAGTAGGCTAGAGCTATGTTCATTTCACCTTAAATTCAATTCCATGAAGATCAATTCAATTGTGATATATTAAGTTCAGTTCAGAACCAAGATTAGTTCAACTTAATTAAGTTCAGTTAGATTCAATCCAGATTACCTTACTTATTATTATAATTGATTTAAAATTTAATATAATAGTAGTATTAATAATAATATTAAAACAATAAAATAATAATAATAATAATAATAATAATAATAATAATAATAATAATAATAACGAGTCGAGCACAACAACATAGCTCGAGCTCGGCTCCTTAATATTGTCGAGCATTAAAGCGTGCTCGAGCTTGATTCGAGCTCGAACTGAAACGAGCCAAGTTGAGCTTTTACCGAGCCGAGTCCGTGCAGCTCGTTAAAAGCTCGGTTCGTTTTTAGCCCTAGCTCGAGCACACATGGCCCCGTTAAATTTGGGACCTCAATTTTATTTGATGTAATGTTTATATAATTTTGTTTATGCCCAATGTTTATTGAATTATGATGTCTCAGTGGTGAACTTTCTTGGTTTAAGTATCATGCTATTTACCTTTGTGGTGAACCATTAATTTATATTTTTTTGCTTTAAAAAATAAAGAAATTACCAGCAATGTTACGAATTATGAAGTTATAAGTCACTTGAGCACTTTTTGTGTTCAGATTCCTTCCGTGTGGGTTTTCGAAAAGCACGAGAATACGTCCAAATTAAATAATAATAATAATAATGAAATAAAAATACTCGAATTGCATACCCGATACCTGAAGTTTGAACTCGAATCAGGCAGGCCGGGTACCCAATAGTCCAATACCTCAAATTTGAACTCAATCAGACAGGTCGGGTACCCAAAACCCGAAAAGAACTCTCAATTATAGTATCTAACAGAGATGCAGTTCAAAATCTCTGGACATAACTCAACATCAATATATTAAGTGCTACAAACAAAAAATGCAGCAATGCCCTACAGGCTACAACTAAGTTTCTCGGTATAACATGAACCAAAAAAAACCCTCCTATATATAGTTTCCTGCCAATTCTATATGTACATGACATCTCCCATTGCAACTCGAAACGCAGCTTGTCTTAACCATCTCAGTCGCATCCTTCGATGCCAACAGGACAGAAAACCAGAATCTCGACTCGGCTTGCAATCAAGATTTCCACTCAAATCCCATGATACACAAATCCAACACGGAAAACTATTACCTGATGACATGCCTCTACAAAAATTGCATAGACCTTATGTCTAAAATTCTTTAGTAGACAAAAAAGTCTATACAATTCTAATAGACCCGGTCTAGGTAATAATTTCCCATCCGAAATTCAGGTGACAGTAATTATACCGTTGTATGGAGTTACCTCTGTTAGCCAGAAGGTGGATTGGTGTTGCTGCTAGTCATAGGAGGGAGAACTACTTGCTCTCTACTCGAGCCTTTCGTTGCAGCTATTTCTTCCAAGCATCTCCATGTTGCTTCACGTTTTGACTTGGTTTCTTCTTCTTGTGATTCATCATTTTGGAACTTGAGCAAGCACTCCTCGTAAAGCTCAGGGTCCACATCAGAGAAGATTTTGCGGACATTGAGTGTCAAGCTTTGAACGGCTTGATTCCAGTGGTTTCTAGCATTCTTCTCCAATGCAGGGGATATGATCGGCAGTATGACACTCCGGTTTTGTTTGATCAGGTTCTCGACATGGTCATTGTTCCATAAAAAGAGAGCTCTTTCAGCCACCTGTATAGTGTATGCAAATGCATAAACGAATTAATGATAGCATGATCATAAAGAATAGTAAAGGAAATACAATAACAAGACAAACATCTAACCATGGGAATCACATTTTTTTAAGTACAAATATAAGCCACCAAACTGTCAGGCAGATTAATTGTTCAAAGGTTCGACCAAGCTTCAGAATTCAATGAAAATTTTCCAACATAAACAGGATTGCTTTGGCCACTGTTCACAGACTTTGGCAAGTCGATATCACATAGAAAGAGAGACAGTGGGAAAGTTAAGAAAGCAAATCAGTAGCTAATATAACAGAAATTTATTGAAAGGTTCACATGATTAGATCTTTTTATATGAATTGACCATGCAATTTCATTCGAAAGAGAAATGCTGCAAATGATAATAATAATAAGAAGAACCCAAGTTTTCATTACCAATGGTTCAGGAGGATATCATCGACTACAAAGCTTCATTTGCTGCTAATGATAATTTATATGCTGCCATTCACCAACTATTCCAGTCTTTTACTCACTAGAAAAATTCCACGAATGGTAAAAGTAAAGGAGAGAAGGACAAATGAAAAAATCTTGGATCAGAAAAAGATCGGGAGAACCAAAAAATCTAGGAGAAAGAAGGAGTCCTTTTGTTCAAGCCTACCAGGTTATTCACATTCTCCCAGAAGCAAATCAGCTCGCGCATAAACTGCGCCACAAGATATGGTATACTATTATAACAAGAAGAAAAAAAAATACAAACTGACATACCATCTGAGGTCCAAAAAACGCCATGCGACTTGTAAGGTTACTTAATGGGTGTGAATATGGGACTCCAGCCGCCTGTACCTGCAGTCTTGTCTGCAAAAGCATAAGAATCCATATCAGAAATGCAGAAGTACATTAATAACAGTAAAAGTGACTCGACACCAACAATAATCGAACACAACCTGAAACCACAAGTAACGAAGTAGCCGGACTAGCTAGACATAACCAGGTAAACTAAAAATCCATCCTTACAGGTCCATCCAAATCACACTTCATAAAATAGTTGTACAATTAAATCAGAAACAAACACAAAGCAAGCAAATATAACAAACGCTGCCAGACTAACATATTCAACACATAACATCAATTTACGCAAACTAATAATGCTATCTAATCAAAATCACTACCTTAACAACATCAAGCGGATTGACCAAAATAGCAGACAAAACCGCCGCACCAGCCGCAGAAAACGCCCTCTCATGCACCCCCAAATTAACATCACTCGAACGCCGAACAACATGCCGATTCTGCAAATTCTCATCTCCACCTCCAATGACCAAACCTCCACCATCAGAAATAAACGTCACATCCGAATCGCCGATCCTGGAACAACAATCCTCCGACCAAGGATTTAGGGTTCTTGATGTTCTAGAATTTGGGAATCTAGGGTTCTTGGGAATTTGGGAATTTAGGTTTTGGTTTTGATCGATGAGATCTGGTTTTGAACGTTTGTGTTGTTTTATTAAGTGTATGATTGATTTAATTTTTTTTATTTTTTAATTTTAATTGTCTATTATAATTTTAAATTTTTAACTTTTGGACAAATATGAGATTATATTTACTGTTGTGCCATTGTAAACTCTTATATAATTCTACGAATATAATTAGCGGTTATGATATTCGGTGCGTAGAACGTCAATTCTGCACTCAGAAATATTGGACGGATGTTAAGAAAAACACCCGGGTCCTAACGCTAGAAACGCCCTTAAAACACTCAGGAATTTTTTTTATTTATTACATTATTGAACTATGGATAATTTCAAAGTCGTATGAATTTGAAACTGTTTTATTTAATTTGACTTAATGAAGATTTATACTTTCATTTAGATGAATCTATCTATCATAATGTCAAAGTCTTTAATTATGCTCTTTTTCCGCAATCGTACGAAATTTCTCCAGTTATAACAAAAGCAATAGCAAAGATGTGTATTGGTTTTATACATATATTTCTATTTCAAATTGTATTTCACTATTGTCAGAATTAATAATGTTCATTTTGCAAAGATGATTAAAAACGATGACAAGATAAATGTTATCAAAACAAAATCTGAATTATCATCACGTTATTCATTACTGTAACCAAGAAATTATAATCAATATTTTGAGATTATTATTTTAGTAAATTGTTTTTCAGTTATTTTGTTTCAAAAAGGTTTTATGAGTATAGTACAGTAATGGCGTAGTTTCGGGTGGCACGGATATTCTAGGTCCGTGAGCCAATATATTTGTCTGGAATTGAAACTCAGAAAGACAACATGATGATTGATGAATTAAATTGACTTGTCGTCTTGGTACCTTTGAAGCAGAGTCGTATCCGAAGTAGACTTGATGGATGGTAACCGCTTCAGTACGTAATTATCCCATCTCATTGTTGCTTCTGTTTCAATTTCAAAGTTCATTTGGAAAAATAAAAAACCCAGCATGTTCGAGATAAATCTATTCGCATTAATTAATTTTAAAAATATAGTCAATAAGTAACCATCGCCAGATTTGACTGAATTAAACTCGATCAATCTCAATCCCACGTTTTCATTAATTAAAATAATAAATAAAACCGTGAACACAATTGCCAGCCGCCATGGACCTCCCCACGCACCCAGCCCAGATACCCCACCTCACAAAGCCACAAGCACGTATTAACAGTCTAATAACTTAAGTTTTTACATGTTGCAATTTAGTCTCTTATCTTTCACAATTTGCATTATTTAACTTCGTAAATTCTCTTATTTTAAGGAATACTGTACCTTAAAAATATACCAACATATCAAATGAGAACTTTAGTTGAAGATGGATGTAACTTTTACCACATAATTTTTTCGTTATATCCTAACTTTTAGAATAGTAAACTTGTAGTACTTCCATTGGTTTCTTTTTACAATCTTCATAGTTGATTTTTTCGCATGTAATTTGACCATAAATTAATTATAAATTAAAATTTAACAATATATAATGAAAAAGTATTCATTTAATTTCACAATATAAGGTTTTTATATTTTTTTTGGTATAATTATAATTAATTTATAGTAGAAGTTCATCTAAAATATTCAGGGGTAAAAGAACAAATTATGTATAAAATCTTTAACAATCTTGAATTAGGTCTAGTTAGCGCTGTTGAACAAGCCAAATCGAGTATTGGCGTGCTCGAATAATAATCGAGTCGAGCCGAGTATTGTCGAGCTTGAATAACAATCGAGTCGAGCTAAGCCAAGTATTGTTGAGTTTGAATATGTGTAGCATTTTAGCCGAGTTAAGCAAACATGCATAAACTCAGACTCAAGCCACAATATTTATACTCGAGTTCGGCTTATTTAGCTTAAATGAGCTCGAGCCGAGCTTGTGATAAAAGTTTAAAAGAATACATTTGACAATATGAAGTAAAATGCTAAGATTAAGGAATTCAAGATTCCACATTACAAATTAACATGCGGAATGATAAAGTTATCAAAGACTAGCATAAGTCAAACACAAACAATTCAAGATGGATTGATGGGCTTGAAGGTGTAGGCTATATAGTATGAAGGTTATGGGGGTATAACGAGCCGAGCCGAGTTATCGACCCGGCGAAGAAGCTCGGTTCGATAACAATTGAATATAAATTTAGGCTCAAACTCGACTATAAAACCTTATCGAGTTAGTGGTCCTTGAAACGAGCCGAATACTTGCTAAGACCCGGCAACATAACAACACTAGTCCTAGTAAAATCGCGTACTCATGTATTGATATCTCCATCTCAAACATATTATTAAAATATTTTGTAATTTTTTAAAATAAAATAAATTTATAGAACATAAATGGAAAGAAAAATTCTCTACGGCATTGTTGATTCAAGTTGTGAAATCGAAACACTTGAAATATTATGTGTTTAGCAAATTTAATGACCATGCGTATAGTGTGCACATGTTCAACATGAATGAGACACCAACCAAACTACAAATCAAAACACTAAATTAGAATATTTCAAAACATCAGGTAGTAAAGTACAATGAGTACAAAACTCAAAGTACCAAACTTCAATTAATCCTCTACCAAACAAATTTAACACGTAAGCAGTCACTGAATCGTGTCATCGACGCTCCACTCTCCCGCGCGTCATTAGACCACCTGTTTACATGTGTCAAAAAACAGAGTTTAAAAAAACCCTGTAAAAAAAAAATTAAAATTAAAACAAGATGATGGTGGTGGCTTTGGAGATTGCAAAACGACACAACGGCTTTGGTTTGGTGAGTGTAAGCAATCTCTCTCCCATTTACATCATCATCTATCAGCTAACTACAACACACCACATATAACAAACAAAATCCCACCTCCCACGTACCCTCCACGCGCCGCCTTAACCACCGACTTCCACATGGGCGCCGAAGAACCCGTAAGTCAAAACCTCCCATAACTCCTCTGCTTAATTTCTGCAATTATATTTTGACTCAAGTTTCTGCTCTGTAATATACGTTACAGGTAGTAGTCTCTGGAAATAATGATCAAGAATCTAAAATGGAGGAGAAGAGGAGAAAAGAAGAAGAAATGATGAGAGATTTGGAAAAAGGTGAGAAAACATTTACTAGTAGTACTAATCAAGAACCTCCTGTAGTTGCAGAAACAGTGCAAATTCATCCCCCAGATGATTTTCATATGTCAAGAATGCAGAGGCTTAGCAACACTAATCCCCTCCGTCTTGTCATGAACAATGGCGTTAGAGTTGCTTCTCCATCTCTTTCCCATCCACCACCACCACCTCCAAACCTTCACCGGCCTTCTCCGCCTCCAAATCCTCATCCTCACCGGCCTTCTCCTTTGCGTAATATGCCACACCAGCAAGAAGACCAGACTACTACTCGTTCTCTACCTACCCCTCCTCAAGTAATTTTCCTTACCTGTCTAGCTCTCTATGTGAATGGTGAATTGTGTTTTTCTTGAATTTTGATTGGATATGTTTGTGGTTTTGTGTTGTGGTTTAGCAGCCATCAGTAGTGACATTGAATTCGAGAGCCTACACGAACAAGATATCGTTGTTTATATTCGTATTGCACATGGTTGTGGCGGTTGGATTGATAGGGTTTTTGATATATAGAGGGGTACGAGGGTTGTTGGAAGATGGAAGGGCTCAGAGAACAGAGAGGAGGGTGTTGATGTACTTTTTGCCTCAGGTTGAGGCTGCTTCTGGCCTAAGCATAACATTAGCATTCATATGGCAGAAGTTGGTTAGGACATGGCCTAGTGTCATGGTCCATGTCATTATATGGAGCTCGTTTTTGCTGACTTTAGCGGCAGGGATACTTTTGATTTGCTTCCAGACACCAGCAACGGATGGGATTGGAGTCGTGTTTATCGCCTTTGCTATTGGTAATGGTCTCTACGCTTGTTGGGTCACGCAAAGGACTAGTTTTTGCTCCAAGATTTTCATTAAGGCTCTTGAGCCTGTGGCGAAGTTTCCTGATTTGAATCAGCCGACGTATTGGATGCTTGGGGCTGGATTCGTGTGGATGTCGTTTTGGATATTGGCTGTGATAGGGTCGTTGAACTTCTATGTTCCTCCGGTGGTTATTATTGTGTTGGTGTTGAGTCTTTGTTGGACTGCTGAGGTGATGAGGAATGTGGCTAATGTGACGGTTAGTAGGGTGATTTCTCTGTACTATTTGAGGGGAATGCAGTCTAGTACTCAGTTTTGTTTCCAACGTGCCTTGTCAAATAATCTAGGGAGTTCTTGTCTTGGGTCGCTATTCGTGCCCACGATTGAAGCACTGAGAATCGTGGCAAGGGGCTTGAATTTGCTCGAGGGAGAAGATGAGTTCATGTTCTCTTGTGCACATTGCTGTCTCAAGGTCATGGATTGCATTTTCAGTCGTGGCAATAGTTGGGCGTATGTTCACGTAAGTTTTTATCGTGATTCACTGCAGAATCAAGTTTATGCTCTCATTGTATCAAATCGATCAATTGACTTCTTTTGGAAACAAAAACAGTCATCTGATAAATGTAACTTTCCAGATTGCTGCATATGGAAAAAGCTTTGTAAAGGCATCGCAAGACACTTGGGAGCTCTTTCAGAAGAGAGAAATGGAAGCAATTGTGGACTCAGATATAACAAGCGCCATCTGTTTCCTCACCGGAATTTGCAGTGGTTCAATTTGCACAATTGTTGTAACTGCTTGGACAGCCACCGTGCACAGAGGCTATATCGGTACACTGGCAGTCCTAGCCGCCTTTATCGGTTACCTAATGGTCAGCATGCAACTTCTATTATGTTATCAATTATTTTGCAATAATGTGCTTACTTTTAGGTTATGTGATCAAGTTGATCATATCTATATCAATTATCATAACTTTAAATATGGTGTGGTTGAAGGTTGACATTTTTTTATTTGGTGTTGTGTGACACAGACTAGGATTGCAATGGCATTGCCTCATGCCTGTGTGAGTTGTTACTATGTGTGCTATGCTGAGAATCCAGATAACAGGCTTTTCGACGAGACGATCCCCAAGCGTATCGAGCTGATACACTCTGGCCGGGACGTGGTGGTACCAACTCCTAGAGTTCCCCGACGGTTCACAAGATAACTTCCGGTTTGGCTTATTTAGATTTTTTTTTTTTAATGAATGTACATATATCATCCCCTTCCTTGAAGTATGTATGCCAAGTGATTCTATCTGGCACAATTTGTTAGTAGTTGTAAGTTGTAACAATGTACTTACATACAACGTATAAGTGCTTTAAGCACATTACATTTGGTGAGAACTACAAGTAGTAGTAATAAATGAGATCCCTTATTCTTTGTTTTAAAGTCGTCGAATTTTAGTCATGTTTTAATCAAACTAATCAAACTTTTGCTTCAAAAGTCAACTTTACTTTAAACTATTGTTCAGCATCATAAAAAGATGTACTAGTAATAAATTGACCAGGATTAAGATGTTGCAAAGTGTTAAAGTGATAAGGGAGTTTTGTGTTTTAGTTTTAAAGATTTTGGATTCAAATAAAAGTTGCAGAACATTATAAAGGGAAGTAGAATGTTGAGGATGAGATTAGATAGTTGTTGAGTGGTGGTAGATGAAAATTGAAAATAATATAGCAGGCAGCAATAAGTTGGATTGGAATAATACAGTGGATCAGTGGGCACTCAGATTCGTATGATCACATCATCATCATATCATATTTAAAAGGACCACTAGGGTAAATTGTCTTTTGGTCGTGTCCTTTTTATTGGATTTTATTTATTCAATTTGGATCCAAAATGTGATTCTACTTTATTACTTTATTATCCTAATACACTGTCCTATATCAATTTTCTTCTTCTTATTAGTCAGAGACGAGATTGAAGTTGAAGTGCCAACCCATTCACCGCTTCTAAAAGTAAGATGTAACCATCAAATCATCCTCACTTGAAAATTCAAACCAACGTAACATGTAAATGTGTTCCAATCAAGACTATATAAGTGCATCTCAATCAACATTTTAATTTTAAAGCTTGAGCTTTTACTATCCGTTCATAACTTTTGAAACAATTTTTTTCCGAAATATTTGTACTCATACACATTTATTAGGGTACTGCCAGACGCACGTTCAGGCAAGGTGGTGCCCCACCTCAAATTTTGACGTGAAAGGTCTATGATACCCCAGTAATTAGAGATTTAAATATATAATATAAGTTCAACTAAAACGTCATTAGTGGTTGTGTGTGCAATGGTATTTACGTGGGGTTTGGTTTAAGTTTTTTGTGCTAATTTATCTAGGTTCGATTTTCACTTTCCACATATTTTTCACATTTAGATTTCATTAGTTTTCTGGTACTCCCTCCGTCGAGGTTAAAACTTCTCATTTCATTTTGTTGACATAGTTTTTCCTTTATTTTCGTTTTAGATATCATTTTATTAAAAACAAATGATATAAAATATCATATTAATTTTTTTCTTTTCTTTTTTCAGATCCCTTACTGTCAAGTGAATTCGGTGGTTGATACTGTAAAGGGTGAATGGATGGGGAAATGATTTGTTAAAAGTGATTTTGCTACTGCCGTAACTCAAGGAACGTTGTGGGGATTATGGAAGGCTCGAAATAACAACATCTTCAATAATGTGCCTCAATCAGTCGAAGGAACGGTGGAAATTGTACAGGTAAATCTCTGGAAGTGGTTGAAGCCTAAAGGAAATTTCATAAAGGTTACAACCTAATTGACTGGTTAAATACACCTTATAGTTGTTGGGTTTAATTTCAAGCATTTGTTGGTTCTGTCGATGTTGAGGTTCCTATTTGTTGCCGCTGCTTTGGTCTCTGTTTATACTCCCAGTCCCCTGTTTCGTTGTTGTGCGGAATGTTAGGTGGGGAAGGCTCGAGTTGTGCTGCTATTCTTTGGTTGTTTTGTATTCCCAGGCGTTGCTTTCTTCTTATTAGTTTGTCTCAAATTAAGTTTTCTTCCTGTGCTTTGTTGAGGTATATCATGTGTCTTCGTCCACTTGTGACTAGTTTGTATCCTAACGGAGTTCATCATCTTTCGTCCTCTCGCTAAGTTTTCTAAACTTGCAACGAAATATATTCCACTTCGTTAGTCTTAACTAGAATTGTTGGATCGATTCGTCACCCCCTAACTCTTGGCTTATCACTAGTGAGTTTGACATACTAGACGAAGGGGGTAAGTTTGACATATATAAAAGTTGTGAGATAGAAAGTTGTCAAAAAAGGAAACCGTAAACAATCTAAAAAAACGGACGAAAAAGGAATACGTAAACAATCTTAAAAAACAGATGTGTAGTATTTTGTGAACTAGAAAATTATTCACTACTACTTACTAGGTAAGCATAATTTCATTTTATCATGTGTTGGTCAATTAATTAATTAGCCCAAAGGCGAATCTAGGAATATTTTATTGGGTAGACTAATTGATGCTCTCGTAGTCTCATTGATTCTTTTTATTTTTTATTTTGACCGTACAACTCAATTTTGCAGACTAATAAGAGTAATTAATTAATATTTGCCCAGCATAAATATACATTGTTATCACTGACGATGGGGCAGGGCAGAGCTAAGGTAACACTTGCATGTTCCAAGTTGTAAATATAGAGGTTTCGATCACCTGCAGCCCCGTTGATAAAGATTTCCTGATCTTCAGCTCCGTTGACGAAGTAGATTGAGTTTGGTCTCAAACCCAAATCCGAAGCCCCATAAGATGATGACAAACCCTTGTGATCGTCCAAAAATATTGCACGGTCACCTAAACATTTACAGTCTCCCATTTTGATTCGCTCAAGTTGGCTTTAAAGATTTTGAAATCTGCAAGCTCATAGTTGAAACTGTGTTTGTAAATAAATAACAAATCCCCACAAGATTCTACAAGATACAGTTTTGTTTCATTATGATATGGCAGAAATCCAGGCAGTTTGGAAGCTCCGATGATTGTTATAAACTGATGATCTGGATCAGAAAAATCAGCTGTCATCAAATTATAGGCCAAGGACATGAGGTAGAGTTTACCCTGGAAGTTTGTGGCGGCAACAAGAAGTTCATCTTCAGTAGTAAGAAGTTCATCATAATCAGTCCACAAGTCTCTCGTGACAAATTCAGTATCACCTAAATGGCAAGAATGGACCTTGTACAAACCCCAATCAATAATGAGAACACGACTGGTGTTAACGTCATCTATATTGGAAGACGACACGACAGAATGGTGCGTGTATTGCGTGTGGAGGGGAGGAAGGTCCAAGTAGTTGATCAGCAGATTGTTGTCCTGTGTCGACGAAAGATGAACAAGTTTGCATTCATCAGAGTTATAGTCTTCCAAAACTAACAACCCATCGTAGGAGCAACTGATGTATTTACCCCCAAGAAATTCAGGGATGATACGAACCTCATAACGATCCTCGCCGACACTATAAAATATATGCCGCTGCTGCTTATTACTCTCATCATCATCATCTGCACCGTAGTCAAATATGATCAGCCATGGGTATGCTCTGAAGAGAGATCAGATATTGCAATATTCCAAGAGATGAACCACTAACTATCAATTGTTCATCTGTGAAGGCTATGGATGTCACTGGCCCAGTATGCATCCTGCATAAGATTAAAAGAAATGTTAGGCAGAGAGATATTTCCTCCATAATGTGATTGGAGCAAGCTTGATCATAGATTTATCTATGGGTTGATAGGTTATCCATTTTTCACATTTCTGGTGACAGGTGCATCAATGGAGATGGTAGTAACACTCATCTGTGTCTGAATCGCTTGTTTTCCGGTGCAGGTTTTACTTAAATTGAGTGGTTTTCGAGTTAATCACCCAACATCCATCCTACCTTGCTAATTTACCACAGTACCTTGAGACAGCAGAAAGTTATGCTGGAAGTTGGAACGTCTGCATAATTGAGAGTACTTGAATGCAGTTTCCTTGATTAGTTCTTATATTATCAGCTCATGTAGTGGAGACTGAAACAAGTTATGTGTTACTACTATATTCTTGAAACCTGATTATGTCTTTACTACAGTACCTTCTTGGTATGAATCTGACAATGATTTTTTTTGCAAGTCAATACAATTATTCCAGTAGTTCTCAATGTTTCTTTTCCCATGGAGTAGAATGTTACTGTATTTAGCATGTTTAATTTATATGGAGAAATCAACAATAATGGTTCATCACCATTCACCAGTCAGTTAGTCTTGTTTAAATACCATGCTTATCCTACTATCTATGCATGAACATTGTTCAGGAGGAAAAAACAAACAACATGTCACCTGCTAGCTAAGTAAAGCAAAAAATCAAGAAATACAATCATGAATATATAATACACATTGCAAGTCCTTTCTTACACAATATCTTAGACATCTAATATAGCTAAGAGTAAAGTTTATATGGGAGGGGTTGTGGCAAGGGAAAGGGCGAGAATCCTACAGGAAACAAAGCTGACTGAGGGTTCTATGCCATTCAAGTACCTTGGAGTACCTCTGAGGCTCTGAGTAGTAAGAAGCTCAATGTGAATCAGTTCCTGCCTCTTATGGAGAAAATTCTAGCAAGATTGAAACATTGGTCAACTAAAATGTTGAGTTATTCTGGAAGACTACAGCTGATCAAAGCTGTTTTATTCTCAACAACCAACTTTTGGATGCAGATATTTCCCTTGCCGAAATAGTAATAAAGAATATTGAAGGGCATTGTAGATCATTCTTGTGGAGTGGGGTTGAGCAGATAACTCATAATGCTCCCATAGCTTGGGATAAGAATATTTGTGATGCAAAGAAGGAAGGGGGGTTGGGTATTATAGCCTTAAAAGAATGGAATTAATGATGCAAATATTCTGAAGTTACTGTGGAATCTATGTGAAAAATCTGACAAATTGTGGGTCGGGTGACTTCACATCTATTTTACGAAAGGACAGGAGGTTATGGAGTATACTGGGGGAGGACAAGGTTCTTGGATCTAGAAGGAAATGATGAAACTTAGGAGTGTTGTAGGCTCACTGGATAGCCGGAAAAAAGCTGAAGCTAGAGGCACTTATATTACTTCTGAGGTGTATCATGAGTTAAGAGGGACAAAACCACAGGTAGTATGGAAAAGGATTTCTATGAAAATTTATCTAGACCAAGAGCTAATTTCATTCTGTGATTAACTTGTCATGGCCGGTTATACACAAAAGATAGACTCCTGAGATTTGGTCTGCAGAGTGATGGGGCCTGTGTATTCTCACATTCTGTGGTGAGTTGGAGAGCATAGAACATTTGTTCTTTGATTGCCGTTGTACAAAGTTGGTGTGGCAGGATTTGTTGAACTGGCTGCAGTATCAGCATGTTCCAGGGAACTGAGGTGAGGAATTACAGTAGATACTACATGTGACTGCTGGAAAAAGCAAAAGTGGAAGGACATCCAAGAGGAACCAGCAGCAGCAACTTGATATACTGAATGAAATATAACTCATGCCAACCATACTTGTTATAAATAACATTGTTAGCAGCACTTGAGCATCCAAACTGGAGGAGAACAATATATATGCTCTGTTAAGAATGACAATGTCCTTTTTTACTTATCTAGCTCAAGGTATTCAGTGTATATATTTTATCAAAGACAACACCTGGGGTAGAACACCTATATTGTAAACAGAGATATTATAGTATATATATATATGTATGTCAATCAAAGGAAACAATGCTAAACAGAACAATAACTACGAATATATTTAGCATTTTAGCATAGATTTTGGCTCCATGAACCTCACCCTATTATCACGAGTCGGTTTAGTGATAGAACTAAAAGCATCTACTTCTTTAACAAACTCAGATGAAGCACAAGTGCACAACAAATTTCCTGAACCTTTCGGGTTCTACCTGAAAGCTGTTTTCGCAACAAGAACAAGAACGGATAAATTGAGGAGAAGAAATAAGGAAGCATGATGATTAGTGACAGCAAACACGTCCTACCAAGGAAACTCTCTACTCGATACTCATATATTGGAAAATGCAGCTGTGCATATAAATTCACTTAGAATTTTCTATATACTGGAGCGAAAATTTAAGGCCAAAATAAACCACACAAGTAGGACTGAACCAACATTGCACTACTAGTTTCAAAAGAAGCATTCTAAATCAACGATTACATATTCAGACCACTAGAGTACTTAACTCTTTGGAAACAACCTCGTTTTCAGCATCATAAAGCTGCAAAAGTGCAGGCACTTGCGTTCCATACCGTTGCACAAACCTCTTGTAGAACTTATCATCCGAAAGAACAAATATGCTAGGGAAGCACGAACCATACTTGATCAAACCATTCTCCACTAAAGCCATATAAAACCAGCACCTAGGCTTAATCCTGTTTTCCAGACTGAGCGAGAGAATGCATGGATTCTTCAACAGAAGCGGGGACTCAAACCCCATCTCATTGACCATAAAATCCATGAACTTGGTTATCTTATCCGTGGACAGCATCATGCAGCCAGGGTACCTTTGAAACGCCCAAACAATATCATCATCTGACCATCCCCAGTTCTTGTAAGCAGCCACCTTTGTATCCCATGTCGATTTTGTCATAGACCTTATCGTATGCAACGCTATAATGAACTTCAATTTCGAGGGACATATATCCATCCGCTGCAATTCCTCCACAACCTTCCTAAACTTTTCACTATCCACTATAAGTGCACGCGGCTGGGTCTGCAACAAGTAGACAATATTCCTATCCGGCACTCCAACTTCTCTCAAAGTCTCAACATTCGGAATCAAATGAGACTCAAGCCCACAAGGCAATATCGCCCCCAGGCGCTTCGAGAAGCCCAAACTAGTCCCACTTGACTTGAACAGAGCTTGTATGTAAGTAAAAGTAGGGATAACATGGTGCGTTAAACTTCTACCAAAAATAGCAGGTGCAGTTATAAAGATATTCTTGATCTCACTCTGAGGAATGCCCAAGGACCGGAAGAATTCGACCTTAGGCAACAAGTTCCTTTCAGGATCATATTTTAACAACCTTGGAAAGAATCTTACAACCGACCCGATTTGGTCAGGTGTTAAGCCCTCACTCTCCAAGAAAGCTTTAACTAACTCAGGTGTTCTTGTGCTAGTAGTTTGCAAGTAGTTGGATGCACTTAAGGCCTTTTCTTGAGAAAACCCAAATGTTTTAATCAGGTAGTTTACTATAAAGGGTTCTTCTTTTTTGGCAGGTGAAATGGGTTGTGGGGAAGAAATGGCTGGAGAGACAGGCTTGAGCTGACAATAACATGTAGTGGTAGTGGTATTGTGAAGGATTGGGTTGTTTATTCTAATGGCAGATAAGTTGCTGTGAATCAAATTGCTTGAATGCAACATGAGTGCAAAATGCTGCTGGTATGAACTTGAATGAAAAGAAGCTACACATGAACCTCCTTATCTTTAATGAATGGAAAATAGAGAGAGAGCTGGAGATAATAATAATAATAATAATAATAATAATAATAATAATAATAATAATAATAATATGTGGGTTTGAATTGAAGAGAAACTCACCTTTGCTTCAGGAGACGACGATTGATTGTCTTGCTTGTCTCGTGGTGTCGGATAAAAAACGAAACCTTATCTGCTATTGCAATGCAATTTTGGTTTCAACTTCAACAGAGGGGAAATTCCAAAAATTATTACATTTATTATGAATTTGCCAACACCCACCCTATTTAATTTATAATTACGGGGTTATTTACCAAATTCTAACCGATGACCATGAATGAATTGGCCAAATACTAACCATGGCCGGTAGAATTTTCTCCAAACCGTCACGAATTGGTTAGCCATTTTATGCGGACGGATGTCGTCATGTCGAGCTAATTTGGCAGCTCTCA
Organism: Plantago ovata; assembly: GCA_028274465.1. Classification (NCBI taxonomy): domain Eukaryota; kingdom Viridiplantae; phylum Streptophyta; class Magnoliopsida; order Lamiales; family Plantaginaceae; genus Plantago; species Plantago ovata. Next base: position 96,218,667 of record CM051458.1, read on the forward strand.
CACATTTTAACATTTATCTACAAAATAGAGTAAAGAAGTTTATATACTTCAAAATCTATCTATCTACTTATACTTTAAATAAATAAGTAAGATTTTTAAGCATCTCCTTCAGCCACGTGTCTTATTCCTATTGATTCTTATTTTTTTCAATGACACGTGTCCACTATTCATCAATCTTCAGTTCCTCACTCATATTAACCTTCTCAAATAGGAAACAAAAAGGAAAAATCAAACAACACGGACAACCAAATTTGATTTCAGCTTATTTTCTTCAATTCAATCAAATCTACTATCATCCATCTCAATCTCTCCATAATTATCATTCTCTATCACCAATCATATGATCAGATTTCTTATGTCAAGGATGAGTTAGACAGAGTTGTCAAAGTTATTAGAACTGATAATGGTTCTGAGTTTTCTTCTATTGCTGATCATCTTACTTCTTTGGGAATAATCCATTACTGCTTATACACCACAAGGTCCACAACACAATGGTATTGTATTGTATAAAGGATACACCAACACCTTCTCAATGTTATAAGAATCACAGCTTCCTGTCAAATTTTGGGGTTATGCTTCTTTACTTCATCAGTTCATTTGATCAATTTTCTTAATTACCTCATCTATTTTACAGGATTCATCATCTACACCTTCTTCTTCTCCACCTTATTTAGCTCTCATTCAGTCATCTCCTACTCACTCTCCTGACTCATCCTCCTATAGTATTCCTTAAGCAGAGTTCTTCAGTCCTGAAATAACTTTCTCCTCACCTCTACAACTCACGTATGAGAAGAAAGTTATTTCAGGAGATACCAGATCTACTTGGACAAACAGATTGCAGAAGGAGAAAATATCAATTGTATGGTATCTAATATCATCACAATTCACAAATACTAAAGACACAATAACAGTCATATCCGTTTATGTTTATATTATAAGGCAAAGCACTAATGTTTTCCTCATTGTGTATCATCTTTCTCATTCATGTGCCTCTTGCATTACCCTTTTGTTCTTAATCATTCTTTTCTCACTTATAAAAGTTTCAACCGGTCTCAAAGTCTTACAAGGACATGCAGTTACCACTTACCACTACCTCTACCTCATTCATTTCGGGCTTCTTTTTTTCATGCTTCCAGAAACTGGTGAAAGAATGAAATTCAGATTACTTGTAAAAAAGAAAAGCAATACAAATTTTAAAAATATTACAGCATCCATGAGAAAGTTGAAAAGGTATACTAAAAGAGTTGACAGACATAGTCATAAAAGGATGGATACATTTAACTGATAACAGGAAAACAGGGAGTACTCAAAATCAAACCTGATGTACAATGGATAAACTTATACGTAAACAAATATATAGTCAAATAAGAAACAAGGAAGCATGATTTGTGACATCAAACAAATCTTAACAGGAGAAATTCTCTACTCATACATTGGAAAATGCCACCACTAGACTTCAAGTTCTATGTCTAAAGTAAAAGAATCAAAGTTGGCAATGTTGGAAACAGTATGGACCATATTTTATACCACTAGACTTTAATCATGTACACCGTCTAATCAAGCTCTCTGAATCTTACATTGTGGTGAATCTATAAGATGAAACAGGTGAGCAATAGAAACTTACATGACCACATGAAGTAAGAAACTTGAGGGTGCATGAGTCATAAAATTTCATAAATACCAATACAATTCAACAACTGACGCAGATAACAGTTTTAATCCATTAGCACAAAGTGTTAGAACATCTACACTTCTACAGTATTGAAAGTGAAGGAAGTTTTCTCAATTAATTATTGGTACGCTTTACATGTTCTCGATACTCAATTAGGTCTTGCTATCTATTCTTCTTGATATGATTCTAAGAAGGACCATTGCCAAGTTATTTGTCAATAATTTATAGTCAAGTTAGGAACAGTGGCGTCCATTGACACCACAAGGGGAAAGAAATAGTGAAACACCATGTGGATTCTTACATGAACATCTGGTTAAGACTTAATAGAGTAAGCCACATTATGGATCTTCAGTTTCTACAGACTTAGGAAGCTAATAGCACCTGGGCAGACTACAGAGTTTTCCAGTCCAAAACAACTTTCTTCTAGTCTTTATAACGTTCACATATGAAAATGTAATGGAGCTTATGAATGAGGATATAAAAAACATGGAAATGAAACTCAAATACCAGAGCTACTTAGAATAACAGGTATTGAAAATTTGAAGCGTATTGCCTGTCACTCAGGAAGGGGAAAAATAGAAGCATGCTTCCAAATTTTACTAACAAAAGTATGTTGAAAGACCGACATTCAGAATACGCATACAACAAAAGGTAAAAAGATATTACTAATAATTTGCAGCACCATGAGAAAGTTGACAAGGCAAAAGAGTGTTGACAGGAAAAAGTATGAATGTTTTGATCAGTTATCGGGGAAAATCAGCATATGGTATTCATAGTGCAAAACTCATAACCAAACCAACTTAATGTACAGCAGATAAATCGTAGTAAGCAAGCAATTAGAGAAGAAATGAGGAAGCATTTTTATTAATAGTGAACAGCCGAGAAAACTCTCTGATAAAACATTGGAAAATGCAGTCGTGCAAATAAATCAGCTGAGGGCATTCAGCCAAACGAGAGTGAAAGTTTCATAACAAATAAATCACCAAAGTACTAAGAACTAACATTACATGTCAAGCATCAGAAACGACAAAAATAAACATTCTAAATCAATGGATCAAATATGCAATATTTTGAGTACTTAGCTCTTGGAAACAGCCATATTTTCATGATAAAGCTGCAAAAGTCCAGGTGATTGACTTCTGTACTGGTGAACAAACTTCTTTAAGAATCGATCTTCTGTAACACTGAATATGGCAGTGAGGGAAGAACCTTTGTCGATTAACCCATTCTCCATTAAAACCTTGTAAACCCGGCATCTAGGTTTCACCCTCTTCTCAAGACTGTACACAAGCATAATTGGATTCTTCAATAGAATAGAAGAATCAAACCCCATCTCATTGACCATAAAATTCATTGTCCTTGTTATCTTATCCACGGATATCTTCAAGCAGTAAGGATTCCTTTGAAACGCCAAAATAACATCATCATCTGACCATCCCCACTTCTTGTAAGCAGCCACCTTCAAATTCCAAGTCGATTTTTCCATAGACCTTAACACAACCACAGCATGAATAAACTTGAACTTAGACGAACAAATATTCCTCTGCTTAACTTCATCCACCACCTTCCTAAACTTTTCGCTATGCACCTTAAGTGCTCGCGGTTGATCTTGCAACAAGTGAACAATATTGGAATCTGGTACTCCAGCCTGTCTCAAAATCTCAACATTAGGAACTAAATGAGACTCAAGTGGACAAGACAAGATCACACCGAGGCGCTTTGTGAAGTCCAAAGCAATCCCACTCGAAATTAAAAAGTAACTGAAATTATGTACCAAATTGTCTACATACGTTACTTCCAAATTCGAACTATTCTTTAATCTCAAGATCATAATTAGCTAGGTACCATTACTATCCCTAATTAGTTTTCAATTTCATTTCACTCGGCTATGCTTGCATTCTCATTGATCAGTATCTTCCAGTCGGAGCAGTCGGCCTCCAATTTCGAATTCGCGAGTTGTTCTTGTGCCAAGTCAGGTACCAATTTAATTTCATGCTAAATTCTACTTCGGTTCATAACGTAATCAGGTACTCCTACTTTTGTCCCAAACAGGTACAAATGAATTGATCCTTTTTTTTTTTGGAAAACAAGGGTGATTCTTGAACAAGGATAGCAAGAACGATATTCACTCTGGATCCATGATGGTGACGTAGTGGTGGTGCGTAGCATGGCTAGCCGCAATGAAGCCGAACAATATTAAAGCAACTGGCAATTGTTCACGGGTTTGAGGAATAAGGAAAGAAACTACTGAAATATAGCAAGGCTGATGACATTGTTTCCCTTGTATTTGTTGGTGTCATTTTTAGTTTTAGGTACGATTGTTATAAATTTTATGTATATAAATTGAGATAGGTACATGAATTAAGAAAAAAAAAAGATTAATAGACATCATGTCACATCTTAAATTTTGGTACAAGTTCTTGCAAAAATAATACAAGGTTTTGGAAGTACATGTAAGAATTAGCTAGATTCGGACAAGTAGTACATGTTCTTGCATAATACAATACATAGTTTTTTTTTAATTTAGTACATGTAAAAAGTATATTCAGAACTGTGGTATATTTTTGTACCTTGAAAGGACTTGGTACATGAATACATTTCGGTGGTACATAATTGTAGCAGAATTCTAGATTTTTGTTGTCGCTATTCGTGTGCTACATGAGTTAACAATATTGAATCTTGAATTATGGGAGCATGTGACGGTTAATATTAATGGTACATGATTCTGCAACAATGACACATGAAAATTATATAGACAAGAAAGTGAAATTAAACACTTATATATTTATGAAAAGTACATAACTTCCTAATTGGTATACATGCGTAAGTAGGCGCATGATTGTCGGAGTACATGATTATTTTGATGAGCTAGATAGTACATGTTTTGAGAATTTTGATACACTTTTTATTATTATTATTATTATTATTATTATTATTATTATTATTATTATTATTATTATTATTATATTTTTAGGAATAATTACAAATTAGTGATACTTTTAATTTTTTATGTCAAATTAGTGTGACCTAATTTATTTATTACAATTTAGTTAAAACTTATTTACAAATTGGTGATTCTACTAATTTTAATATTTAAATTGTTAACTTTACTCCTAAATTTTATCTAACAAACCTCATCATCTCACAACAATACTTGAATCTCTCCGTCAAACCAAATTAATTCTAATCAAATCAAGTATCATGTATAAAAATCCAACCACTTACATTATCGGTGGCATCTTCTTCCATTTTTTCTACAGGAATGATATTTCATCATTCATGTATCACCTACAAGTTTACATCACACCCTCTCGTGAGTATTATTAGAACATATATACTCTAGTCTCTATGCAATTTTGTAAACTTAGCAGCCAAAACCATCTCATCACGTCCACATGCACCATCATTCAACTTCAAGCATCATATTTGGAACAATAAAAATAATCATTCAATTATCGTAATAACGAGTAACATAGTCTCTCCAAAACCAATCTAAAGCAAGAGTAAAAAAGTCTAACATTACCTTGTTAATAGATGCTTGTGCTATGTGAATTTAACCTACATCAATAAGGGGATGCTTCCAAAAATTAAAGGGTGGGATAGAACCCGCTACGAAAATCAAAAGGTAATAGTAAGACTGGGGATGCTTCCCCGAATAGTGTTGCTTGTAGTTAGTAATTTAAAATTGAGATGCTTGGGAATGTTGATTCTTCGCGAATTTTACTACACATGAAGAGAAACTGTCGTGCGTGAAAGATTCTAGAAGGTATCATCAGGCTAATAATTATATATATACTAGTATAGTAAATAATCTTAAAAGGTATCGATGCTTGTTTAATTAGAAAATTAGTAAGAGATTATTAAAATTACATAATTATTATTAGATTAGTTACTAAAATATAGGAAGGTTATAATAGTCAACACATATTTAATCACTAATCTGTAATAACTTTTTCATATATCACTAAACTATTGGGAATCACTAATTTATAATTCACCCTTACCTTTTTTTTTTTGACTATTGGGAATCACTAATTTATAATTCACCCTTACTTTTTTTTTTGTAGTGAAGTTTGATACACGAAACACGATTAAATCTAGAGGAGTTGAAATAAATCTAGAGTGAGAATCATGATAATAATGAGATTACACTTAATTAAATTTAGTAAATTTTAATTTGTAATTAATTTGTTTTACTTAGAGTTATGAAATTTCCTAAACACATTCTACGTTAGATATGAAACTTGATAAAAAAATTAAGCATGGTCAACTTAGCTATAATCATGGAATTTTCCTAATATGTAAATTTGAAAATAGATACATAAAAATAAAGCAATATAATCAGTCAAATAAAATTACGCATATATACTAGAATTTGAACACCGCTCTAGCGCGCTGTCGGTGAGTCTGATACTAATTTTATTTATGTGTTGGCGGGTGTTTAATTAATTGAAACATTTATTTAATGTGCAAAATTTATAGCAAATTTTTTTCTTTTTTTTATTTATTTTTGAGAGGATTATTGCACGTACAAATCATCCAGCAGGGCAATTTAGAAAAATTAGTTCACAATTTCCCCTCATAATTTTTGTAAATAACCTCATCCGATCCCCACATCACTTGACTTGACGTATTGTTTATACTTCACCCGAAAAACAACAAATTCAACTATAAATAATCTATGGGTTTTATTACGTAGGATGCCAAACTGTAATACCTTGTGAACACTTTTTTAAATCTCAACTCATAGTCTCGGACTACCGATTTCATTTTAAGAACCTACTACTAGCGAATTCTATAATGGTCTTGCAAATAATATTTACCGTTTCATGATCGTTTCTTGTTTCTGAAGATTATTGACAAAAGTAACCTATATGAAACCACTTTCCAAGTGCACGCGTTCTTTTTCGGAACCATCAAATTCAATACATTTCATGTTGCGACGACTTTCAAGCAATTGCGAGCATATATGTTTTGAAATTTCATTATAGATTTGGTCTTTATATTTAAGTGATCAACGGTTAATGTCATTTGGTTATGAGTTGTTTTGTTCTATTTAGGTGTGCAAATCAGATAAATAACAGTATACTTTTCACATATTCTATATTAGTTGGGGTTGTCGATCATTGTTACATATTCTATGTTAGTTGGGGGTTGGAATCCGGAGTATGCTCATTGTATTTTTTTTAATTTTATTATTATTATTACTTTTTGGTTTTGTAAGTTTGGCTTGCTCAGGATTTTTTAATGTAACCAAGCATGCTCCTTGTATTTTAATGTAAATGTTATCAATGAAATATAAAGATATAGATAGATAGATTTCCATTAATTATTACATATTTTTCCTTTTTTTTTTTTTTTTTACAAAATGTTATTGTATTTCCTACTCCTATATTCTAGTAAAGTGACTATAAATAGTTTAACCCTCGTATTTTCAATCCACTTATCCCAATTCAAGTCACTTTCTATTACGATTTTGGTTATGAAATCGAAAACCTTATTGATGATTTTTTTTTAAACACTAAAAGAGTTACTATTTAAATTGATCTTTTTAGTTGTGTAATATTATGTTATTATTTTCAAGTGATCTTTTAGTTTTGTAAAAATAAAAATAAAAAAAATCAACGACTATAATTAAACACATTAATTTTTTTAATATATAGGCCCGTCTGAAATTTTCGCGCATAGGGCTCCGAATCTCAAGGTTGGCCCTGATTTCTGTGTAACGGACTTCTTGGCTCAGGCGTGACCAGGGCGGAACAAGGGGGCCCCAAATATTAGTAGAGAATAGTTCAAACTGAAAAATACATCCCTAATTGAGATAGAGGCTTAAGTAAAACCTGGATAATTGGAGGGAATAAGTGAATCTAGCTAACTGTGTTAGAATAAACTTGATTTAGAGTACTCTCCGCAAGTACTACAATATGAGCCTTTTTTCATCCTCTACAATATACATGATTCTATTTATTTCCTATCTAAACTGAGAAACTGAAACCTTACCTTAGATATGACTATGTTTTATTATGCGGACATGAATACATGATACATACATATGACAAAAAAAAAGGGGAGGGAGAGAGGAGATGTCATATTAATAAACGGTGGAAATTTATTTGTAATATTTGTAAAAGCTGGAAATTTATTTGTAATTTGTAGTTTACAAATATTACAAATAAGTTCCATACTTATTAAATTCACACAAAGTACCACAAACAATTTCATATATAATAAGTTCATTACCTCCTAATTTACAACAAATTCTCCAGAAAATAAAAACTCGCTCGGATACAAATTTTCAACATGGAATGACCACCTTAAATTAATACAGTACTAGTATTAGGTTGAATATAAAAATATTAAATTTTTAATGCAATTAGATTGAATATATAAATATAATTATAATTATTTACCACACAAAGTAGTCATGAGTCGCATGACCTTGAGATTGGACACTTTGGGCGGACTTGAGTGCACATAACATTAGTAAGGTCCAGGCAGTAAAATGACTAAGATACCCTTGATTAGCATGTTCTGGAAATTGGGCCAAGCCCATTTAGTGATAGTTGTGCATATTTTTCAAATATTGAATAATCAAAGCAAAGTGTTGAGGGACTGGAAGAATAATTTGGTGAAAAGTATAAACATGCTTACATGGATTATATTCTATGAATAATCTATGGTAATTATCACACGTAGCTAGTATGTCAATTTACAACTCCCCCGACTTGAAACATCCACCATCTCGTTTGATATATCCGCAGACCCAAGTTAAAGTACTTCCAAAATAGTGGAGGGAGTATTAAACAAGGCAACGCCGTATAAATGGTTAGAAAATCCCGTAAATTGAAATTGGAACTCGAAAGTTGACCCAATGAGTTTTTCAAATGAGGATCAATCAAGTTAGAAGAAACTCCATTCATGTCAAAAGTACGAGTCTAATTTATCACTGAAACCCATCTGTCATAATGTTTCGAAAAGATGGAGGAAAACACTAAACACTAAAACATTTCCCGCGCTGACTACCCCCTTTCCTCCTTTTTGCTCTTTCTCCTTCCCCTTCCATAAACCTGATAAATCTACAATTCACTATACACTCGAACCATCTCAGTCACAATTAAGCGCTGAAAATGGCAACGAAAGTGTTCAAAGGAGCAAATGTTTTTATGTCGCGCAGTTTAGTTCCACCGGAGCTGTTCGACGCGCTCCACGACGCGTTGAAGCTCAACGGCGCAGAGGTTTTCCTCTGCTGCGACCCCACGCGCAATGGACCCAACGATTACCATGTCATCGATTCTCCTGATCATGTGAGACCCAATCGCCATCTCAATTTGCTGTTCGAATTGCTTTCCCCTTTCCAATTGCTGTATTTTTCTAATTAGGTTGAATTGTGCAGGAAAAGTTCGAGAATCTTCGATCCAAGGGATGTAAACTGATTGGTATGTGCTCTGAACTGTGTCTGGGGCTTAATTGCTGTTTTGGTTGTTTTAATTGGCATTTGGAGTGTATTTAAGCAAAACTTTCTAGGTTAAACAGAAAAGCTTCTTTAGTTCACCAACTTGAGTGAATGTAGTTAGGCAAGCTTCTATGTGGAAAGATCACCTTATGCTTTATACATTAATTGATGCAAATTATTAGATATGTGTATACACTGAAAGTGTTTGATGAAATAGCTTTTGAAGACTATTGCACCTGTGAGGTGGCTAATAGCACTTGGTATCTAGATTTTTTCCCCACGAAATATATTTTTGTGTCGAAATTAGGAGCCGGCAACCAGGTGCCAATGGACTAAGTTAATTCCACATTGAATTGACCACGGGCGTGTTATTAGTTGAGGTCAGGGTTCAAAGCAAGAAACAAATATGTAGTAAGAATTATTGAGGAATTATGATGCATTGCACCTTCATACCCGAAGCCTTTAAATAGGGAAGCACTTGGTTTCTTTCTTTGATTCAGTATTCTGTGCGTTATTGAAATAGAGTTAATTAGGCAAAGTTCCATGTTAAAGAAGATACATTGATACAGTGAAAGTGATTTTGTGAACAAATTGTCTTGTCAGTAAGTGTTTTGAGTAAAAATGTCACGTGGAGAGTGTGTATAGGGTGGAGCTTGTTATGCTGTGTGATTAGTTAGTTTTGAAGCAAATTTGGAGTATGTAAAACTTACATGACTTGTTTCCCAGGTCCTCAATGTTTGCTGTCCTGCGCAAAAGAAAATAGAATGTTACCTAATCAGGGATTTACTTGTTGCCTTGCGATGGATGGTGTAAACATACTTGCTTCTGGTTTTGAGGAGAGAGAAAAGGTATGTTTTCAGTTCTAAACCAACACAAAACCACCATTTAAGCACCATAACTATAGTTTGGTGTGTCTCACTATTGATTTGACTTTTATACCATTTCTTGCTCCTTGACACTTAAGTGTCATGCTTGAACTTATTCATTATTTTTTGTTTTTCTTTTTTCCTTTTTATATATTTTATGCACACGGTCCAAGAAATTAGTATTAATTTCCTTGCATATTCTTTGTAGGCTGATATTGCAAAGATGGTTGTAGCAATGGGGGAGCATTGACGGCAAGACCATCATTAGATGTCAGCTTTGTTATTGCAAAAAACGTATTGACTCCAAAATATAAGGTTAGTCGCTTCTTTTCTAGTATTTTGGAACAGAAATGCTAATCCGATGCTTGTTCTGCCTGTCTTGAACATGTGATATCTTGTGGAAAACTTTAATCCGATGCTTGTTCTAGCGAGACTATTTGTCCTGGTTAATAGTCTGATCATCAGACTCTGATGTGGATAAACAAATAAATGAAGAACTCAGCATATATGACCTCAAACCTGCTTCTCTAAGTGGAGGGAACTATCTGATTACTTTTATGTTTTGTTTTTCTTCAAATGTATATAATACAGAGGATACCTTTTAGTGTCTTTGTAATGATCCTAGTGCTTTACAAACTGTTTCCTCTCCATGAAACTATTCAACTATTCAACTTCTAATGCTATAATTGCTCGACCATTGATAGTAATTCCATTACCTATAATGTGAAAGACCAGCATGAAATAAGCAGACGCGCTGAACCTTGTCAGCTTTAATTTATCCTAGGTTCTTTGACTCATTTAGAATAGAACTGACTTTTGCTTTATTTTGCCCATGGTCTAGGATCCTAAGCCGCAACTGTTTGACAGTTATATCTTTGAAAGTCAAAACTGATAACTATAGTATCTTTTTAAAGGCTTTTTTATATGCTGTATACTGGGTAGCTTATTTGTTCTATTATCACCGTCTTCATGTCCTTTACCTTGTCTTTCTAACCCAAATAATCTGGCTGAAATTGTTTTATGTATCTTGTCCTCTTCTAGTGAAGGTCTCTTACTGGTTTGAGATTCTGTATATTGTGCCATTCTTTCTGCTTTTCATATCACCACTTCTGACTTAAAGAAGGTGAAGGTATATGGGGGGGGGGGGGGAGGAGAAAGAAAGAAAGAGAACAAAGGAAAAGGAGTGAAATGCTTCTGCTTGTACTTTATGCTTCCAATATACTAACTTGAGCCACTGCTTTTTCTCCGTGTTGATCTTCTGAATTTTTTCAGTGGGCTATGCAACACCTGAAGAAACCAATTGTCACCACAAATTGGCTTCGTCAGTGTTGGAAGGAGCACCGTGTGGTCCCTCACGAGTCCTACCGGCTTCTTCCTTTTACTGGACTGACAATCTGTGTTACTGGATCTCCAGCAGGTTGGACTTTCTAGCATGACTTATGTTTTTATTGCAAAATTACTTGAGGAGCTTTTATTTTTCAGATGAGCGGAAGGAAATGGAGAAACTTACAGTACAAAATGGTGGAAGATACTCTGCTGATATGAACAAATCCTGCACACATTTGATATGCGAGATATCCTTTTGTTTGTCCTTTTTCTTTGTGTTTTCAGCCATGTTGCTGGGGCAAGCTAAGGTGACATCATCTCCATATATGAACCACTCTTTGTTATCTGCAATGTCATGATAAACTTATCACTGATGAGTGATTTCCAATTAATGGAGTAATATATATGGTGGTTTCTTATATATGTCGATTTTTTTTGTATCGAAAAATGTGGTATTACACTTGGGGAAAAAGGAAAAAAAAAAAAAAAAAGAGGCATTTTATAGAGTGTTATCCTTAATCTTACATAAGCTCCTGAAAGTGACAAATACAAGGTTGCTAAGACATGGGGTCACATATGCATAGTAACCAGGTTGCTCCTGAAAGTGATTTTGGTGGGTCTTGCATTGTCATGATAAACTTATCACTGCCGAGTGATTTCCAATTAATGGAGTAATATATATGGTGTGGGTTTCGTAAATATGTCCATTTTTGTATTGAAATTTGGTATTACACTTGAGGAACAAAAAGAAAAAAGAAAAAAAAAGGAGTCATTTTGTAGACCGTGATCCTTAATTTTACATAAGCTCCTGAAAGTGACAAATACAAGGTTGCTAAGAAATGGGGTCACATATGCATAGTAACTAGGAAGTGGTTTCAGCAATCTATCGCAAGAAGAGGTAAGATCACGTGTATATTGCTGATTAAGATTCTGTTTCGGTTTGGTAGATGTAATAAATATGATTTGTTGAGCTAACAGTTGCTGTAATTTCTTTTTGGTTTTCCATTTTGTCTGATAAACAGTATGCCTTGCTGAGGAGTCTTATACTGTTCAGAGAAGTTTAAGCAGATCAAAACCGGAGCAACTCAGTCAAGGCAAAAGTATCAGATATTCAACAAACACCTCCTCATCCCTGGCCACTGCCCCAGATTCAGAAACCTTTTCTGATCAGGCAATTTTTGATGATCAGGGGAACAGTCTGCCCCACATCTATTCTGCATTTACTGAAGAAGCTCCTCTCTCTTCCAAAGAGAGAAATGATTCACCTACTGATCAGCTAGAGAATAACTTCACTGTTGATCAATCTATGGTCGACGACTCTCAAAGTGAGGATGATGGTCTATATTTGTCTGAGTGTAGAATTCTACTTGTGGGTTTTGATGCTTCAAGAATGCGGACTCTAGTTGACATGGTTCGCCGAGGGGGTGGCTCTCGTTATATGACCTTTAGTGAAAAGTTGACACATATTGTAGTTGGAAACCCTTCTGAGAAGTAAGATACTATTCCTATGCCCGAATATTGTTTATTGTTTCTGATTGGCAATTTTATTGAGTTTTTGAAACTGCACTTCATATACTTGAGGTTATTTGCATTCTTGTTCAAGTACAGCATCATGAATTGGGAGATCGCATAAACTAGTATACACTTCAGAAATTTATGATCATCTTAAAACGTGTGCTTCTTATCAAGGAGGTTATCCTAGTGTATACGATAGAAATGTTTCTTCCTCTTAAAATGTTAGTCTTGTCTTTGTTTGATAAACCTGAGAAGGGCTTTCTGCTTTCTAGATTAGTATTAGCTTTTTTCCTTATTCCATGGGCTAATTTGCCAACGATTTTATTCATCGTCTGGGTATTGCTGTTGTCCAAGAGGATTTTTAAATTCAGGAATCAGTTTGATATCATGTGGCAACAAGAATTTAGGTCAAGCCATATTCCATATAATTATGAATTTAGTACATGGACATTTAGAAACATCTCTGATTATTTGGAGCTTTCCCATCCAGAGAGATTTTTGATTAATAGTCTGACAAGGTAAATGATGCTGCAGTGAAACCAGGGAAGTAAGAAGTCTTGCAGCTCTCGGAGTAATTTATGTGGTTAAATCAGCATGGCTTGAAGAATGCAGTCGTGGAAGGAAAGAAGTCCCTGTTCTTCACAGGCACATTGCTCATGATATCCTTCTCCCAAAGGTGCAAAAGTTTTTCTACATCTACTTTGTTATTTAAAAGAAGCAACAAGTAATTTGCATTTGTTTGGTTCTTGATCTATGAATGTGATATGGTTCTGAATCTCCATTAGCATATCTGATAGTTTTCTGTTCTCTCCACCTGCATGATACATTCTGCAGACCCCGTCTTCTTTAATAAACCAATGGCCACAAGTATGGTTAATTTGAAACAGGGGAAATCAGCTGCTTCTCAGCCTAAGGTCACTAACAACACCCGGGAGAGCAAAAATGCAAAACCTGAAGTGTTATTAGATAAAGGTGATGAATAACAATGTTTATAATCTCTAGTTAAATGCATCCGTAACAACCTTGAAGCATACTAATTGAAGTTTTTTCTCCTTTTCTTTGTTTCTTTATTTCTTTCCTTCTTTTTTTTTCATTTACAATTATTTAAAGGGGATAAAGGAAAGAATATACTTAAGGTGCAAAGCAGTTTCAGCAATGGAGTACAGCATATAAAGTCATCAGCTGTATTTGAGGGAAAGTTATTCCGCTTTTCTGACTCTTTTCCTGAAGAACAAGTAAGTTCTTGTGTCCCTTAAGGCAGTACCCAATGCTTGGATGTGTGATTTATTGTTTGACTGTGCTAGTGATGAATGAGATGCTCGCCTGCGTTTATATGTAAACCAGTGCAGATTCAAGCACTTGGTTCGGAGATAAATGCTCTTAGTCTCAAATTGGACCATTCATCAATCATGGAAGTATTTCTTTGCTTGTGGAGTTGAGGCACTTAAGGAAACTGCCACTGTTTGTTTCTGTAAAGAAGCTCTAGCAATAAAGATGATCTATGTACCCTCAATATTTCAACTATCAACCAGTTCCCACTCCAACCCTTAACTTTATTTTAAAAGAAATTGAATAATTTTACCCTAGTTGTTTACTCAGAAGAATAACTAGAAACTATGTCGTATCATTTTTAAATTAGTAAGTAGATTTATTAGGCTGATTAGTTAGTTCAGTATATAATGATAATAATGTTCTTTGTTCTATCTTTGTTTATTACTACAGCACCTAATTTATATTTTTATCTTGTTAAGTGCAATATAGACAAAGCTGTGGTGTTTGCACCCTCACATCAGATTCTGTTCCTGTTCGTTGCTTATAAACATTTCTACTGTTATTTTTCCTGATTTAATTTTTTTTTTTGGGTGATTTTATTTTATCATTTTTATTATTATTATTTTTTTTTTGTTTAGCTCAGTTGGTGATAATTTTGCTTAACAAATCCCTTTCCTTCTTCAGCGTCCAGAAATAGTTCAGTGGGTAAAACAAGGTGGTGGCCAGATGGTTGCAGATCAAGTTGAAAATAATGTGCACTTCACTGTTGAGCTTCATGGTGTGAAGCCGTATCATCGAGATAGTGTCAGGAGTAAATACGTATCCAGTCACTGGATTCGTTCTTGTCTGGAGGTATTATTGTTACTCTGTCCTGCTGTTTTTTTGATAGATTAAACTGCTTATTTGCACATCGGAGTTCAGTGATTCATAAACCAATACCTCAAACATTTTTGCTTTGTTTTGCGTTTGAATTATTGCATTTGAAACTATTCAGCTTTAGTTGCATCATAATATAGTCACACAAATGGTCTTAGCCATGTTGAATTTTGTAACCACTGCATCATAGTCCTAGACATTTCTTCCTATGTACATCATGATTCATATGATTTCTGACTAACAAAATCAGTAACACTGGCTTTATGTTATGAACTCTTTCTGGATTCTCTCCTGGTTTGAAGCACTCTTATTGACAATTTGACATCGTTAGATGGTCTTAAGCACATCTTATGTTTTTCTCAGATGATAGTTAAATGTAAACTAAGTCTGTTTATTCTACTATTTTTTTATTTTTTTGGAACAAAAAAGCTTTTTTATTCCAAGTGTATCAGTTCAGTACAACCACCAAAAACAGACAATGATCAGATGGTAAGGACATTATTTCCCCTTGACCATGATCAGCTACCATAAAACTGGAAAGACCTTAACTACCGAACAAAAGAAAAACCAGTCAAACTATTACAGTAAGCATGCATTTTTTCCTGGAATAAGCATCTAGTCAATGCAGTACGGGATACTGCCTTAAACATAGTATTAACATCACATGTTTTCTCCTGGAATACCCGCTGGTTTCTTTCACGCCATATAGCATATATTAACTCAGTCACCAAAGCTTTTAAGAATCTGCACCTTGGATTACGACTTTTCACTGCACACGCCAAATGATCCAATGTAAATGGCCTACCCATGCTTGTACCAGTCCACTCAAGAATGGCCTGAACGGTAGCAGCAGCAAAGTCACATTGAAAATATAAATGATGCACATCCTCAATAGCAGAACCACATAACACACAGTCCAAGTCCACATCAATCCCAAACAGTTGCAGCCTTGATTTAGTAGCTATTCTCCCTCTCAAAACCAACCAGCAAATAAATTGTGCCCTTGGAGTGGCCAAATTATTCATTGTAAATTCTTTACATTCCACTTTATCCACTGCTGGCCAGATCTCCTTATAGATAGACGACATTTTGAATTTATTCTCTAGAAGTTGCTGCTGCCAAGTCCCATTCCCCATAACCAACTGTCGAACTTTATTCTACTATTTGTAAATGATGGGTGGGCTCAGATTCTGAAATCTAAGTCATATCTTTAATGCCGGTTTGTGTTGACAACCTGGTTGATAAATCTAAATCTAAATTTGACTTAAGAATCCAAATCATGGTAGAAATGTTCTTCCAACAGAATGATTCGATTTTGTTGTACTCTTCACGTCATTCACTGTTTGCAACTGCTTATTGCTTTTTTTTTTCGTAACAGAAGCACAAAATGTCTATTTTCAGAAAACATCTTATGTTACTAAACAGTTTAAAAGAAGCTAAAAAGGCTGAAAAAAGCGACCACCACCAGGTCAGAAGAATTTGCAAACAGGCACTTAATACCTTGGAATTCTGAGTTCATTGTTTCTTATACACTTTGGTTGCCTCATGTATTCCTTATGTGACCCCTGGAATGGTATATATGTGTCTGCATACCCTAAACATGGCTCATGAATGTTAATGGAGTTGTAATTTTTGTTACAACAGGAGGGTCTTTTGCTGGATGTTGGTAGTCACGTTTTGTATTCTCCACTTCCATGCCAGATTCCTTTACCTGGACTTGAAGGATATCACTTCTGTATGTCTCGCTATGATCCAAAAGAAAAACAGCTTCTCAGAAACTTGTGTTATGTGCTCGGGGTGACGCTCACTAACAAATTCAGCAAGAAAGCCACTCATTTAATCTGCAAATTGGCTTGTGGTGATAAATATGAGCATGCTAGTAGATTAGGAATGCATGTAGTTACAGCTGAGTGGATATATGAATGTGTCAGGCAGGTGCGAACAAAGCCCTTTATTTTGAATCCTGATATTATTGGTATTTTATGATAAACTTCTCATCAACTTTGATGTCTTTCATGTTGAGACAGAACAAAGTTGTTGATCTCAAAGGGTTTTATCTTAAAGATCTTACATCTGAAGATCAAGAACGTGGTTTATGTTCCTTCAGTCAGTATCCAACTCAATCTATTCAGATGACATCCGGGGATGATGCCTTTAATTGTTCAAGTCCATCACAGGGCTTCAGCAATATGCAAAGAGTTTCTTCCATTGGGTCTGTGGAAAGAGATCAGGACAAGCGCTCTAGTAGTTTAAGTAAGAGAGCAAAAATATCTGAAAATGAAGGTATGGAACATCGACATAAACGTGAATCATCTGAAGATAACTCTATGAATAAGAATGAAATTCCTTTAGAAGACAATGCAACAGATGAACTAGTTTCTTCTGTTGTTCCTGATGTTGCTTCTGAAATCGAGGTTCTTTTAGCCCAACAAACAAGCAAGGTATGTTCCTGGACGTTCTTCATCTGAAAATGCTTTTGAATTCTTCCTCACTTTCTAAATAGTTTCATTAATTAGACCCAGGACCACAATCTGGAGACTAGCGTTTGCCATGAAAACGTATCCTTTTGATTCCTTCAAACTTATACTTTTTGAGTAACATGTTACATAAAGTTATCCTTAACTGTAACCAGTTTATGTCTTCTAATACGACAATTCTTGGTCAAAGGCGTGCTGATCCTTGCTCTAGTGCAGAGCCATCTAAGAACTGGATGAACAGGTGATTTGGTTTGTTATTCTGTTTATTAGTTTGAACAGTAGTAATAGTTTTCTGAATATCCTATCATTTCCATTAGTATGTTTTCATCTCTGCCAAGTCACGGATATGATAAAAAATGAGACTTTTGTAGCAACTGCTGTGAAATGTTCCTTGTAATGAATTTCTGGCCAAGCAACTGAAGTTAAAATTTGGCCATTTACCTATAATACCGTACTTTTACCTTTACAGGCCTCTCCCGCTTCATCCTATCAAGTATAAACCTCTATTCTGCATAAATATGCTCAATAATGTTTGATATTTCAACTTTGGTTTTGCTATGCTTGTTCATTGCTAATCATGAAGCGTGTATGCAATGGATGGGAGTTTCCGAGCATGCAATCAGCTCATTCTACTGAAAATTTGGGCTCATATTTTTGTCGCACACTTTTGGCTCTAATGGCCACAGAAATTTATTTTAGTATATTTTTGCCTACCTCATGTAGAATTTTCATGTTTCAGGTTAGACAAAAGGGAGGATTGTCCTTCTGTAGATTGTGCAGCCAAGGGGATATATGATGGCTTTAGTGAAACACAAACTGATTCTCAGGTTTTCCTATGTTTGGAACAGATATTCGTTGAAATATTTTGTTCCAATTGAATATGCAAATTTTGTTTTACAAAAGCACACTCTTACTCGTGATGAGAAATGACGTGAAGGAGTTCATATCTAATTCTTGTTTTGTATTTTTATCTCTGCATGTATCCACTTACACATCTATGTGATTTGTTTATTCAGGTTGTGATTTATGAAGAAGATTTATCTGGTAGACAAATGATTATTGACAGAGTGAGGAGCAGCAGCAATAGATGAGAAGTACAATACTAATTTGCTCATCCATATTCTCTAAACGCACACCGAGGTAATCAATCTTTGAGTTTAGATTCTCTCTGAGCTTTTTTTCCAATTGATCTTTATTAAACGAAAAAATTGGTTATTTGATGAAAATATGTGACGTGTATTACATAATTGCCCAATACCCCCCCTCCTCCCCTTCCCTCCCTCGCGTGGGTGGTTTTATCACCATTAGGCTTGGTTATTCTTTTGCACAAGTAATGTGAAAATTCCTTAGTTTCAACTTCTTTTAAAGATGAATTTGCACTTGACCTTAACGAATCCTACAGTTTCTGAATCTCACTAGTACATGGAACTGCCTGCTAGAGAATTTTGTTTACGCAATGATTACAAAGACTCTAAACGTGTAAGATGATACGTACACAAGCTGCAAAAATAAGATGTTCCTGTTTTCGTTACTTTGATGCGTGACAAACTTATGTTATGTTTTAAAATGTGATGACTGAGACATGATATTAACTTTGTGAAGAAGCAGGTTACCAACATGCTATGCTGGAGCTGTGAAACTCACTCAAGCTATTGCACGTGTGAAGCTGAGGGGAAGCAGATACTGAGATTCTGATATATTAATGTAAGATTTCTTCATCTGTAATGAAAGCCTGCGAAACATTATATTATCATGAGCCGACCAAAGTCAATTATCTGACCAAAAAAATACACCAAACACCACTCTGGAGTATAGTTTATGTAAAATAAGATTACATAAGTATTATAGTCAATATATGTTGCACTTATAATGTAAGCAACTGTTTGTCTGGTTTTAAATTCAAGTCCGTATCGGTGGTCCTGTTAACCAAACTTGAAGCTTTAGCCTTTTAGACCCGTTCCTAATCCAATTTTTAATCATTCACTTTTATGTTTTGTATGAATTATTAATCTTTGGTATTCAATAATACCGTGATTTCTGAAGTGAGTTGGAGAAAAAGTTAAGGAACCTTGCTTGCTTTTTTGAAAAAGTGTTGTTTTGATCAGTAAAATAGTCGATGAATATGTTGTTAATGCCTTAAACTCGTACTTTGTTTCGAAGTAAGTAGCACGACTTTTGCGTGGGTTTCATAATCAGTGTCGAAACCACATGTTCGAAATTCGAATTCTGTATAAATTAAAAGTAGTAGTGTGAGTAAAATAATGTTAGTGGAAAAATTAGCTGAATCTCCACTTTCTAGCGTACGAACATAAGTACTTTTTTCCCGTTCTTTGTTCCTAGTCTGGTCTGCAAATGAGCTCCAAAAATAAAGGAGACATAGCCTACACTATATTATGGCCACCTAGCTTGGCGCATGGAATTGATAAAATATTACTGAGGGCCGCCTAGATTTGAGATTAAATTGGTAAGTTACAATTAAAATGTGTAGTTTGTGATTAATCATCCTAGTTTAGAATTATAATCAACTGGCAATATAATTTCCAACCCATCACATTTCAAACTGGTAGAGAGCTTAAATGTCAATGTCAAGTGTTTATATTATTAATGGTAAGTTAAGACACGTCGTAATAATATAAGATGATTCAAGTTAAAATATGAGTTCAGTGTTTCTTTGTACCATGCTACTTGTCCCAGTAATTGTCAGATAAATTGGACTCAAACCAGGAGGTCAAAATTTACCAAATTTAAGTTATGCTTCAGTCACGTAACCCTCCGTTTAAGGCTAGTAACTTGGTATAGCTTCTTCCCATACCAGGTGCAAAATTGACATTTGAATGGCATATTTTGCAGTCGGCTGGAAAGGCAATAGTACAACTCAGATTTTGTTCTGTAATGGTTGCCCATGCCAACCTCAAAAGATCATTAATCAGTGAATAAGCAACCGCCACGAATTATAAGCAGGCCTTTTCATCAATTATAAGTTGATAACAACTCCACGACGCTTTTAAATGATATACTAGTACTATGATATTCAGATATTCTATGCTCGACTAACAACGAAGTAACGGTAATTTTATTTTTAGAAGAAATTCTCCAAGTGTCGTGTATATTTATATCTGATCTCCAATTGGAGCTTTTAGCCAGCTTAAGCTAGGGGGTCATTACTCTTGATTCTTGAATCTTGATTGCATTTTAAAAGTTTGTTAAGTTTTACGTGCCTTTGTAAATACGTCTATACCAACTTTTATAATTCCAACTGTCTATTTCAACTTATGTCCCATTGGTTTCGAACATCCAACCTTTTTTGTACTACACTAACACCTTTACCACTAAACCACCTTATGAGTTATGACTTCCATAAATTCCAAGCTACTTTAGTAACTAATACGACACGTACCATCTATTTATGGATTAAATGATTCAAGTTTAAGAAAATTTTACCATAACCATGTTATTACTAAGTACTAACTGTAGTATTTAGGGTGTACGGATAAAAAAAATCCACTCGTTTCGTCCGCCATTTTACTCGTCGATCATCCACCCACAATGGTTAGAACCTTTGTAAAAAACCGTTGCAGTTAGATTTTTAGTTACCTGTCTAGAGACGGCGGGTAGCAGTTTGGTAGGTGGCAACCTGCCCGCCTACCCGCCTAATAGAATCTTGATAAAAAAAATTAGTTTTTCTTATATTATAACTCTTTTTTTTTTTTTTTACTTTTTCTTGTATCTGTATTTGAAAAACTTATTTGTTTTAAATATTAGAACTACTTTGCTTTTGGTATGTACTTGTACGTATGGGATTTAAGATTTTATGACATTTGAAACATTTAGTATTTGTGTTTATTATTTTGTACCATATTTTAATTGTTATCTCATTTAGTATTATTTTTACATATTTTTATTTTAACGTGCAAACCTCCAAACTGCCTGCCAACAATAGTCAACCTCCTGCATTGGTTAGACAAAATGTTTACCTGTCACAGTTAATTATTTAACCTACTCGTCATAGACAGATCAGCTAAATTTTTAATTAAATATCACCGGTTTCTATCTTAGATAAAGAACATTCTTATTCTTCTCATAAAGTTTCACAACTTAAAAACAAAAACGATTTCCACTACCAAATTTATGAACAAGCCCACGATAGAGAAATAAAACTTGACAAAATGGTAATACAAGTAACCTTTAACCTTAGATAACAAAAGAGGACCACAAATGGATCAAATCAACACTTAAAGAAAGGCACTACATTACAATTGTAAATTTACAATCAACCAATCTCTACAATCTTCGATTTTCCACACAATTTATTTACAACAATTATTAAAATTGTTAACGTTCTCCTTCCTCATATGCTTTCCAGCAAATACTCATAATTAGTAAGAAAATCAAAATAGACCCTTTTCACGAGTTCGTCAAAGTAGCCGTTACACCTTCCTCTTCTACATCAACAAACCCCTTCCTTTGTTTCTTTTTCATTTTATGACTCACTCACCCATATTTAATTCATCCCTACCAAAACCAAAATCACTCACCAAGAAATCCGTGCCTTTCTTCCTACTCCGCTCCTCCATTATATATACTCCTCACCTCAATTGCTCTGAGCTTCTATTTTCATCACTCACACTCTGTTTTCAAACACCAAACCCCAATTTCTTGAACACCAACCAAAAATGATCCGCCGTTCGCCTCACCCGAACCTGCAAGACTTGTTCTCCCGAACGCCGCTTCTCTCCGGCAGCTCAACCCCCACCAGCAGCACAACAACAACAACAAGCGACAGAAGCAGCAGCAGCGACACAGACGAAAGCCCGCCCAATTCCTTCCGATACGACTTCCAAGATCTCAATTTCAAGATTTCAACCGTTCCGATTTCATGTTCCCAGTCCTACAAATCGCTCGCTGTTCTCTCCGGCCATGTGGGTTCTGTTTCTTGCCTGGCCTTATGCGGAGAGTTCATTCTCAGCGCTTCCCAGGGCAAAGATATCATAGTTTGGCAGCAGCCTGATTTGCGCCAGTTTACCAAGTTCGGTCAAGGGGATGGCTCGGTTAAGGCGCTTGTCACGGCTGGGAACAGGGTTTTTACTGCTCATCAGGATAGTCGAATTCGAGCCTGGAAGGTTTCCAGAAGGTCTGAGAACATATTCAGGCTACTGGACACTCTGCCTACTAGAAAGGACTACTTGGGCAAGTTCATGAAGCAGAGTAATTACATTCGTACCAGGCGGAATCATAAGAAGCTGTGGATTGAGCATACGGATAGTATTTCGTGCTTGGCGGTTTCCAATGAGCTGATTTACTCTGGTTCTTGGGATAAGACTCTTAAGATTTGGAGGATTTCGGATTTCAAGTGTCTAGAGTCTATTAAGGCGCATGATGACGCGATAAACGGACTTGTTGCGAGTAGCGTAGGAGGAGGAGTGGTGTATTCAGCTTCTGCTGATGGGAAGATTAAGGCCTGGGGGAGGGATGGTAAGAGTAAAGGCCATTTGCTTAGGGCCACTCTGGAGGGTCATAGGGACATTTCGGTGAATTCGGTTGTGGTATCGGAGGATGGGAGTGTGGTTTACGGAGGGGGTTCGGATGGTTACTTGATGGGGTGGTTGGCAAACAAGGAGTTTGATAGTTGGAAGGAGGTTTGTGAGGTGAAAGCGCATAAGATGGCGGTTTTGTGTTTAGGTCTAATGGGGGACTTTGTTTGCAGTGGCTCGGCTGATAAGACGATTTGTATATGGAAGAGAGAAGTGAATGGGGGTTGTTTAGGCATATGGTGATCAGAGGGCATGAAGGGCCTGTTAAGTGTCTGCAAGCGTCCCCGATGAGAGTCGGGGGCGGGTTCATGTTGTATAGTGGAAGTCTTGATAAGAGTGTTAGAGTTTGGTGGGTGCCTAAGGATGAGACTAGTGGTGTTCAAATGACACAGAAGAAGAAATCTGATGCATTTTTAGATCAGTGATTGAGTCCAGGATTGCTGCTTTTGGTAGTTTTTCATGTTAGCAGGAGTGAGGAATTTTTGTGTTTGTGATTCAAGTGTAG
The DNA here is from genome assembly GCA_028274465.1 of Plantago ovata. Lineage (NCBI taxonomy): Eukaryota > Viridiplantae > Streptophyta > Magnoliopsida > Lamiales > Plantaginaceae > Plantago > Plantago ovata. The sequence goes on from CM051458.1 coordinate 96,242,160, forward strand.
AAATGGAAGTTAAAATTAGTTTGTGTATAGGTTGAGATGTTTTACTTTTAGTTTCCCTTTTACAGGTTCAAATATACATACTTTTGATGTTGTAAAACTGTTTGGAATTGAATTGAATTTTTATACTGTATCTTTTGGATTTGGTTTGTTCCTCTGCCTGTTCCATGTTGCTACTAACTAATACTGATCATGTGCTATAGATTTCCCACAATCTCTCAAATTTGTCCATATAGCAGACACTATCTGATGACTGATGAATTGAGGAATTGTTAATCCATCACATCTCATCAGGGGTTGTTTTTATGCTTGGTGCTTATATTATCAGTTGTCTTCATGCAATGTGCAACAGAGTTTCTAGGAAAAAGATGTTTGAATTCTTTAAATTGGAACTACCTAAAGCCTGATGTAGCGAATTCAAACTTCTCACCACTAGATCATTAGCAAAAATAATCCAACAGCCATTCGATAACTTAAATGCATTTGCGGTCATTTCTCAAGTGATGTGACTTTATGCGTGTAATCCGCGTTTGTCAATATAATTTATATGGAGTTTGGGAGTAAACAGTGATCTGAATGGAGAGTTGTGAGCAGGGAAACAACCTCGGATAAGATTTGAAAGACAAAATTGTGATTAGATGTGAAGGCTGTCAAGCCGACTAAGAAACATAGGACAAAGAACAAACAAAGAATAATCCTTAATCTAACCCACCAAGTAAGAATAATCTACTTTGATTGACATAAATAAAGTGATTTATACATTTTTAAAGCTATAAAGAGCTGGTAAACAAAGACTGAATGGGCCGAGTGAAGATTAGAGAGTGAGAAATCGGTGATTCTTATGAACTCTTTGAATCAAGAACTGTATAATAATAATGAAAAGAGAATCATAAACAAGACTAATCTAGACGCTGACGCGGTATTATGCTAATTTAGACTATTATATCCACCGAGTGGTTAGTTATGTTAAAAAAAAATGTGGTATGACTTGTTTACTTGTATCAGAACACTTTGAATGTGCCCTTTTTTTTTTTCTTCCTTTCCGAATTGAAGTGATACAAGTTGCTCTTCTTAAATCATTAATTTCAAAACGTGACCTTATTTGATCATGCTAAAGGTTGGAGGAATAACCGAATAAAACTTTCAGGAAGCAGCCTCCTCGAGTCATATTATGCATTAACATAATACATGCATGAACCGAGTTAAGTCCAGGTCGACCTGGGGATTTCAAAACACTAAGTGCCAGACTGTCAGTTCATTCTTTTCTTGATATGAACACATCTCTCGTGTAATCCACTAATTCAAGGGCGTCTTTTGCAGTTTACAAGTAAAATTTGTGTGGTTTCATCATTTATTTACACAATATACTAGGAGGATATATTGTTAGGTATAGATTCGCTTACATTATTTAGTGCAGATTCTCCAGAAACAGAAATACATCAATTGCACCATTAGCCCATTACCATGTTTCAGTACGTACCATTTAGGTACGCACAATCTGTTTAATAATTTCCTTGTGATCAAATGCAATTTGATTCATCCATAAAAGCTAATGATGAAAATCCATTAATATCTTACCTACAAAGTAAGATTATGAGAGGCTTTCTCCTTTACCACTTTTAGGACCACTGGTTACTTCTTTATACTAGATACTAGTAGTATATTTTGTTCTCATAATCAAACTGACATAAGAAGGCACTTCACTTTGTTTAGGTTTGATGCAGAAATGAAGAAATATCTTGGCTAAAAAGAGAAAAGAAAATTTAAGACCAAAAGAGGTTGATATAGTGATAAGTACTAAACTTTTAACCTAACTGACGACATAACATTTGCTGGACCACTAAAAAGGAAGAGTGTAATTGTGCTTCACTCATCTTCTTCAATGAAATAACATATGCATGAAGATACAAAATATACATTATATAAAAATGTAGCTAACCAATTACCAAACCAACAATTGGAAGCAATTGACACTTGCAAACTTTGTCCAATTAATCACTCCAACGATATAATGATCATTATTATGTGTAATTTAAAAATAATTCAAGGTGAAAATCAACTTAAAAGTGACATGGAAAATGAAATTAAGGAAGTATGGATTTTGTTACATTTTATTATTTCTAGTATTTTAATTCCCATGTCGTTCTCGATTGAAAATGGGAGTTGCACTAGAACTAGACCAATGGCATATGTAATCAACCGGATAGATCTGCAATGCACCTCATACACATCTCCCATATATATGCATTGCACGCCCTAGAATCGAAACAGCGAGTGATATTGGATATGAACCGTTTCATTGGGTTATGGTTCATGGCTATGTTTTTTAAAAGTTGGTTTGACCAGCTGATCAAAAAAATTGGTGACTTAAAAAGAAAAAATAAAAAAAAGGAAATGTTAAAAAACCACATAGGCAGGCATACTGTAGTTGAAGAAAAGAAGGCAGATAGATAACCCACACAAAAGAAAGAAGAAGATGAGATGCTTGAGCTTAAGCAGCTCAGTGCTCCTCCCATGCCCTTCCACTACTATTCCATCACACCTTATCCCACCGCCCACCACCTACACCCCGCCGCATCGGCCGTTAAACCTGCGCTCAATTGGTTGTAATGATATTTACAGTTACAGTTGTCGGCGGAGAGGCATTTCGGTGATAACACGTGGCCTCCCGTCGACCAACACCTACATATTCGCCTTTGTTTTCCCCCTCTCTCTTCTCGCCGTCACCATCTTCGTTTCCATTGGTATTTCCGATAAGCTCGACCAGAAATTCATCGATGAGGTATGTATCTACCCTGATTGCTTCCAATTGTTTATGCTGTTGTGTTGATTATTATAACAAATTTATGATTTGGATTTCATTGAATTAGTTGGTTAGCATTGGCGAGTGATGCAAATATAGCAATCATTAGAAGAAATTGTGCTAAATACTGGATGATGATCATGTTTTACTATTTGTTAGTACTGGTTTTGAATTTTCACAACACAAATTAGACCTGATGAGTAAGCTCATTGTGTGAACAGTATCTATACCAACAATCAAGTTAGGCATGGAGTAATAATGTCTTCGGTTTCAGTAGGATAGATTGTTACAAACCATAAAGTAGGACTTGCCAGTTTACACTTGAGACCAATCAATCTATGCAGTATTTGAAATGGGGTGTTGGCTATGTGTAGCACTATAGCTAAGTTTTTCCTTCAGACAAAAACTAGGGAACGTTATTGTAACTAGTAATGACTTTGTGAACAAATGATATTCTGAAAGATGACGCTCTACGGTTCTAGTTTATAAGTACAAAGAATCCAGATTGCAAACGGAGAGATGCAATAATATTTCCGACTTGTCTAATTTCACTCAACTTAAGTGTCTGAGAAGAATAAGTGGGTGACATCAATGATACTAAATTGGTAATTCTAGCTAAGTTTTTCCTTGAGAGGAAAACCAAGGAACACTTGACGAATTTTTGATGCAGTCATATTGTGAAGATGACAATCTTGTATATATATGTATATAACCAAGAATTCAGGGTGGGGCATCTGTGATTCAAGGGGGATTGAATAGGAGGTGGAGTTGTTCATTCATTCAACAAGTTCTAGTCACTTCCTTTAAATATTTTCAATCAACACAGAGTACTTGTCTTAAATTTCCCAATACATGTCCTCAAAGACTCTCAAGGCTAGCATATTGCTGTTGGAAGCCCAATCTTTCTTGTCTTATTTTATTCACATGCGAATATCTCATATCTAGCATAATTTAATGCACATGAAAAGCACCACTCTATAATACATACTACATATATCAGCTCTCAAAAAAAACAACATCAAAATACTATATAAGAGAAAAGTAGAATTTGTGGTCAACTGGTCATATGTTTAACTACAACATGAATGTGGAACTCTTCTGTGTAAAAATGCAGCTCACAATTTCTTTTATTTGATGGTCAGCTTGCTATGGAACAAGCAATGTTAGAGGAAGATGAGAATGGAACTGAAATTTCCACTTCTCCAGAAAGAGAAACTGCACCAAGTCGTGTCCGCAACCGCCCCAAACGAGAAGTTGACTCATCATCTATGTAACCTTAGTTAACATTTGGGACTCTTGGGGCCCTGGGCAAAGTAGAGTAGTAGACATGGATGTTATCAGCTTTCTCTGTTTCCACGTCTCATGCCTTCTGTATACCTTGTTACCAATTTCAAATTCTCTACCTATATAGATTAGTAGTAATTACATATGCAACAAGGTAAATAGTAATGTCAATTGAGTGATTGAGCCTGCTAGTTGACGCTTATGTTCACTTTTCAGGGTGTCAAACTTGAGAGGATTTTTAACCTGTGTACTTGACTCCATTCAGATTTCAGAGGATATAAAAACATTTTGTAATGCTAACTGCGCTATATTGCATTGAATCATACTATTACTTGGGCGTTTCTTTCTCCTTGACAAATACATGATGAGGCATGAATGATGTGCTGATATAGTACCACTCTCATTCGCGAGCACTACAGAATCATGCTGAGTATTTCGTTCTGGTATCATTATGGTCAATGTCCGCATTCTTTGATTTGCTGTTCTTTCAACCGTATTGTAGGATTAAACACAAGGCAACTACACCTCTCATAGGGAAAACCGGCGGCATCTCTATTGCATTTTGCACAGAACAAGTACCAAGTAACAAATAAGGAAAAACACTGCATACAAAATAAGGTTACTAATCAAACTTGAGATAAGTGAGATTATAATTCTTCATTCATTGTCACGAGTCACGACAATATATAAATATCGCAAGAGCATAGCTTGATTAGCTTCTCCCCGGTATTCATCCAGTGACCTGACAGGAAACATCGCAAACTACTCCAACCGAATCTGTCCGACAATATCACCTGGACCTGGAGATGTTCGCTATACTTGGGTAATGAGCTTCGGCATTCGGAAATGGGTATACGTTTCAATTTCAAACAAGCTCCCTTTTCCAAATTCCATGCACCATTGATTGCTTCAAAGTCTTTTAACTTATTACTTAGCAACTGAACCAAATGTGTTCATAATGGACATGTCAAGCTTCTGATTCACCAGGGCTTCAAGACTGCAAAAGAAGAACGAGAAATGATTTCGCTTGTGAATATAAGATACTTCAAGTGATTTCATCAGTGTTATTTGTTTATAACAGAAACCTAAACCTTGATGACATACCAGTGCTGTGACATTCCGATGAGAAATCAAGGAAGCAAAGATCAGTCGTTTATCCAGAGATTACAAAACAGACTTCATTCATCATCAGTTAGCAAGATATCTTGACCTCAGAATACTTGAAGAACCTTTCAGAATATGGCTTACCTGATTTCATGCCCGAGATAATTTCATCTGGCAAAATATGCTCCGACTCACCAGTCTATCCTGTACTTCGACTGACCCAGAACCAAACAAAACTAGTTCCTTTAATCACAGCTCAGTGAAGGCTAATCTTCATCGAATGAATACGGAAGCATGTCAATGCCTTATGCCTCCTCTCAAGGGTTCAACTAGGCAAGAGTGCACAGCCTTTTGCCCTCAATCTTGACTCCAGACCGAAGAATTTCAGTCCAGAAGACACCAAGTTAGCAGCTTTAATTTTCATATGGTCTATAAGCATCTCATCATAAATTATGACATCAGCCTCACTTAGATGCTCACTGTCTTTCATGTGTGAGAAGACTGCCCTCGCCTCTTCAATTGTTCCATGCTTGCACATGCCGTAGATGATACCAGCATATATAATGCTGTTCGGAGCACAACCTTGTTCAATCATTTCATTTATGACCTCGACAACCTTTTTAGCATCATTTAGCTTGCAGACATGGATAACCGTAAGAGTGTACTTGAATTCCAAGGGGCCATTATCCACATTCGCTAAGCAGTCGCGAATAAGCATCATTGCAGCTTCTATCTCCCCTACACCAGAAAGGCTTTGAGCCAATGAATAATAAGCAGCAATTGAAGGAATTTCAGACATTTCGTGTATCTTGTTGTAACACGTACAAGCTTCCTGAATTTCTCCAACTTTAACGTAACATAAAACTGCATTGCTGTATGTTGATGAGTCAGGTAGTAATCCTGAATCATTGAGATCATGGAACAATGCTAATGCCTTCTTTTCCTCATTGCTGTTCAAAAGGGCCTCCATAAGTATATTGCATATTGGAACTTGTAAATTGATTTTCACCTTCAGATACTCAAATACTTCCAAAGCCATCATTACTCCACCATTCTTCTCTACCGTGGAAGAAAAGAACTTGATTAGATCATTGGTGACAGAAAAGTTCAGTTTCTGCATTAGCTCCAGTAACTTAGAAAAATCTTCCATTCTCTTCGACTCTGCGTACGACAGCAAGATTGGATTAACAGTATGGAAGTTAGGTTGGAGATCCTCATGAAGCGTTAATTGGAAAAGTTTATAAGCCCTGTCAACTAGTTTTGCATTGCAAAAGCCTTGAATAAGGGAGTTATATATTGCCAAATCGGCCCTATATCCAGATTCCATCAGATCTTTCAGCAAATCACAGGCTGAACCAACCTTCCCATCTGCCACATACGCATCGATCAGAGAACATAAATAGCCCTGTCTATCAAGCATTTTCTCTCTTTCATCTCCTTAAACAATTCATAACCCTTTTCAACCCGGTTCGCTTCACAAAGTGCCATGATCAGTGTTGAATAAGCCATAGTATCCGGATCAACACGGTCGTTTTCCATTTCCTCCCAGACTCTCAAACAACTGTCCAAATTTCCTACCGACACCAACACCCTTACCATCGCCGTATAAGCAAACACATCAGGCTTGCACAGACACTTCCTCATCTTCTTTAAAAGGTCAACATTTCATCCATTCGCCCTGCTTACATAACCCCTTAACTAAAATCATAAAAGTATTGCTTTGTTCCATCAACCCATCATCCTTGAAATCACCATAAACCGCCATAGCCAGATCCAAATGGTCAGTCCTTACTAAGGCATCCATTATTCTATTGTACAAAGCGATACCCGGCTTCACTCCAAATTTCTTCATCTTCTCATACACATAGTACACTCTCAGACCTCTTTTCGCATCACAGTGCATTCTGATCAAGATTTCAAACTGTTTCTCAGTAGGTGGCTTCCCTTGTGTGTTCATCAACTCAGGCACCTGATCAGCATCCCGGAAGTGATTCACTCGATTCAAGAAATGCGCAAACGCATTGTAACATGCAAAATCATGCCTATATCCCTTCTGTTTACCTGTCATTCGGAACCGCAATCAATTCGATTTTTCAAGCTTTTGCCAGCTAATATAACTACTACATGCTATTTAGGAACACAATACAATCAATGTTAAATAAATATTTTGGCCTAAAGGGTTTTAACTTACCAGCCCAATGGAAGAACTTGGTGGAGAGCCTAGGATCAGCATCCGAGAACTTCAAGACCTCAGCCACAAGACTCGGAGTAACTCGCCGGAGCCGATTAAGGTCCTCCAGCAGGGGTGGGCCCCAGTGCTTGCGCTTTCTGAAGGCATCAACTATGTATCTGGCAATGGGGGAGAGATTTTTAGCTAAAGCAAAGAACTTTTCTGATGGGTCTTTAGTGTAAGGTGGTTTGTGGTGGTTTATTTCATCTGGGTCCCATTTCTGGAGGTCGAACGGCTCGTCGGAGATCGTGGTGGGGTTGTGAGGGCGGATGGATTTGCGGTTGGAGAAGTAGCCGCCGTGGACAGTGGGGCGGTTCTGGGTGGGTTTACGGTGGCCGTAGAAGAAGTAAGGTTTAGACTGGTTGGCGATTGCCGCCGGCGGTGGGGGTTTAGGTGGCATTTCAGGTTTGGTTGAGAGTTTTTTTTTTTTTTTCCCTCCTACTTTTCTCGGTATTCTTAGGGGCCTTAGACACCCGCATCAGTGGTTTAAGGCTAAAGCCAGTTTAAGGGTTTAAATTGGCCTTAGCCGCGTTTAAGCAGTTTTCGCCTGCATCAGTCACTGCTTAAACGCAATTAAGGCCAGTTTAAGGCCTACCACGTCTTTTTTTTTTTAATTTTTTTTATTTTTCTTCAGTTAATGTAAAGAAGAAGGAAGATTTGTTGTAAAGAATTTCATACGAAATCAAGTTAATAGATGGAAATCACAAATATATTACATTAAGTTGTACCAAATTTGGGTGTTGAGAGTGTTTTGATTTTAATTAAGAAGGGAAAAATGAGTTAGAGAAGGTGTGAGCAAACATATCCAAGAGTGGTGTCTATTTATAGATCTCGAAAAGTTCTATCCGTTGGTAATTTTTATTTATTTTTAGCATTTGTATTTTAAAAGTTATGACCGTTTGAAATTTAAACGGAAAAAAAATTAAAAAACAGGAAAAAAAAATTAAAAAAGGGTGGAGTCCACCTTATGTGGCGCCAGCCTAGTGGCTGACGCCACTAAACGGGTCCGCGGTTAGTATAACCGTGGACCGCGGTTAAACCGCGTAAAACGCGGCTTAACCGCATTTACCTCCTGCTGATGCAGAAGGTCTTAGCTCAAGTAGTAAGGTAGTCAACAAACTGCTATTAAGGCACAAATTCGACGAACTCAACTTATTTGAATTAAACTAAAGAACAGGAGAGAACCGAATGAATCTGAATTGAACTGAAATTATTTGTAATATAAAATACGATTAAGAAAATATGAACTGAACTTAAGATTTGAACTAAACTTAATGCATCTGAACTGGACTAAACCGAACTTAATGTATCTGAGGTCTAAACTGATCTGAACTAAACTTAGAATAATTAATTTTCATACGAATTGAACATAGCCTAATTGGCGAAAAATTGAATTTTTATGTTAATTCCTCATCTTAAATGGTAGTCAAGATCAACTTCAAGTAACATAATAACATAATGGTCGAAGTCCTATTTAGCAGAAATAATAATTTCTTCGAAACCCTAATTAGTACTCCAAAAAAATTAATCAAATCGAACCCAAAAAGAAAAGAGGATGGGATATAAGCAAATCAAACGAAAAACTTACCAATCAAGGTCAGCGGCGAAATCGCTGAAAAAATTTTATTTCACCAAATCGGAAAACAGCTCCGATGGAGTGGTTTCCGTTTCGTCATAGGAGGTCGGAGCTCATAGGAATGTGACGTAAAAAGCGCTACGGCGACAAAAACAAGGGGGCAGAGAGGAGTCGGACACACATAAAGAGATAAATAAAAGAGAGTGATATGGACGATAGGGTCCCGTTGATGAACAGTGGCGTTGGGTCTCTATAATAGAGACCCAAACGTAAGTAACCTTTTGTACAGCCCAAGACCTCTCTAATTGAAAGCCAAGCAAGTCGGAGTTCATAGTAAGGTCTCGGCTTCGAGTAAAATACCGCTGAAAGAGACGCCCAAAAAAGGATCCGACAGTGCTCGGCTGGATTAGTCGCCAAAGTGAATACCAATATAATTTTAAAAAAATAAAATTGATAGCTAACTTGCACAAAATCTCGCGGATCTTATCATATTACACCTCGCTGGTAAAAATATCCATATAAGTCATAAATTGGGTTATTATAAAATCCACTTAAGTTTCCGTCCAAATCTAAAAAATAAAATGGAGTTTCTTCCTCTGCGTTCTTTAGGTCGATGGTGACAATGGTGATCTTTTCGAACACAATTCATAAGCTACATGATTTGATATCACGCTCGAATAATATTCAACTACTGAAAATGCAGTAATAAACAAATGTAGAAGAGAAGAAGAAGAACAAATCAAGTGCGCCTAAAGTCGGAGAGCATAAATGAATTATGTACTGGACAAATTAGGCAGGTTAGCTTGTATACAAAGCGTGTTAGATATTGGCACAACTTTGGTTTGTAAATAAGCGTTTTGTAGCAGACGTTAATTATTTGTTAGAGGGAAAAATCCCCATGGTATACTTTATAATCATCTATTTACAACTTTACAAATATAATACCTCACACAAATTAATATTATATTGTATTATTAATCCTTAATTTGAGAGAAAGCATTATGTATTTTTTTTTAAATGTATATTTACTAAAATGCTCTTACTCCCAATTTTTCTTGAGTGCGTCTTCTAGTAGACGGTCTCTAGTATAGACCAACTTATATAAATTATAAAACTACCCCAACTAAGAAGCTACAAAACAATACAAAACTTTTTAAAATTTCGGGGGTCAAACTGTATTAAATGTAAATAATGATCCTTTTGCAATAAACCCATTCTATCTCTCCATTCTTTCTTTTTCTTTCTCAGAAACAATCACAGCGAATCCTTTCTTCTTTTTCTTCTTCTTCTTCTTCTCTCTCTTCTTTCTTCTTCTTTCTTCTTTTTTCTCCGGCGGTGGTGGGGTGGCGGAGGAGGCGGTTCTTGGAAGTGCACCAGGCGGAGTTGGTGGCGCACTGGAGGAGCTCGGCTTTGTCGGAGTTGGGGATGTGGAAGAGTGAGAAGAGGGAGACAAAGGCGAGTAAGGAGATGAAGAAGCAGCAGCGCATCAAGTATTTGCCTTCCATTTTTTTGGTGTCCCCTGTTTTGGAATTGTGTGAGGGAGTGAGTGGGCTGTGCAATCTGTGTTAATGGGCACTTTATATATAGTAGATATAGATAGGAGAAAACGAAATTGTTCTCTGAAAAAAAAAAAAAAAAAAAAGAGAAGGAAATTATTAAATTATTTGTTTGGTAATGGAGAACGGGGTTAGCTAGGTTGGTACGTTCAGAAAAAGTTCCCATGATCTCTGGCATATGTCCCATGATCTTAACAATACATCCCATGATCTCACATTTCGCGGTGCTCTGTTTTTTTATAGTCGTTTGCATCTAGGTTTTATATAGATTTGTGTTTGAATCGACGTTGTTAAAGTTGTTTGCATCTAGATTTATGTAGGTATGTGTTTAGGACGAAGTTTGTTGGTGATAAATGTTAGATTTGGCATCTAAAAGTAGATTTATGTAGATTTGATGATAAATTTACGTTCAGAAATATTTTCCATTATATCTGGCATATGTCCCATGATCTCAACAATACATCCCATGATATCACATTTAGCGGTGCTCTGTTTTTGTTTTTTTTTTTTTTTTTTTTTTTTTATAGTCGTTTGCATCTAAGTTTTATATAGATTGTGTTTGAATCGACGTTGTTAAAGTTGTTTGCATCTAGATTTATGTAGGTATGTGTTTAGGTCGAAGTTGTTGGTGATAAATGTTAGATTTGGCATCTAAAAGTAGATTTATGTAGATTTGATGATAAATTTACGTTCAGAAATATTTCTCATGATCTCTGGCATATGTCCCATCATCTCAACAATACATCCCATGATTTCACTTTAACATTCCATGATATCAAAAACAGGAAGAAAAAAAATTATATCAACTATATATCCCATGATTTCACTTTTACATGCCATGATTTCACTTTAACATCCCATGATTTCACTTTAACATCCCATGATCTAAAAAACGGGAAGAAAAAAAGTATTCAATTTTTACCATCATATCAACGATAAATCCAATGATTTGAGTTAAACATCCCATGATTTCACTTTAACATCCCATAATTTCAAAAACGGGAAGAAAAAAAGTATTCAATTTTTCCATCATATCAACTATATATCTCATGATTTGACTTTTTCATCCCATGATTTCACTTTAACATCCCATGATCTCAAAATAGGAAGAAAAAAAATCATATCAACTATATATCCCATGATTTCACTTTTACATGCCATGATTTGACTTTAACATCCCATGATTTCACTTTAATATCCATGACCTCAAATACGGGAAGAAAAAAGTATTCAATTTTTTCTATCATATCAACTATATATCTCATGATTTTACTTTAACATCCAATGATTTCACTTTAACATCCCATGATTTCAAAAACAGGAAGAAATAAAATCATATCAACTATATATCCCATGATTTCACTTTTACATGCCATGATTTCACTTTAACATCCCATGATTTCAATTTAACATCCCATAATCTCAAAAACGGAAAAAAAAAAAGTATTTAATTTTTTCCATCATATCAACTATATATCCCATGATTTCACTTTAACATCCCATGATTTCACTTTAACATCCCATGATTTCAAAAACAGGAAGAAATAAAATCATATCAACTATATATCCCATGATTTCACTTTTACATGTCATAATTTCACTTTAACATCCCATGATTTCAATTTAACATCCCATGATCTCAAAAACGGGAAGAAAAAAAGTATTCAATTTTTTCCATCATATCAACTATATATCCCATGATTTCAATTTAACATCCCATGATTTCACTTTAACATCCCATGATTTCAAAAACAGGAAGAAATAAAATCATATCAACTATATATCCCATGATTTCACTTTTACATGTCATAATTTCACTTTAACATCCCATGATCTCAAAAACGGGAAGAAAAAAAGTATTCAATTTTTTCCATCATATCAACTATATCCCATGATTTCACTTTAACATCCCATGATTTCAAAAACAGGAAGAAATAAAATCATATCAACTATATATCCCATGATTTCACTTTAACATCCCATGATCTCAAAAACGGGAAGAAGAAAAATCATATCAACAATATATCCCATAATTTAACTTTTACATGCTATGATTTGACTTTAACATCCCATGATTTCACTTTACAATGATCTCAACCAAAATGGAGGGAGTACAATTTACAACAATTCCATTAATCAAAATAATTAGTAACTTAATTAACTAGTACTACTACTACCACTACTTGTACTACTAAAGTACTAATTACTAACTATACTACTACTACACGAATTTCACCAAAAAGTTTTCTCATCTCCATGTTGACAACATAGCAATTGTAGTGCTCACCACATATCAACGGGAAAAAGAACTACAAAAAAAAAAAACAGTTAAAAACTACAGTGAGAAAACAGTATACGGTCTAGAAAAAACGGTACCTACAATCTCAAACTAAACATCCCATGATCTCAACCAAAAAACCCATGATCTCAAAAAATAGATAGAACTACAAAAAAACAGTTAAAAACTATGTGTACAAATGAGAAAACAGTATACGATCTCAAAAACACAGTACCTATAATCTCAAACTAAACATCCCATTATTTAAATCAAATATCCCATGATCTCAACCAAAAAACCCATGATCTCTATAATATCGACAATTTTACCGTTCTTACAAATGACAAAACTAATGCTAATGGGTATTAACAATTCCTACTACTAACTAGTATTACCACTACTGATTACTACTAGTACCTCAAGTCCTCAACCCAAGTATCGACCAAAACTACAAATTACACCCCAAATCTCAATCTATTAACCATAACAAGGGTAAGGGACATAAGTAACAAGAAAACACCCCTGCCTCTTAACAGGCTAGGCTAACGTGTGACCATTAGCAACCTTCAACCAAGCCAAAGTAAAAAGGAGAAAAGCATGCTATTACAAAATCTCTCTGCCTCTTCAAATCGATTCAAGTGGGAAGGACTACGAACCACAACTAACGGCGGCGAGTGTGGTGGAGAAGGTGGCGAGGAAGAAGCGGAGAGGCGCGGCCGATCTGATCTCTATCGATCTGATCTCTGTTTCTGTTAATAAAAGAAAGAAAGAAGAAGGTTAAATTGGCAGCTAGTCCCTACATTAATTTGTTATTACAATATTGCCACCGAAATTTTATGGTATTATAAGATATTGTTGGTAAATTGCATTATGGTATCGTCTCTCGTAGAGACCGTCTTTCCTGAGAATTTGTGATTTTTCTTAACTTTGGTAAATGTTTTTTATCCGGCGCACGGTGTGATTAACTGTATTCTAGTTGGTATGTTGGTGCCATTTCAGAATTTAATATGCTATTTAATTTATCAGCTTGGGTCACAATAAAATGTATGTTATAATAAAGTTTGAGAGCGGTTGATATTTAAATAAATAAAATAGCAAAGAGTATCTCTCCATAGTCCATATATATATAGACACAACTAAGAACCATCGAACCTTGAAGATTAATCTAATCTAAACATTAGTTGGAACCTTTTAGATTCTTCAATGATCTAGATTATTTTTTCCTATGTTTATCTTACAAGCTTGTAATTTTTCCTATTTCTACGATATATAATAACATCCCTAGACACTTTTCTTACATGATCAAAAGCTTCATGGGCTTGGGAGTTGAAGATAACGGTCCGTGACATTGTCATCCATACGGCCATATCCATCTAAGATGATCCTCTTTTTTCCAACCGTTCTCAGCAGAGCGGGTTTACAGTGGCCGCAAAAGAAGTAAGGTTGCGGGCGTTGGTAATCGTATCGTCGGTGAGGGGTTTGGTGGCATTTTAGGTTTGGGCCGTGAATTTGCGCATTTCTCATTTCCCGCTGTTATATTTTTTCTCTTTTCCCCTCTCATCTCCTTTTTTTCCATGTGCCTATGTTTACCAGAAATATCATATTTACTCCACTTTCCTTGATAATAGTTTCTAAAACTTCAGGTCTGACTTTATTTTACAGGACGTCGAAAAACATTGAACTCGATTGTTGGACACAAAATGAAATAAAATAAAAATAAATAATACATACTCAACTGATATTACATAAATAACCCCAAACCTTAACGACTTATCAAGTATAGATAGTCGATGTCGAACACAACTGAACACCTTTATCCGTTGAGTGAATTTGGACTTTAACCTCAAGGTGTCTAGCCAAACTACACTAATGTTTCCAGTAAATTATTAATGTCTGTAGAGATAGATATTAGCATCCAAACTTAAAAGTGCTAGTACAAATAAAAAAAAAAAAAAAAAACTACAAGTTCAAGAGCGCGGTTTTACCCAACTCATCAATATCCCTGCCAACAAGATTACACCTAATCAAGCTTCCAATGGTATCTGCCGCCATTTGAGATCCTTCAAACCATGCCCTTTCGCCAGTTTCTTATACAAGTAGCTATCAAAAGTCATCCTCTGCACATACTCATCTCCACACAGCTCAACCAGAGCTTCTCTCCCAGCATTACTCCCATAAAACACCCTCTGCAACAAGTCCAAGAACTTGAACGTACAGAAATACTCATCATCCCATTCCTCAAATACTCTCTCCTCAAATCCCTCTCTCCGATCATCTTCTCCCCATTCTCCGACGCTCTAACAATCCCTTCTCCACACATTCTCCCACTTTTCGCCGCAAAGTATATGCCCTCGCCTGAGCATTTCGTCACGTACCCTGCTGCATCGCCGACCAATGCGACCCTCCCACGGACACGAACCGGTCGAGGGTGCTCTGGGATTGGATGAGCTTCAGTTTTGATGATCTTCCCACCTGAGATTTTTGAAGTGACTCTGTTTGTTACTGCGCCTTGCAACTGTTTGATGTATTGCTTGTGAGAGACCGTTCCTGTCCCTACTGCAACATGGTCGCATTTAGGGAACACCCAGCCGTAGAAATCCGGTGAGACGTCGTTTCCGACGTACATTTCGGCTAGATTCTCGTAGTATTTCATTTTGTCATCTGGTAGTTTGATTCTTTCTTGGAATGCTATTGCACAGGCGTAGTCCCCTGCTTTGATCGATTTAGCTACCTTGCTGTTTGCGCCGTCTGCTCCCACTATGACATCCACGGAGAGCTTTTCTCGAGTGTTGTTGGAGAGGTAGTGGATTGTGTAGGGGGATTTTTCTGTTACTGGGAGGTCTAGGTTAGTGACCAGGGCTTTGATTAGCTTGGCACCGCGTTGCTCTGCACGGTCGCGGAGGAAATTGTCTAGGACTTCGCGGCGGAGCATGGAGATGAACTCGTTGGGCTTGAGTGTTTTTCCGAAATCAACTGTGAGATTTGAGGGTGATATGATCTTCATTTTGGTGACTTTGCGGTCTATGAGATGATCGGGGATGGAGAACTCGTCTAGCATGCATAGTGGGATCGCCCCGCCGCATGGCTTTGCTGCTTCAGGGCTACGTTCGAAGAGGAATGTCTCGATACCGCTGGCGGCCAGAGCCTCTGCGGCAGAGGATCCTGCTGGACCGCCCCCGATTACAGCTACACGTAGTTTTGAGCTGATGGTGAAGGGCATAACGCTTGTGATTTGAGGTTTGAAAGTCTTGGTTTTGAGTGGCTGATTGAGGGAGTGGAGGGGGTGTTGTACTGGAGTGATGGTGTGGGCTGCCATTTTTGGTTGGAGTGTGATTTTAGGTTTTCCAACACTTGAAGAGTGATTAGTGGAGATTAGAGGACTATCTGATGAGGTAAGTTTTCTTGATATTATACTTGATTATTAGTTTAATAATGCTGGTGGAGATTACTTTAATGCTAATGACACGTGATGTTTTGTTAATTTCTAGGAAAAGGCAGAAAGATAGGAATCTTGATGTGTCCGTTGCAGTCTAAGTTACTGTAGTTTAGATTTAATACAATTTCCTTCTGCTTTCTTCTCTCTGCTCTTTGTTTTTAGTAATTATTTAGATGTAATCTGATGGTTCATTGATGTGTGCATTTATTTACATTTCTAAAACTGGATACAAGATTCAGCAAGGACTTCACATTGTCTATGATCACATTTGTTTGTTTGCAACATGAAAAAGTGAACTTACAATTGCACTAGTAGAAGAAGCAGAATCATGAGAAAGATAAGAAATGGGAGAGATTAGATACTGGAAAGGTGTGAGATGTGTATATTTGATTCAATTAAGAGGATTATAAGTTTTTTGCTGTTTCAAAAAGAAAAATAAAAATTGAGAGGACTATAAGCACGTTAAGGCCTCTTAATAAACTTTGCTGATACTTTAAATCCACAGTGATCATATATGTACATCTTAGTTCTTGTTGCACAAACATTTTTTCTCAAGGAGATGATCTTTCAGGACAGTTACACCACAACCAAATTATTTCAGTCCATTTTATGTCTAATGACTCTTCTCCAGATAAAATAATACCGTACACGTGATTCTGAATCTATGACACTTGTATGCTGCTTTTCAATTCGTAAATTAACACTAATATGACCATCACCTTGGGATGTATATATAGGTCAACAACTTTGATAGATTTCAATAGAAACTAGATGAACTATTACACTTGTTTACCAGGAAGCTTAGCATAGTTTGCTCCTGAAGCTCCAATAGCATTTTGGCAATGAATCCCCTGCAGATGATTGTCCCTTTTGCTTATGGTTGATCTTTTCGGACTAGGCAAACTTTGCAAGTTTGGGGATCTTCTAAAAGAACTTACTGAATTCCCAATCCAGCTGCTGCTTGTGAGCTCACTATTAATAGAGGATATAGGGGACAATTTATGCTTATATGGAGAGGCAATCTCAGAGCAAACGTCAAAATTAAACGGCCTTTGTCTTGGCGAGCTCAGTGATCGAGCTTTTGCTTTGGCAGATGTGGTGGGTAACATGTATGCAGGAATGGTAGGGGAACCTGCAAATGAATTGCTGTCTCCCGTGGAACGTTGTCTCCTGTGCTGAGGTGATCTTCTCAAGGTATTTGCAGGGGAAACTGACATTTCCGCTTGCTGTTGTTTCTCCAGATTCTTTACATTGAGTTGTCTTCCCCCAGCTTCATGGTTCTTTCTCTCCAACAAACTTCCATCAGAATTCCATAGATCATCCCTTTTAGCAAGCTGGCCATTTACCCATTGTTCTAACCAATATTTTCTTCTTGCGAATACTTTGTCACGTTCTGTTTCAGCTGACCTCTGAAATATACTAACATGTTATTTCATTTCATTTGCAGAGGATACATTAATGCGAATTAGTGAATAGGAAAAACACAGCTCAGTAAGCTCACCGATGGAGTAGGTAATATTCTTTGATTCTTTCCCTCTTGAGGGAAGCCTCTCTTTTACTAAGAGTGTGAGCTTTCGACTCTTGCCTAGTTAGCATACTGTCATCCCACCTCTTTTGGCTCTCAAAGTCAAACTGCATTTTCATATTACATTTACATTACTGCTAATTTTATGTCTATGTACACAGTATGGATTTAGTTTTAGGCAGAATCTAAGAGAAGTACTTTTACCCGGGTCACACTTTGTTTCTCTTGATATGTACAGTATGTTGTTTCTCATGTTTTCACTCAACTAGTATATCTAGGTTTACCAAACTATAGAAAGATCTTAAATGTACTATCTAGTTATGTAGATGCATCAACAGAAAGTACAGTATTAGCTTACCCTCAAGTCATTTTCTCTGGGGTCCTGTTCGTATACTTGGCACTGCAAACCGTCCATGCTTCTCTGACGTCTCTTTGAGCAAACTTCTGAGTGAATGCTAACTATTGACTGCAGACATTTGAGGGTGTTCATAGCTTGCTTTCGAACAGCCCAACCACGTATAATAGCTTGGAGCTTCACCACTCCTTTCAATGCTCGCAGTGCTTTCCTTGCCTGTAATATTAAACATCCAAGTTCCAAAAATGTTTAAACTAGCACTTTCAACTTTATCAATCCCTATTTTGGCATCTATATTTGAGTAATAGTTTATGGAGATGAGAACTCACTAGATAACTGCGGTAGGCAGCTTGGATTTTTATTATTGCCAACTCTTGAATTGCTTTCTCATATCGATGAGCTAGCTCCGAAAGTTATCATGAATTTTACTTCCAGAAGATTCTGGACTCTCATTTTCCTGATGAGCAGATTGAACATCATCAGTTACAAAAGTGACACAAGCATCACTCTTTCTATCTTCTGCTGTTTCAGGAGGCTGGTTATCTGGAGGTGCTGCCAACGGCACTTTGTGTTTAGTCCTCAGCAATCTGTATATCCATGTTTGCTTCTTTTCCTTCTGCAAGCATATGAAGAAATTGATTCAATTGAATGAACACGACACGAAGAATGCATCAAGAATCAACAGTAATATAACGAGGTACCAACCTTTTCTGATCTTGAATTTGCATCTGAGAATAGAAACCTCTTTATTAGACTGAACAGGCCTTTCTTCTCTGCCATCATATGAAACTGCTGCAAATTTGACTCTAGGCTAACATGCTGTGATAGTATTAATTCCTGACCTCGTACAGTTCTTGACTAAAAACAAGCTGCAGAAATTTAGGACTATAACATTAAATACATGCTGCAGTGGAAATTGGTTAGGGAAGTGTGTTAAGAGCCGCCACAAGATTTATACTCTTTTCTTCAGCACTTCTCTTCAATAATTTGATTTCCCATCTTTCCCATGTTGGGGTTCATGTGTTTGCCACGTGGTTTCTCATCCACTGATTGAATGACACACACTAAACAAGCTAGAGAATATGAAGGAAACCCTGTGTGACCTATACCATATGTATCTTCTGGTACTATGGGACCGAAGCTGCCTGCCAACTTTCTTTTCACTCAACACTGGTTTGTTGTGTTCAGATTTGTGTTGAAAATGATTAAAATGCACTTGACTAGCTTGCTAGTTACCCAACAGCAAGCATGCAAGCCATCCACCACATGCTAGTATAATATGCTATAAATAGGTCGTAGTCGAATCTTAAACTAAAGTATCTGTTAGAAAAATAATAGGGTGAAGTTGGAATAAAATCTATTGGTAATTCGGAATACATACGTAAAATATGCAAATTTGAATATTTACGGAAACAGGATAAATTGCAACCAACCTTGTTATTTAAGATGTCACATGGTGAATAGTATCTTATTGGTATGAGAGGTTATCCATAACCTAACTTTGCATGAGTCTATGCTATTGCTAGCAAACCTTGCACAAAGTTATAAATGAAGTGAGGGCCATAGGATGTGCTATAAATGTAATATGATTAGAAGATATTGGAAACCTATGTTTGCCCCAACAGTAGACATGCTGAAATCTTGAAGGGTAGTAGCATTATTTAAGTATTGGAGAGAGCTAAATAGAAAGAAAAAGAAGTTCTGTTTAATGTTGAAAGAGAATCACATGGATCCAAGGAAAAAGGTGACATTATTGAGATGGGGGTGGGGAAGGCCTAATGTGCAATAAGTGAGAGAATGTTGTGTAAGAAACAAAATAACAGTGGGGAGAATACAGCTGTAGAGGGACCAAGTATGGTGTTTTTGATCCATCTTATGGTAAGATTTTTCCCACCTAAAATGTTGGGATCAAGTCGAACGAAAAGGATAGGAGATTCTTGGGAGAGGGAGGGATTAAATGAAGGGTATTGAACTAGTCAGTAGTCACTAGTCGTACTATATCGTATCATATTCACATACGTTGTTCTTGTGTGGGTTGTATTGTGTTACATGAATAACGTGGTACTAGTATTATGAGTCGAAAATACATAAAAATAGCATAGAAATAAATGAAGTGCGAAGTGGTGAATGGTGATACTGCATCCACGTTTGAACCCTTACCCCGCCATGTGAATGGAGATGTCTTTACAGGTAAGTGAAATTTAACTTGTGCGTCAAGTGTGTTCCATTTGCCTCCAAGAGGGATGATTGGAATTGAAAGAGGAAAAGGCAACAGCCAATGACATACTCTCTTTTCAAGCGGTAGCAGTAGAAAATGGACTTTTACATATTTTGTACCCATGGAATGGCACTTAATATTGTTTGAAAAATACAGTATATGTATTGATTCTACTTTGGAAGAAGCATTAGAAATATAATTCTGCAGAACTTGAGGGACAGTTTGAGTGTTTTTGGAGTTTAAGAAAACATAGATTAGTGGACACTGCATCAATTCAGTCCGCTCTATTTGTTCTGAGATGCTGTCGGGGGGCAAGGCCAGGACCTCTTGACCTCTCGTGACCTTTAAAATTGGCATCTACCCTGCTAAATGTTTACTTAGTTATCAGTACTCTAAAGTCTAAAGTAAAAACTGAGGCAGTGTCTACTTTACACATGTACTTAAAACCGAGAGTAAGAAAGTAGGTTTGATTTTGGGAGTTAAAAGTGGTGGAATGGAGTTGGGGTGGGAAAATAGAGGTGCTAGGTTCGATTACTGACGGAGTTATAAGGTGGTTTAGGAGTAAACTGGTGTTGGTATGTGTGTGGCTGGTATAGTAATAGTGTAATTTTTTACGTTTAATAGAAAAAAAGAGTAGGTGGTTCCATGGTATGTCTTAGAATAAAATACATAGTCACTCCATTCCTTTAGAAGTGAGAAGTTCCTAAAGAAATTGAGGGAGTTTCAAGTTTGTATTTTTAAGATGCATATACTACTATCTCTTACCTTCATCTATGAGCAATTTTCTCATTTTATTTTGATTTTGTTGATTTCGAGGTTCCATTTGACTTTATATAAATTTTAAAGCATACCGTAAAAATAAATAACGAATTTAGTAAGTTTATTTTGGAACGAAGAGAGTAATATCTAAAATGCCTCGCGCTGTGATTTTCATTATATTGAGTAGGCAAAAAAGAAGGAAAAAGAGAATAAGCATTGAGTCCATATTCCCAGGATGGCAATAAGTTGGGCCGGGGCTTTTGAGGTCCGGTCAGAGCCCGGCAAATTTGTTTCAGGCCCAGTCCCCGCAATGGGCCTGAACCTGGGCGCAAGCCTAGGCCCATCATGACCTTTTTGAAGTATAATGTCACTTGCAAACCCTATAAGTATAAAAGAAAATTATACATATTGGTGATAGTTTTGAGGGTTTATATCAAATTGGTTTGACATAAATTATTTCTTTTAAATAGGTGAAAACTTTCTTTCAATTTAAAATTTCTATATTTTCTCCAACTAACTACGTTTCTCTTAATTAGTCACAGACTAAAATGTCAAGCATCATCAATCGTTTTTTTTACCGTCAGTTCACTACTTTTTTTAATTAGATGCTTGCTGAGAGATGCATGTTCGGGTTTGTATAGATACATGATCTCATAGATGCATGATTTTAAGATGCAGCCTATTGAGATGCATGATTTTATTATGCATTCATAGCTTGCTCATGGTCGATTTGCAGTTGCACAGGTGACATCACTCATCCCCTTAAACTTTGCAAACTCTCATATATACCACAATAAGGAAAACACTTTACGTCTGATTTCAAATTAAAAAGGAATAGGATGACGGACGCTTGCTAGTTGCTAATACAAACCAATTTAAACGTATATTAAGAAAGAAATAAATTGAAGGGGGTAATAACTAATAATAGACAAAATCAAATATATAGATGCATGTAAAAAAAACTAACAAACTAACTAATTAACTAAAAATTAGGAATTTAGTCTAACATTCTCTAATTAGGTAACGGTAATTTAGTCCAAACGTATATACACACCAATTTGTAGGAAGTTTTCCATGTAGCACTGATTTGATAGAAATTATTAGGATCATCACTAATTTGTAATTAACCCAAAAAAATATTACAAATGTAACGCCCCAATCACTAATGGGTTATAGGCTCAACCCTTTGAGCCGGCTCGGTTACTCCCGGTCTGATCTCCGAGGTGATATGTTGGCTCCACAGACAAACATATGTTCTTTCCCGCGCACTTTGTTTTCAAACTTGCGCGCACCAGAAACTTCCTGGTAGGTTGCCAATCCCAAAGTTAAGGGAGTTTTTATTAATGGATACCTGAAAAAAAAAGTTATGGTATGACTATCATTTTCAACTCTTTAAAACTCTATTAAATTATGAGGCGTTAGAACAAATGTATAAATTACAATTTAATTTAATACCACAAATGTATATATATGAACTACGAGTATATATTCTGTTTATGGGCCAGGCTGGGCCTAGATGTTAGGCCTGACCCCATGCGCCTAGCTGTATTCCAAGTCCATCCTCTACTCGTGGGCGAGCTTAAGCCCAGTGTAGTGGTATGGGTCCTGATTGGGTAGCCCGAATTGATATCTGTAGTCCTTTCTGAACCTGAATCGGATCTTATTTTATCTGGATGAATGCTGAAGGGTATGGACACGGATCAATCTATTACATATCCATTCTATCTGGCCCATGTAGTTTTTTTCCATACATCCAATATTTAACACCACAAGATTAAATGAAAATTTCAGGTGCTCTTTGCTTCTTTTACAAAAAGATGGTTACACACATTCGTCGTGGTATCATAGCTAAATCTGCTTCTGTGCAAGACAAGTTAGAGAACAGCAACGGCAACCATACACAGGGTATTGGAACTTAACAACGAGACGCATGCTCCATTTGTTGTTTCCTCTTCTTCAAGGGGACCAAATCCTAGTATTAATAATTTGGAGATTCTCAAGGTACTTGTTAGTTATGATTTTAATGTTTTATCGGTCCCATTTTTGTATTTATGGCTACCGCTAGTTTTTTCTTTTGGAAATTCAGTTGCAGCCTGATGTAACTGCATGCCCCCGGTGCAGAAGTTCTTGCAGCATCGTCAAAGCTGCAAGTCCAACTGGGTTGCGTGGCCCTGGCGATCATAGATCAGTCATACAGTCTTAACATAATATTCTGAACATCAATGTCCTCTTCACATGTAACCGGTGGTGCAGCTGTTTATGTTGAATCACATGACCTGACATGGTTTCCTTCTGCAATTAAGTGTGCTCTAATGACAACTGGGTAAGCTGATTCTGTCTCATCGTCTCATATATATATTATTGATTTATTGCAACCAGTTCGACAGATCAGATACATTATATATGTCCCTTTTTACTGTTTTGCACAGCCACTACGATGAGTATGGAAGCGAACAGAAGATGGAAATTTGCATAAAGGTCTGGCCAAATAGATCATATGAAGGCTTGAATCCCCTGTTTGATATATGAAATGGATGAACAGACTAACATAAACTTCCTGTGTGGTTGCGGATACAGCATCAAGAATTTGCCCTACCACTTGCATAGTTGCACTGCAGCAGCGCAGCTACTAATTCACTCAACTGTTTATGACTTAAACTACACAGCTTTTGCAATCTTGGCCTCACCATCAAGCTCCATCATTCATGTCTTCTGATGAACTGCGAGTCTGTTGTGGCCAGTGCAGTACCGCCATCATGCACCTACAAGGCGGTTGTGAAGCAGACTAAAGGGCTCTGCGTTTGTGTCAACCCTGAGGCACATTATCTTCCAATCAATCGGAGGAAGCAGAAGTTTTTAAGGCCATTGTTAGTGGTACAGTTGGTATGAAAATTATTCGTAGTTCACTAATCTGGGTTGAAGGCAAGCACACAGTGAGGAGACCGATTGTTCATCCTATTTATTGGGTTACAAGAATTGCTTAATTGCATGCTGGTATTACATTGTTTTGTTAAAATCAAGTGCCCAGCAACGGAGTGTAAACATATGAACAAGCACAAATCACAAACATTTATGCAAGATAACTGACAAATACAAAGCCGCGCGATGAAAAGAAAAAGTAAGGGCACAAGCTTGAATATTCAAGCAATTCTCTCCCGTTTGTTAGACCCTAAACCCCATCATGCTATACCTTCTTTGTAGCGGTGGATCCCACACATGGCACACCCACCGTTACAATGAGAGAGGGAGACCATGAGGGAGAGGTCTAGTGGGAGAAAAATACAACAAACGATATGACTAAATAAAAAAGAGAAAACAAACCTAGAGACCAGAATAACCAACTTGTCCTCTTATCAGTAAGTTTGATTCAACATAGCTTAATAGTAAATACTACTGTAAGAAACTTATTGGAAATTGTCAAACTGTAAATGAGAGAAAATCTAACTGATACCAACTAAATTTTTGATCTGATCAGGAAGTTTGATAATGATTCAACTTAGCTTAATAGTGAACTTGATGAAAATGATACTTCCATTAGAAAACTAACAAGTAGCAACAGCTAAGATTATGAATCTATTTGTAACTTGGTTCCTTATTTTCCCTGGGTTTTGCAAGACTGAATCTTCACTACACAAGTTCAACTGTGACAGGTATAATCATTATAGGTAAAAAGAACTATTATTACTACTTGAATCACAGTTCACATCCTTGAGCGAAAATGTTCGAAGGGTTATGCGATATCTTTCACAAACCTTACCTTTGACGGGGTAACAACACTTAAAACCTTCAAAACGGAAAATATTGAGCAACTCTGCTGATGAACAGGTAGCCAGGCTTTTTAATAATCAGCTTGATGCTTATGTCCTCACTCCTCCGTTACAAACTACACCTGTAACATCATATTCGACTATCAGTAGATATTCTTCCTCAAATTTGAACACAGAAATACGGAATATAACCAGAACACGATAGCATTGTCGTGCAAAATGGAGCATATGTGACATGACCAAACTACTTTCATCAGCTGGTTCATGCACAGCCATCAAGACAAGAAATATGGCCAACATCATAAGAAGTAATCAACAATAACAGATGGTTTCTACTTTCTATTGTTACTCTGCCTACTAGTATAACTCATGCACTTTAAAATTATCATAGTATAATCTTGCATTTTTATGCAACATCCTACGACAAGGGCTCAATCAACTAACTAACAGCAAAAGTACAAGTTATATAACTACATGTACAACATAAATCCCTAAAGGTTCGGGGATGTATCACACAAGTGGCGAATCTAGAATAAGTTTTCAGGGGGGTCAAAATGTAAAATTCTAATTTTGTAGGGGTCAAAATGCAAAATTTAACCAATTTTTTTTTAAAAAAAGGATATCCAAAGTTCAGGGGGTGACCCCACTGGACCCCCAGGTCCGCCACTGTATCACACTATGACTTGAGCAGCGTTCTTTTATATTTCTATAGTACAGTAGTATTTAATTCTTCAAGTTCACTGGTTTTGTTTCATCTACTTTGAACATAAGCTTACACAAGTATATACTAGCTAGTAGATGTGATTGAATTCTTTCTGTTACGCTAATGAGATACAAAAGAATCTCTGAGAAAGCACAAACTTAAATTTAAAAAATGGTAATCATGAATGCACAACATTAATTTTAGGGCTTGATCAATCAACTTATAAGAATTTGGCTTCAAATTCAGAGAGGCCTCTCTCACCCTCTCTAATTGAGCAGGTTGATTTGGTTCTAAACTAAAACATGTGTGACTTAAAAAAAGGATGAAAAGACTCTCTCATTCGACTTTCACTTTCTATGCTCACTATCTCTCTATGTGATGCCGCGCTGACATCTTTTCTCGGTTGTTTCCAAGTCGTCCCCGGCATCCCACGACAATAAATGCTAGTCTCTCCTGTCAATATTAATTAACGTTTTAAGACCATCACATATATTAAGGCACTATACAATGATGAGCCTAATACTCTATGAAGGTGGTAAAGTTGAAGACAAGAGACTTGGTGGCATTATTGTATTGGAGAGGGTTAAGAGAGAGAAATGTTTTACACAATAAAAAAAGAGATGACATAGGTGTTAAAGTCTAAAACGACAATAATTTTAAAGATGAAAAAAATGTTAAACGTGAAGTAATATTGACATGAGGAGTACTAAAAATCACTAATTAATTCAATTCCAAACACAATTTCTCAACTCCTGTAATTTAGTCACTATGCACATTCCAAAATCTCTCACTCCAATTTAGTTGTCACAAATCCAAAGCGAAACATTCGGTATGCTTCATGAGATTCATATGTTGTGACTTGTAAGGGGACAGAAAACCATTCTATAAATGTGCAATAGTGGGTTGTAAACTTGTAATTAATCATAAACTATATGTATCTCTGATTTGCAATGTCTCTATCACCAAGGCAAAACAAAACAGTACACACCAATTTCGAATAAGTGGTACAAGTGGCCGGGTTGTGTAAATTATGTACACGATGATGAACGGACAAAAATAAAAGGAAGTGGAAAGGGATAAATCAACATACCAGACAGATAACCACCTGTTACTTACGGCCATGAGATAGCAGGTCATTTCTCGGGGGAGTAGGAACGCTGTCGTTTGAACGGACCTTCGCCCTTGAGGTCGTTCAGTTTTTTTCTTTCAGTTGTGCATTTAGTACCAGGTCGATTCGTCCAAACTCCGAAGATACTGAACATGAGTAACGGGTAGTACAGATACGGATTGATTTATTAGGATCATTGATTTATTTCATGTGTGTTTGGATTTATGATCTTAATGGATTCGAGTGTTAGGAACAAACCAGTTCGTTGAGAGAATAATTATTTTTTTTAAAAACGAAAAATATTACACTACTTCCATACCATCCGTCAGGAATCAAACCGTACGTCTCTCTTTCTACACTCTAAATCCGCACCACATTACACCACCTAGCTTATCATCCATAAAGTTGCGCTAAAAGATTATGATTTAAATAAATTCTTCTAAAAGGATCTCTCCTTTATATTTACCATTTAAAAATTAGTTAAACAGTGTACTTAATGTCTTGCCCAAGAGGGGAGATCCAAGTATATATCAGTAATTAACCTCGCTAAATGGTAATTCAACATAAATTTTACATATGGAAACCTGGCCAATTTCGGAGTGCTTTAATATTTATGATTATAAAACCGTAAAAGGCCAATATACACGAATAGGGGAGAACTTGATGTGGATGGTCAGATGGATTTAAGCATCCGTTTGATTTTAGTTACAGTCAGATGTTTCAATGAAGTAGTAACCAAAATAAGAAACCGCCAGGAGCCAATAACAAACTAATCATTTCTACATTGGTTTTTATTGAAACATACAAATACTTGTAGAATTACACACGAATATCTAAGGTCTTATTATTATCAAGTCCGGCCAGCAATGCGTTAACATTTATTATGCTATGATAATTTGATGATGTAACATATGATCATATAGAATGATATGATATATACAGAAAAAAAAAAAAAAAGTTCATCAATGATTTATATGAGTATTATTATTATATATAGTCTATAATGGATCTTTTTTCTTTTTTGTTGCTTAGGTTACAAAACCGGTACGATTCATTATCAACTTACATGGATTCATAATGGTTCCAAAATCCAAACCAGTTTGGAACCATATGAATTTTGAGCGGCAAGTTTCGGCCGTCATCTATAATTCGTGGAAGGGTTATGAAAAGTTTTTTTTGTTTTTTTACGTGAAGTTTAACTACTATTACATTCCTATTCCTACATCTACAATATTTCTTTACCATTTTATAATTTCAAATGCGCATATACAAAATATCACCTTATGTTTAGGTCGGAATTCGTGACTCATATGCTCCTCCGGTTCATGCACAATCATCAAGTTTCAGCATCACCTATAATTCATGTATGTGCTAATATTCACACTTCTATCCATTGAAGTATGTGCTATGGCATGTGTGTTGCATAAATGTAGAATTCCTCAATATAATGGAGTATTTTATACTAGGATTACTCTCGTGGCCTGCTTGTGGCGCATTGTCTCGTGTCTAGGGTTGGTATCCATACCAACATAAGTTACATACCTCCATACCCAAATGTTACATACTACTACTATCTTGTACAACAATACAACATGTGTTTGATTTTTTTTCCCCATAAATGAATATGGATCCAAGCAAATATATATACGCAATGCAATCAGGAATACCAGCACAAACCCATGATACAACAGTAATTGACAGTATTAGGCTGATGAGTGATCAGACTTAGTTTATTCATATCATTTCATAATTAAACATAATATATTCTTATTATTAAATATGAAGAGATATTGGACAATTATTTTCAATTTGTCTGTGGGGACCTTGTGAAGACGACAATGACAAGAGAGAAAGCTTGCCCACAATATTCAAAATCATCATACACATCCTTTTTTTAAATAAAAAATGAATAAATTGTAAGCTCTTAATTTCCATACCAACTCTGCTTGTCCCTCCCTTATTAATTTTCAAACATTATAGTACTACTATGCTAATCATCAATTAACATTATTATTGATTAATTATACTATCCTTAACAATACTTATGTTGTTGTTATTTTCAGATTGTTCACGTTTTCTTTTAAAACGATCGTTTAGAAAATGTATACTAATGTATGTGGTATTTAGTTTAGTGATAAAGTCCACAATAAAAATGTGATAAAAATTTGTCAAAATAAAAGATGTAGACATTTAAAAAGAAACAAATGAAAAGGAAATATATAAACAATTAAAAAACAAATGAGTTAACAACATTATAAACTCAACTACTATAATATATGATGACTAGGACTAATTAAGGATCATATATAAACATAATTAAGTAGTTTTATAGTTTGTTGATGAGATGAGATGACTACTTTTTGATGTGGTAACAGAGTGGATCGGAGGTGAAGGCAATAGCATGTGATGTGCATCAAGGATGGTCAATCAACTTGGAATCTATCATTCTTGCACCCTGTCCTTTGATTATTTTTGCCTTCTTTAATTTAATTAATCTTAGGGGATATATCATTATTAACATGGCTTTTATTAATCTATGGATCATGTAACCAACCCCTTAATTCCATATTATTCATCCTTTTTTTTTCTTTTTAATTTACATATTTCTTTTCCTTCCATTTTTTTCCACATGTTTCAATTTTTTAAATAAATTTCTATCTCCCACTTTTATTGTAACCCCAAAAAATTAAGAGAGTTTAAATAGATTAAGAACACTACTCATACTAATAAGGTGCACCTTTCTTTTTGCAACTCATCTAAAATAATTTTAGAGTTAAGCGTGTTTGAAAACATGCTGGTATGTGGGACTAATATATCATCCCGGAGAGCGCGGTCCAATAGTAACCGCCGCGGCCCAAAGGGTTGGACTTTCAACCCATTGGTGGCAAATGCGTTACATTTATAATGGATACCACCACTAAATCAAGTACCATACACATTTACATTAACTTTGTAAGAAACTGTTCAAAAATTAAACGTAAAACATAAAAAAAAAAATTGAGGGCGAATATCATTTTTTTCCCCTTCTCTTTAACCATTAATTCATATGTTTATGTTAATTTGCTTTATAAAAAAATGGACAAAATGGTGATGTTCACGTGGGCAGTAATTTTACTTTTCTTTTTGAAATGGCAAATCTATTTAGCAACTTATAACTTTCAAGTACACTTAAATTAAATTTATAGCTCCAAATAAAATTATGCCAATACCACCTTATAACTTATTTAGAGTTCAAATCACTAGTGTGGTACCACAACATCCTAACCATTCGGTCATCAATAACTACTGGCGTAGGCATGAGACTTAATTGTATAATTCACATAATACTGCTACTTAATTTTCTGCAGAATAAACAAAAGTGGGTAATATATATACATATCCTGTTTGCTGTATGAAATCAACCTAGGCATCGGCTATGGTTACAGTTTTTCCAAAACACTGACAAGTGACAACATTCGCATTTCATTAACTTTTAGTATAAAATTACATAATTACATGCTAATCAACTAATAAAGCACTCTCCATTTGGCTTTTCTTTTCAGAATTGTTGCATTGTCCTCTTAGTTAAATGTCATATTCAATATGTTTGGTACTAATTAGACTAAAATCAAAGGGTTTATACATGAAAATAGAAATTTTTGCTGTATAATAGTATTTTTTTTTCCCAGGGTTGGACCCAACTCCATTTGATTTTGGTTGAGTCCGGCCCGTACAGTGAAAATTACATCCCTCACCTTCATATATACGTTTTTTACTTCTTTTTTTTCTCTCGTTAAATTCAAAATGCATCACATAAATAAAATTACTAAACCTGAAAGTCTTGGCAGAAAACACATTTGTAGCTAAATGAATATAGAGATAATTACAAATTACTTCCTCCATTTCATTAATAACTTCCTCTTCGGTCAACAGTCTTCGTGTTTGACCGCACATTACTCCTAAATTGTACGATGCAATTCTTTTTTAAAGTTATATAATAAAAGTTCATAAGTTAGTAGTATTTTAAATATTTTTTTAATTTTTTTATCAATATAATTTAGGTGTAATATACGAGTCAAACAAGACAGTTGTTGACCAAGAGGAAGTTTGTAATGAAATAGAGGAAGTAGTATTTTAAAATCATATTTTCATTTTCATACATCATTTCTTCCCTACTTAAAACCATATTTTTTTTCATATATATCATCTCTGCTATTATGTCTCTAACCTCCCTCCATCACCTTATATTTATACCTATTAATTTTATTTTTTTAAAAAAAAAAACCAAATATCCAATACAACTTTTCAAACCTTCCAAAATGAACAAGAGGCTTTAGCTTCTTGCATGGTGAGAGCCCTCTCATCTCATCCTACTCTCTCTCTCTCTCCCTTTACCTTTATTACTTTTCTCTTCCGATCAACAATCAAAACTCACAATTCTAATCATAATATTATTCCAATATACTCAGTACATCTATAAATTTACCCTACTAGTACTAGTTTCACTCTCCAAACCCTTTTACTATTCACCTCTATATCTCACTCCCGGAAGTCCTCTCACAAATCCAAGAAAAAACAAGTCGTCAACATTTAACAATTTTTGTATATATTATTTTTATCAAAATTATAAATTAAATCTTAAACTCTACTCCCAAACAATCCGCAAGATAGATTTAACATTTTTTCATTCACCGTAGTATTTTCTTGAAATTTAGTTGTTGTTTCTTGAAAAATACTACGGTGAATGATCAAAGGTAGATTTAGCATTTTTGCTTGTTCAATTTCATTACAACTATTTTCTAGGTATCTCATACCAAACTAACACCTTTGTTACATTATAGACTACTAAATACTACAATGAAATAACAATAAATGAAATTGAACAATTCACGAATGATAAATGAAATTCTACTACTTCGATTTGACATCATTGGCTTAATTTTCCAACAACCTCCACACTCGCGAGCCATAGCTAGTTCGTAGTCCGGAAGGAATCTAGTAGTAGAAGTAATTGGGTGTTTTATTTTATTAGGTTTGTCAGTATTTAAACATTAATTTCTAAACTCTCTTTTATTTCTCTGAATATGTGTTGCCTTATGTTGTTAATGACGACGAATCATCCCTTTCCAAACCAACCATGCGTGGAGAGGTCGCCCAATTTGCCCGGATTACAACAAACTGCTCAACCGCGATCTTGAGTTAAGCTCACGATCCCCGCAAAAACATTTTGGTCATTCACAAACACGAAAGTGTTAAAAGAAAGTGTATCCAGTTTTTTGAATGTTGTGATATAAATCCAACTCTATCAAGATATCCAAATGTTAGGTAGGTGCGCAATGTAGTCATTTATATTAATTATCTAACACTCTCCGCACTCGTGGTCAATTTCAATTTTTTGAGGAGGTCATTCCCTTAAGATTGAAGTAATAGAGATGTGTGAAATTAATCCAATTATATTGAATTCGTCTTACGTTCACAAGAAGTGTAGAATTTAATATGGACATATATGACAAGATGATAATTCCATTTGAGAATTTTTTTATTTTAAACGATAATACAAATCTCAAATTAAAAAGAAGTAAATAAAAAAAAATCATGTATGGGATTACTTTACCAGATACCTGGTACATCACTTCCCTAAACACACTTACTCTGCAAATGTGGTAATGAGAACCATCCCAATAATACTACTCCATAATCCATATGCATATGCATGAACAGTTGAAATTCAAAAGCAGCTGCTAGTACAGGTTGAAGAGGGAGGTTCCGGACCCTACTATAACTGAAAAGATAGAAGTAAAAAAAGGGAAAACAGTGGTACTAGTAACTTTTAACCACAAAGTCAATATATTAGTAATAAAAATAAGAGTATAGTATAGTAAATTAGTAATATCGAGGAGGGCTGAGGTCTCATCAAATTATTTAATGTGTTAACAGCTGAAGCAGAGCAATTGAATTGAATTGAATTGATTGTCCTCTCCCCTGTTCCATCTTCTTCTGCTCCTGTTCTTGTCAAACCCGCTTCTCTTCTCTGCAACTACACTTACTTATCTTGCAGAGAGATAGATAGATTTCCTTACTATACACCATACTAGAGGCCATTATATCATAATTAGGCGGTGCTTTAGCTTCTCTAGTCCCCTTAACAAACACATGTTACCATACATATATACTACTACTTCAACACTTAGTCCGAGTTCTTGAGTGTTTCTCTTCATCATCTAGTCAAAGATCCCTTTCTTGGTAAGTATAGTAAATTGAAGCATTACTAGTAAGCGGCAGCTCAATTTCCAGAAACAACTTTTGCAAGAGAGTAGACTTTGATAGTAAAATTCCTTTTTTCTTTCTAGGCCAATTTCATTAACTTTTACTTTTTTGGCTTGGTCTCTTTTGCAGGAGGTAGAAGAAGAAACAAATGGAGAAGGACTTTGCTGTTCGAGCCGTGCGTGGAAACCAGTAAAAGTAGTAGAGGTGGCACTTTTCCTTTTTCTTCCCCAAATTTACATTTTAATGCTCACTTTACTCGAGAACAAACCACCTTCTCCTCCTCCTTGTTGATTTGATTGATTATAAACGGCACTTAATAAAGTTACTACTACTAGTAGTAGAATCTTTCTCACCAAACACAAGAACAACAAAACACAATACTTGCTACTGCAATGGATGCTTATGAAGCTACAAAGATTGTTTACCAAAGGATCCAAACACTTGACCCTGAAAACGCCTCCAAGATCATGGGTATTCTCCTTATCCAAGACCATGGCGAGAAGGAAATGATTCGCTTGGCTTTCGGCCCTGAGTCCTCTATCCACTCTGTCATTCTCAAAGCCAAGAAAGATCTTTGCTTAGTATCTGCTACTTCAAGCTCATCCTCTTCACCAAACAGTCCCTGTTCTTCACCTTTATCTCTCTCTAGGCAAAACTCTTGCAGGCTTCCTTCTCCACTCAGCATAACCACTAACAACAAGAACAACAACCACTCCCCAAACCCATGGGCTAATGACGTCATCAATGCCAGCTCACCTTCCACCATGAACCCAGCTGCTGACCCTTTTTACTCCAGCTCTGATGTTGTTGACCTCATTGATGAGCTTCAGCTCCAAGATCAGCTGTCTTTTCTCAATGAAGGTGGGAATGAGAATGAGTGGGGTGGACATAGGAGGAGCTGCTCTGTCAGTGATATCATCTCTGGAGGTGGTGGTGGAGAAGAAGGGTTTGGGTGGAAGCCTTGTTTGTACTATGCTAGAGGCTACTGCAAGAATGGGACTACTTGCAGATTCTTGCACGGTGGTGAAAATGGTGATCAAGTTGTTGGGTCTCCGAGTAAGCTTGATTTGATGGAGCAGGAGCTTCTAATGCGGTCGAAATCCCAGAGGCTTAATGCTGCTGCTGCTCACCTCATGGCTTCCAATAGCTTCCCTTATTCCAAACAGTGCTTGAATTTCCTTCAACAGCAGTTTCCTGCTAATGAAAGCCCAAGGTTTGTTTTGCTGTTGCAATGTGGCCTTTTTACTGTTCTTGAATTATCATGTGTTGTCAGTTGTAAATAGCAAGTGATTGGTGGTACATTGGTCAGGTTTAGCAAAGCTAGGATGGAGAGAGGTGAATTTGGGTTGAACTGTTTGAATCCTGGCTCAAGGCAGATTTACTTGACATTTCCAGCTGATAGTACGTTCAAGGAAGAAGATGTATCCAACTACTTTAGGTGCATGCATTTTCGTTTTTTTCTTCATCTTGTTTAGTTTAAGTTAACATTTTTAGATATCAAGTGTTTTGAGTTGAGTTTGATGATCATTATGTTTGGTGTTGTAGCATTTTCGGGCCGGTGCAAGATGTGAGGATTCCGTATCAGCAGAAGCGGATGTTCGGGTTCGTTACTTTCGAATACCCTGAGACTGTCAAGCTCATTCTGGCTAAGGGCAATCCTCACTTTGTTTGTGATGCTCGTGTGCTCGTTAAACCGTACAAGGAGAAGGGCAAAATCCCAGAGAAGCATAGGTATTACTTAAATTTAGTACTGCCTTTTGTGTTGAATTTGAATGAGTAGTTTTTATGTCTTTCTAATGGTGAAATGGACTACTGCAGAAGGCAAGGGCAGCAGATGGAAAGAGGAGACTACCCTGGATGTGGTAGCCCGACCGGTATGGATTCGAGGGATCCATTTGATCTTCAGCTCGGTAAATCTCTACTTAAGTTTATATATACAAGAATGCATCATTTGAATGTTTAGATGTTTTGAAGATTGAATTGGGTTGTTTTTGAATGTGTATTAGGTGCAAGAATGTTCTACAACACGCAGGACATGCTATGGAGGAGGAAATTCGAGGAACAAGCCGATTTGCAGCAAGCAATTGAGCTCCAAAACAGGAGACTCATGGGTCTACAGCTTCTTGATGTTAAGAGGAACAATCATCACCGAGCTCTGTCCACCGGTGCTGTTATTTCGTCTCCTACGTACTCACCTACCTATTACAGCCGCAATGCGGTCTTTTCCGGTGGTCGAAGCAGCCCAGAAGCCAAAGAAGGTTGATATTTGATATTCCATTATCACAATTTATCCACATTATTTGAATTAATTAGAAAAAATCAAGTCTTGCTGTCAATTTAAATGCACATGAAAATTTAGACTTGATGTCAATTTTATGAAGTACCTACCTATGCTAATTGTGGAATTGATTATGTTATTACAGAAAATGTCTCAATGGCAAATCTAGCAAATCATGTTGCCTGTGAGGAGGATGTGATTGAGAAAGAAAAGGATGCT
Organism: Plantago ovata; assembly: GCA_028274465.1. Lineage (NCBI taxonomy): Eukaryota > Viridiplantae > Streptophyta > Magnoliopsida > Lamiales > Plantaginaceae > Plantago > Plantago ovata. The sequence continues at coordinate 96,277,602 of CM051458.1, forward strand.
CCTCCTTTCATCAAGGCTGATAATGCAAATGGAAAAAGAAGCCCACCAAAAGAAAGTGATTTTCATGAAAGGTATTGGCTTTTTCTTGTACTATTTGGTATAGTAAATTAAATTTATTGGGTGTAAACAATAATGGTGCTTGCTAGTGAGCTGTTCAACATGTTTGTTTGAATATATATTCATTAATTTGAGACTTTTTTTTTTTTTTTAAATTTGGTGGATGTGATTAATGATAATCCACCTAGGCAGGCTGTCTTCTTCACTTCACCATCATTTTTCCCATGTAGTTCTATGATTCAGAAATGATTAATGTGAGTCATTGGATTCCATTTACAGCTCGGAGCATAACCTCCCAGATAGCCCCTTTGCGTCCCCTAAGGCTTCCGGTAACTACTTCACAGCCTTCTCCAACGACAGTTTTGAGGCCGAAAACAACAATGCATGTTCCCAACCGTCTCCCACGAGTTCGAATAGTCTCATAACTGGCTCGTCGTTGTTCAACGGTACTCCCTCGATTGAGATGGCTCCGTTCAAATCTTGCTACTTCCAGGCGCCAAGGTACATAAGTCATTTTCGCAAGGACTTGAATTATAGCAAGGCATGTGCATGTTTGTACAAGAAAACCTAACGAGTTAAATTTTGGTGTGCAGGTTCTCTTCTGGTCATGAGACCATCGGAATGTAGCAATTTGAAAAACTGTCGGCCTATTTCGCAACCATAATATAGGTAAACTAAAACACCATGCAAATTTATTGATTCCTAAACTTACTTAAGTCATGTTAGTCTTCCCATAATAGACAGCTTCAGCTTATATAACTACAAGAATATCTTTGGTACTTGTTCTTTTATTGAGTTGGGTGCTTGCTCATTTATTAAGGTTGTTGTCCTTTTGCTTGTGTTGAATTTGAACAGGAAAGGAAGCAAAGGTCAGATATTTGTAGATTACCAACCAAACCCCACCAGTAGCACCACCAGTCCACCGCCGGGAACAACCCACCTCAATTATTGTAGTTTGCCACTGAATACCACCACTACTAGTAGTACTAGCAGAGTACCAAACAAATGCATACATAAAAAAAGCAGTAAAAAAGCAAGTGGGTCAGCCATCCATTTTTTCTTTTTTATTGTTGTTGTACCGTCTTCAGTCTCCTTTCACATCTCTCTCTATCTCTCTCTAGTTGAACAAGTTAAATAGATATGGACCACAGCAAGAACAAGAAAAATAGTAAAAAAAAAAATAGTGAAGAGTCAAGAAAAAGAATATCATTTGTGAAGTAAATTCACTCCAATGAGGAGCTGTAATTTTCTTTTTACTGATGGCTTCCCATTGTATAAACAAAAACAAAAAAACCCAAATTTTCTTTTTTGAGTCTTTTCCATTTTTTTACCTAGGAAGAAATGAAATGAAGTGATGTCACCTTGTATAGCAAAAGGTGATGTTGTGTAATGTATTGATAGACTCTCTTACATATTTTGTATGTTATGTATACTACTACTAGAAGAAGAAGAAGAAAGAGTTGTCTAGTGATGAAGATCCACCATGTAACTACAGAGAGGCTCTGTTCTGGTAAAGTTTATATTTTCAGTGTAAGATTTTTAACAAAAGGCCTGGCCTATTAGTAGTTGTTTAGGTCAAGAAAGTGGCTTCTTTTTTGCCATATGATGATGATGATGATATATACAACTAGTGATTTGTGTAATGTTACTCTACTCATGATCATAGATGATAATGAAATGCAAATTACTACTCTATTGTCTATTGTTTTTTGTTATTCTGCTTTTTTACTTTATTGTACCTACAAGCTTATTGTTTGTCTTGAAATATGTGTCTGATTGGTGTCTTTATCTGAGCGTGATTATGCACTGACTGTGTGTTTTTCTTGATTTTAATTCAAAAGTAAAATTTGTATATGTTCAAGAAATTTGTCATTTAGCTGCAGAGTGATTATAATTAAGTAGGGTCTTGTGTGTCTTTTATGTGGGGGCTTGTTTGTTTATTGTTTAAACAATAGTAATGGGTTGGATTGGAAAGTGAGAGGAAGAAGGGTCACAACACAACATCACATGGGAGGACCTGACACTCTATTATACTCAGATGGCCCTTGGAAATTATTCATCAAGTTTTTTTTATCCTAATTACTCCGAACCTTAATAATTTAATATTTTATTTTGTTAATTTTGTTATGTATTAGTTTGACGTCAAATAAATTTAACACTATCGTAAAAGTTATAAAATAGTTTATATTATGAAAGTTTAAACGTTTTATTTTATAATACAATGTATTTAAATTATTTAATTATGATTTATTATTAATTTGAAGTCAAATGAAATTTAAATAAATTAATAAAATAAAATATTAAATTTATTAAGTGACAGAGTAAATACTAATTTTATTAGTATTATTATTTTTCTTAAAAAATAATTAACTTAAGAGTACATATACTCACTTCCATTTTCCATTTCTCCCATGTGGTTGAAGGTCACATTTGTTGAGATCTGTCCTAAAAGTACATGCATATTTGCTCTTCTTTTAATCCAACATTTGTTACACACATGTATAATCTTATTGGATCATAAAATGGTTTGGTGTCTTAATGATTAATCTCCATTCAAAGGGCTTTAATGTTCCCTGTGATCCCTTGTACTACTATCTTATCGGGATGTTCGGGCAGTTTTTATCGTTTGCAAAATGTCAATTTTATTCTCAACTTTTTTTTTATTGTCCCTTAATATTTGTAACCATTATTATTTCAATTAATAAAAAACTCTATCATACTTAGTTTTCACCTCTAATCATAAAATTCTATTATACCTAAAATTATTACATTATTTTCTCTCAGTAGACTAAACAAACAAACACCGAAATTTATTCACCGGGTCCATTACTTTTTAGGGGTATTTTAGTGTCCCTAATAACAAAATAAGACCAATTAGATCAACAATAACATTTTAGACCACGAATTTGACTTTGCAAGAACTAAGGTACTGTAGCAAAATCGGATTTTGAGAGAGCCAAACACCCTTTAGTCTGAGACCTAAAATGTAATTTTAAAACTAACCGTTTGGCTTAAAATGTAATTGAATTTCAATGAAAAAAGTAATTTTAAAACTGTTTTTTTACCACACTAATTTTAAAAGTAATTGTTTACCACAATAATTTCTTTTATACTATTTCCATTTAACTTCATACATTAAAATATATAATATATGGTGTCAAATGTTTTTGATAATGACACATATATATCATTCATTTAATTTGTTCAAATTATTACTTGTTACTTGATAGAAATACTTTTATTTTCAAGTGAATTTCATTTTTATTCCTATTTTTCTAACTTCATTCATTCACTCAATTTTCTTAAAGAACTAAATCACTCTATATTTTAGGGCTAATACGTGAAAAAATAATAAGTTTACAAATAATAAAAAATGTATACATTAAAAAAAGTAATAGAAGGCACTATTACTAATAAGTATACTAAGTTGAATTTTACACCCAAACCTTTGGCAAAATATTTTACCCGCAAACTTAAAACCGCTAATTAAACAACCTCCATACCTTTGTGAAAAGTTAGAATCTACCCCGAACTTATCTAAATTATCATAACTAACAACTAATCACATCATAAACTCATTAAAAATATAAAAAAACTATAAAAAAAAAATTAAAAAGCTAAAAAAACTCATTTACAAATAAAAAAAGTTAAAAAGAAAAAGTTTAAAGCTTGAATAATGGTAAACGATTGGACTGGAATTTAGAGGAAGCTAGCAACTTACATTGAAAATAGATTTTGTTGTAGTTTTTCTTTTTAGCTTTTAAATTTTTAATGAGCTAATGATGTGATTAGTTGTTAGTTATAGTAATTATATGACGAATTCGGATAGATTATAAATTTTGATAAAGGTTTGGAGGTTATATAGACTTCGTAAAAAATTTAGTCAAAGGTTTGGATGCAAAAGTTAACAAGGAATTAACTTTAAAAAACAATTACATTTTAGGCCTGAGCATATATGTTAAGGGCGTGTTTGTTTTGTCTATTTTGGAGTGATGGCATTACTGTAATTGTGTGTTGGTCAACTCCAGAAACCATGATTTTGGACTAAAATGTTATTATTGAACTAAGTGGTCATAAAATGATATGATACATCACAAGGAACCTCCAATATGTAAATTTCTCTTTATTCACCAAACTGTATATATATTAGCGTAGAACAATTTTAGAATGTGTGACTTTATATCATTAGAATGGGTGACTTTATATCATTTGGTATAAATTTTAGTTTGGTATAGCGTAGAACAATTTAGACGACAAATGATATATCATCGGTCATTTTTTCTTTTTGAGAAGGAAACATCAATATTCATTACATCCAAAATCAAGGTACATCAGCTGAATAGTTCACAGGAATATTTATGAGCCTAGAAATATCCGAAAAAGCGCTATGAGCTAAATCATGTGCAAGTATGTTGCAAACACGGCACACTAAAACAAAAGAAATAGACTTAAAAAAAAAGAAAAAAGAGACTTGGACTCATCAATAAAAGCTCCTGCTGCTGACAGAGAAGGGGTGCCACTGTTGAGTTGTGTAACCACTCGTAAACAGTCCCCTTCGACAGTAATATTTGTGAAGTCTATGCCAAGTTGCACGGCTTCCCTTGCTGCCATGGCTTCCGCAATTTCAGGATCCCGAATACCAGGGATGAACCTTACATTTGTATGGGATACTTATCTTAATAAAATTGCAAGTGAAAAGGTACTTTTCTCTAACACCTCGTTTGATGAAGAGGTTGTACGCTTAAAGTGTTACAACCGATAAAATGCGGTGGCACAAGGAGAGAGTTGTGCCAGCAGAGTATGTAGAGACTTTTATTTTATATGGAAGGAGTTTGACAGAGTATATAGAGACTTTGCAACCAAGCCTAGAAATGTACGGTTGGAGCTTATTACAAATGGTTTTAACTTGTTTGAAAATGAACAAAATTATTCATGTTGGTCAGTGATGCTCACACCGAACAACTTGTTCCCTAGTGATTGCATGAAGTCACCGGTTATGTTCTTAATTGTGTGGGTGCATGTGCCAGACGATCCTAATCAGAAGCTTGATGTCTTCTTGCAATAACTTATCAATGAGCTTATTGAGTTGCGGAAAAATGGTATCCTTGCATATGATGTGTCAAAGAAGAAGAATTTCACCATGAGAGCAATACTATTGTGGGGTGAGTGATATCTCTGCATACTCCGTGCTATATGGGAGGAAGACATCCGAGAAAAAAATGCTTGTTCACATTATTTGGAGGACACTGATACATTTAAATTTTATTGGTTAGTTTCGATTGCAAAGATTTGTAGGTATTAACATTAACTAGTAATAAAAAGTACCAAATGTGAAGTTTTTGGGGTGTGTGTGTTTGACTCCATCTTTTTGGTTCAGACAGAGTACAATACTCCTAAAAATCTCCATCTTACATGTGATTGATCGAATGTAATGTTCTATCTTATTCAACTCCGAAAAAACTATTTGCTTCCAACAGTGAGGCTTTCTTCCGTCCTAAACAACGGTTCATCTGCCTTATTTCAACATGTTATATCGATAATATCCGTAACGAATTAATCACCAATCGATCGATATCTATATAATAGATCAGGTTGGACTGAATCCACGTGAGATTGATAATCTATTCCAATACCCTTCAACATTTCTTAACAAACTTCGAAATATCTTCACAAATAATTAGTAACATTTCGTCAAGTCTCGGAATCTATTTATTAGGTCCTTGATATTTACGTGAATAATAATAATAATAATAATAATAATAATAATAATAATAATAATAATACGATGATGGATCTATGATGAAAAGGCAAATGACAGGGAGTATTTATGATATCATGTTACTACTTTTTACTTTTGGGATTACAGAATGGCCCTCCGACTCGGTCTATATTGCAGTACAGTACAAGTACTTGTAGTTGTACACACTCATTAAAGAAAAGTTGAAGTAAACAGATGTGCACGAGAGCCCACTTAGATCTTCTTTTATTCTAAAGTTTCGACATTTGAAGCTACCATGCCTACCAAGTTGCGCCCGCTTTCTATTTTGTACTCTCATAATTCAAGGCATGCGGTATCATTTGTTGCTAGTTGCTACATAATATCTAGACCTACCCATCCCCAATTAGTATAGAGAATGGGCATGGATCCATTTCTATCAACCTACCTTTCATGGGTTCAAGACGAGTTTGAGTTTTAGTCGGATGCTAAAATGGTTCTTGTTTGTACTCCCATGAAACGTTACGGGTTCATATGGGACCTATTCTACGTAAAGTTCAAGCTGTTTGGATATGGATCAGGATTAAACCTTTATGACCATGTTAGAGTACGGATTTGGGTAAAGAATATTGATGACTCAGAGTCTCAGACCAGTTTGTATTGTTTTTAAAGCTATTTCGTTTGAAATCATTTTAATCTTAATTATACACTTATTGGCTTATTGCAATCTAAAGTGGTTTGCTTGTGTTATCAAACATCTCCAACCCTGAAGTCATGAGCCCATAAAAAGTTTTAGTAGACACCGGAAGCAATTATCAGGCCACCAGTTGCGAAACCAATGGGTCAATCCATGACGCTGTACTCTTTAGGCCCAGATGGTATTTCGATGAGGCCTAGGAGGCTAGGACACTGCCCAGTCCATTAAATACTGGCTGTATTTGCAGATTATCAAATCGACTTTAGTACAGGTACAGGCGACGCAATGTAATACTAGTAGGTTTCATCCCAGTTCTTCTATGTTTCAGTTGCAAAATGATATGCTAATTGTAGTTCTCTTTCGTACCTTTCTTAGGTCTTTCATTCTTAATTTATTTGATACAATCAATCCTAACAAAGGGATAGCTGAGGGGTTCAGTTTGACATGAATTGGCGATTTGAGATCTTGAACCAACTGCCGGATTTGTTGGATACGTTTGTGAATTGGACCAAAATTCATGGATTGAAATAGTGAATGAATAAATTCATAAATTGGGCCGAAGGATAGGTATGAATAATTGGGCCTAACCGATAGCACACCTTAACCTTACATAACTAAACCCACAGGCCACAACCACCCAGGTGTTCCCACATTCCATAATTCATACATATATATACGTGAGGGTCATGTTTTTTTTTTCCTCTGAAAAAACGGACGTATTCGATTCAATTTAGTTCTGATTTATTAAATTCATTTAAGAGTGTTCGGACACGCTTTGTCATTTTCTATACCTACAAATAAATCTAATTCAGTTTAGAATTTTCAGACGAAGAGGACATACATGACCTCGACCTTTTAAGTATTTTCCTGTTTTAAATTATATATCTCTGTGTTAGATTTACTAGTACTAGTAGTAAGTAGTATTGGTAGTAGAGGTCGAAGTAGAACTAGGATTATTTCGACCCGTTGAACCATATTCATATCCAGTTATATTGTACTAGTGTTTGGGTGGCCATTGAACTTTTAACTTTTCCATTTCATACAATACAATACAAAAACGAAAAGGAGAAGAAAAAAGGAGAAGTTGCTGGCCTGTTATGTTATGTTACATTTGGAGGACCCAAAGAAAAGTAAAAGTAGTTATTCCACTTCCAAATAGCGACTGTGATGTGTCAACAAATGCCAAACCAGCCATCCTTGGAAACCAAGCCTATCGTAATTCCACTTTCTGGCCAGTTATGGTCTACGTCTACGGTCTACCGTGTTATCCGTATAAAGGGAGTGGATTATTATTTTATGCTACTAATGCAAAGTTAATCAATCCTTGTTTACTCCATTGGATTCGACTTAGGTGAACCTTGGTGCTTCCATAAAGTAATCGAGTCGAGCTATATATATCTAAGGGTTCATATCTATATCTAAATGAGTACGACTTAGGTCTGAAAAACTCATCAAGACTCGTTAGCACAGTTGACAGGTAGGTAATCCGTGATCCCAAAAATTAATCAGAAAAGCAAAGGCAATAAACAAGATAATTGCTAATAAACCATGGCCCTAATCATATAAAAGTGAGTAGATAAAGAAAGATGCCAACTAGGAAGCTTCAGAATTCTTCATGTCAGGCTTCTTACACGAGACAAGATGAGATTCATGCCAGCATTAAGGACCAAAAAACAATTACTACTAACAACAACAATTAACTATGAATCCCAGTTGACCATATATTGAAATGAGATTCGCAATGCTATAAATGTGAAACACTAACATTCACTAATAAGACAAATCCTTCCCATTACTATCTTTAAACAAACTAAGATCAATCTAATAGGACAACCACAAAAATACGCCAAATTTGAATTTCATGTCAAACTTACTTCACCTAACTTGGTCCAAACAACTCAAGCTCAAGAAAACGGAAATTTCCAGATATAGGCATGCATTATTCAAAAATCAGTGCAGCAAGCAAGCATTACAATGGAACAGTTTGAAGTTGAAGTTTGAACAAACATTTCATTATACATCACCTGTGTGCTTGAAACAATGAACAATACATATGTGATTCGACAAATTGCACGAGTTGTGCACCTCAATTTACAATTGGACTCGGTGTCGTATCTCACTCAACAAACAGCATTCAGTAATCTCAATGACTGCAATGTACAACAATGTAATGCAAGAATAAACTTCTTTTTGTGTATGACCTTTGACAAGTATGTCTATGATTCGGTTCCCCGAGTAACAAAACAAGAACTAGCAAATCTACTCTCCCCAACTGACTGATTTCTCCTGAGGCTAGTAGCGGTTCTATCTTTACCACTTCCAAGAACCGCAGCCCTAAGACTGACAAATTTCCCGCCATCAAGTCTAAAACTCGACGCCTTCCTCTCAAACTTCACTCCAATCTCCACCTCATCATCCTCCCCACGAAACGTCGACTTAGCATCAGAACCAGCCATCAACTCCAACAAATTACTCTGCAACCCCAAATCCGAATACACCCTCCTCGGATTCCTCAACGCCCTCCCATCATCCACATCTCCTCCACCCCTAGAACCCACACTCCTCGACTGCACAACCGGCCTCCCAACCGTCTCCACCATCAAACACGGATTAACAAAGCCATTCCACGAATGAACCGGAACCATCTTACTCAACTCAGTCAAGAACTCGACCACCTCCCTCATCGAGGGCCTCCTCTCCCTACTCGACCTCACACATTTGGCAGCCACAACCGCCAACATCTTCCTCACCGAAGCATCCTTGGGCGGCAAAATCCTAGGATCATATATCCCTAGCAACTTCCCTCTCCTAATCAACGGAATCGCCCAGTCCACAATCGAAGGAGGCGAATGCGAGACGTCAATGGCCTTCCTCCCACTAATAATCTCCAACAACAATATCCCAAAACTGAAGACATCATTTTTAGTACTTAAATTCTCAGGTGTGACATAACAAGGGTCTAAATACCCCATTGTACCAGCAGGTGGAGTAGACCTAAGCCTATAATCATCAACGCAGCGTAAGGCTAACCCGAAATCGCCTAACCTAGCATTGAAATTCCGATCAATCAACACATTAGCAGACTTAATGTCACGGTGAATCACTGGCGGAGTAAGCGAATGGAGCGTGTCTATAGCTCTGGCAGTCTGTAAAGCTAATTTGATCCGTCTCCCCCAAGTGGGAGGGCGTGAAGAAGCGGAGTGTAAGACGTCATAAAGCGTACCGTTGCTCATGAACTCGACGACTAAGAGACGATCATTGTTGTCGGAGTTGGTGAAGCCGACGAGATTGACCAGGCTGGGGCTCTGGAGGCCGGATAGGATGTCGATTTCGTTTTCGACCTCGTTAGGGTTTTGCGGGCATTTTTGGGTGTGGTGGTGGCGGGAGGGCTTTTTGACGGCGACAAGGCGGCCGCTGCGGAGGGTGGCTTTGTAGACGAGGCCGTGGGAGCCTCGGCCGAGGAGCTTGGTTTCGGAGAAGTTGTTGGTGGCTAATTCGAGATCTTTGTAGTTGAATTGTTGGATTTTTTTGGTGGATTTTGGTGTCTGTGATGGGTGGTTGAAGGAGGGGGAGGGTGTGGTGGAGGTGGACTCGGCGGTGGCAATTGAGGAATCGGCTTTACAGGAGAGATAACCCATAGCAATAATTAATTAATTGAGATTCAAATCAAGAGTTGGGGAGTTGAGTTTAAATGGAAATGTGAAATAAATTGATGAAGGCTGGTTGGGTTGGTTGGTGATGGAATAACTGTGGATTGTAAATGAAGGAGCTGGATGATGCAAATGCAAAAAACAAAAAGGGGAGAGACAGAGTTGACTAGTGGAGATGGAAATATTACATAAATGGAAATGTACTCTACCAAATGTCATATGGCATTAACATACAGTAGATTTTACTTGTCAATTTCATGTTTTTATAAAGATTTTAGAGGATCAATTCAAACTGCAATCTACACTAAATTTTGCAATTATAAAAACTTTATAAATTATATAAGCACCCCTATTGGCTATTATATTCAAAGGTAATTGAATGGTAACAAATTTTGCTACAGTGTGTAAGTTAGATATAGACAATAAATGTCTGGTTCAACAACATTAATTAATACTCTTGACCTCTAAATTATTCATTTTATTTTTTAGTCAATTTATTTTAACTTTTTACTATAAATTATTAATTATTGTATTTTTCAAATATTATAAATGAAATTATATTATAAAAATATTGACTCTATTTTTATAATATAATCTTATAAGTGTTTTATCATTTTAGTTGATGATTTACTTATAGTCAAAGTCAAAATTCGTTGACAAAAAAATCAAAATGAATAAATTAGAGTAAGACGGGGAAGTATTCACTAATTGTGATGATATGTGGTAAGAACATAGAAAAATAATACGAAGTATTAAATAATTTATTTTATATGAGGTGTGTAAATTATTTTTATGAGGTATTTATATAATTAATTAAAATTGTACAGAGAGAGAGAGTATTTAATGAAAAATTGATGAATGAAATAAATAAATTCATCTTCTCTGTTAGAAAATTTGTAATGTAACGCCATAAAAGTAAATTGGAAAAATTATAATAGAATTGAGTATAATGATTATGTGCATCAGCACTTCAATACTTCATAGATGCAGTACTCTCCTTCGATTTTTCTAAATTGAAATTTGAGGTTTTTTTTTTATAATATATACATGTTAATTGCAGTACACTATAAGTTTCAAGTTGCAATATACATGTTAATTGGTCTATGATTGCTTAATTCATCAAAATTTATGTTTATTAAGATTTTTTTAATATGTGTGCAAAACGTTAAATTTTATTTTTATAAAATGAATGGAGTAACACTGTACATACGGAGTACATGGGAGGGCATATATAGGAGTCATGCACTGTACTATATACCATAAATTAAGGTCGACCTCTAGCTAATAAATAGACGATTGAATCACCTCTAGATACATATAGCAAGTAGTCATATATATATAAGACATTGCAATAACAGTACTACAGTCTACACTACAATTCACATGAAGTACACATCTAAGGGAAAAATGTGACCTATTTATATTATTTATAGATGTATCAATTCAATTTCAATTTCAATTTCAATTTCAATGTACACTAGTGTCTAGCACTAGTACAAACATTTTATTGCCGCACTACATCTTTGATAGGTTGAAACTTGAAAGTGAAGTGATACATCTATTATCTATATATGTCAGTCCATACATGTGAACTGTGACGTTTCCCTATACGTACCACGGTACCAGTAGAATACATAGGCTAGGCATGCATGGATTGAAAATAAATATATTGGACCTGAATTATTCTTCAAACAGATCGAATTATAAAAAAAAGATTGGTTGCCCATGTTGTCCAAACTGCAAAGCTTGCTTGGATAGTTAGCAAAGTATAATACAGCTAGTTAGCTACATCATCTAATTATTATTTCTTTTGAAAATTATTGATTTAGGTCCAGTCCAGAGTCATGTGTTTAAAATATGGCTTGTTAATTCGTAAGAAGACTTAATTGTACGTTATGATGATATTTTTGAAAAAGTTGAACTAAAAATGTTTTATCGACATTTCATCTAAACTTTAGTAGTGTAAATTATGAAATGACAGAATTTGCAACTATGAAACGGATCGCTTATCGCTGGTTGGTTGACTACATTTAGCTGAGGATGCAAGAAACAGAAAACGTGTTTGTATGAAAAAAAAAAAAAAGAAGCATATAGTAACAATTTCAACGTATCAATTAGTGTGTTAAGATTCTGTTCCCTTACATTTTACTCTTGTTCAAACAAAAATAATTAATGCAATCAGGACTTTTCATGCATGACTCCAAAAGGTCCAATATAGTTTCATTTTGATTTTGTCATCTAAGTGTCGCTGTTTTACGGAGGTGGCCTGTAAGTTTACCTGGAGGTTCACTCAACCCCGTATTACTGAAACAAAACATTTAACCACCTTTTATTGCTTTACCTATTCTAACACTAATTGTTCCACAGCTGTAGTTGTTTTAATTGTGCAGGAAGTTTATTAGCTTATGGGAATTGTCAGAGTTCAAGAAAGAAGAGACTTATTCAAGGAATAACTTTAAAAGGAAATCAAGTTCTAAAAGGAAAAGGAGTTTAACATGAAGAAGTCGTTTCCTAATAGAAGACTGAAGCTTAAGCGTCCAGATTTCACACGGTTCCTAATAGATTTCGAACAAGGCTTTCTACCACTATATATATGAGAGCATCGACATTGAAGAGACACGACACAAGAGCCGAAAGTTCAATTTATAGAGTTATAGATTTATAGTTTTATTTGTGTCTTTTACACTAATTTATATTCTAGACTTCTCTAACAGCGTATTGAAGGTAGAATAGATACATTGGTTTCTATATAATATTATAGGTGACTAGTGTTGTTTTACTAGGATAGATATTGAGAGTATACAGCGTTGTACGAACAAATCTTTTCTAGTTGATTTTCTGCCTTGACTGGGCATCAAGCAAGTTTACAAAAGCTGCTTGAAAAGTTTCAAACACATGTTCCTCTTTATATTCCGCTGTGCTTTAATTTATATATATTATATGTGTTTGTTAATCTGCAGGTTGACGTAGGTGTTCACTGAACCTCGTAGTCAATCTCGGACCTATTGACTGGTAATTTGTATCTAAAGCAAGTTATACCGATCCTACATTCTTTCACGTCACTTCAACTTATTAATCTCACCTAATCGATTAATAATTTTTTACGTAGCTTCAGTTTCCAGATACTTCTAGATCATAATTCATACCATTTGGTTTGAATATCCTTCTCAATTAATTGTTTTCAAGGGTTCAAAGTTCAAACTATATATATATAGTATTTATTTTTTTACATTGAAACTATATAGTACTATATTTAAATTCAATTACCTTATGCTTCACCTGCGACACTTTTCAAGCATTACTAGCTGATCATTTTTGTATTTTGTACTACTTTGGTCATATTTTTGTATTGTTAAAGTTAAATATAAGTGCCACAAATTGTCGTTTTAGTTGTGTTGACTACTATTAATAGGTTTGTCCCTATATTATTGACTACTTTTTCCAACATAATTTTATACTATTAATAGGGTTTTGTTTCTTAAGAAATCTGAATTTTTTATACTATTAATAGGTACTAGCCTTCATTATTGACTAGAATAGTGGAAAATATGTTTTTATTAATATGTGTGCAAGTGTCTAAAATGACAACTAATTTAAATGGGAGGGGGTAAGATAAATAATTGGAAATTTTTGAGGCACAAAGAATTCAAGTAAAATATATTAGTATTACTCTATAAACTCAGAATAGTCAAACAACTTTATTGGTGCCCCATTATAAGCTTGGTGGATTAGGGTTGGGATCCAATATACTTCACCACTCATAAACTGACCAAAATCAAGAAAATAGATGCATTTTTCCTCAGCTCGAGGGAGGCTTCTGCTTTCCCAATCACTTTTGGCCATATTTTGCGCAATTCCAACCGGCACATTCTTTTTGTTGTCTTTAGGAACAGTATGATTAGCTTAAAGTTTCAACCCTTTCTATGCAACTATTCCGGATCCTTTCTATGCAAAACTGAGAAATGCTAAATTCGATGGTACCGGTAATAGTTGCAGTGCACGGTGCACCCCTAAACACATTTCAAGTAGACTCACTTGTGTGGGTTTCAAAGGAGGGTTCACTATTCTATGCATGTGAGTACATATGCACGAACTCCGAGGAACCGTATGATACTTATTCTCTCATGCTATTTAGTTGTTTTTTTATAAATTTTGCTATAACACTAATACTTATCACTTTAGTCATAATGATTGATATTAATAGATTTAACTCTCTTTTGTCCCTATATTCACAATTAGCAATACAATATAATATTATTAGTAATAGTCTTTTGGGAATAATTTTTATAATTACAGAGCTAGTAATAAGTCTTCCTTAATATAAATAAAATTCCTAAAATGACAACTAATAAAGATAGGAGGGAGTACTTAGATTAGAATGTAGGTCGAGGTCGATTGATTTACGTATTAACTTTTTTCATTTCTTGGCCTAAAATGAAGCTTAATATGTCATGCTAATTTTCTGTATTTGATTTGCTAGCTAAGTAATTTTCTTGTTATTTATAATGACCACATCAGAGAGTTGTTTGTTAAAGTTTGTATCCCTGAACCGAAGTTAGAAACTGGATGAGGACAAGCATAAAGCAACAAAAATGTCAGTACCAAGCAATACTACAAGACCCCCAAACACTCGTCGTGAGTCGTGAGTCGTGACTCGTGAATCGTGATACATAAATGAGTTGAGTCCTGTCACCAATTAAGCGTTGGTGGATAACAGGCGATTTTCATCGAAACAAATTTTGTTAAGTTCAATTAAAAAGTACGTAAATCTTCTTAGCAACATAGATCTGTATACCATCTCCCATCATACAATACTGTGTGAAATTCGAATTGCATTGTTCATAATAAATTAGGTGCAGTTTCAACTTCTTTAATTTCTTCAATAATAAATTAACCAAAGATTTCAATTTTCAAAAGAAAAAGAAACACTAACGCCAAAACCAGCATTTATACTTGTGGAAACTGGAAACAATAAAGACCAAGATAAGTTTCCAACTGTTTCTACAATCCAGAATTTATACCCAACAAGATCATCTAATCTTTCTTAACATCCAAGAACTTGCAGCTAATTAATTAGAGCATCAAGATTCTTCCTATCAATTCTAAATATATATTCACATCTTTCTTACAATTCTCAGATCATCAACTGACTCAGCAACAGAATTATTCAAATTCAAGAAAAACTGACATTCATCATATATATTCAAGAACTACTTCCTCCATGTTTCTTTATTTAAAGTTTTGGGTCATTTCATCAAAATTAAGGAGTTGCATTATTGTGTGACATGGTGCTAATGTGATCTAACCAATCAAATTTTAGTATTCAAATAAAATATTGCATTGAAAAATAAAAAGTAAAGTTTGACTAGGAAAAAGATAATTAATATATTTAAAACTTCAACTATTAAGAATTGACACAAGTTGCCCAAATTTCAAATAAAAAGAAGTGTCAACTTTGCCCAAATTTCAAATAAAAAGAAGTGGAGGAAGTACTTGTTTCATATCCTTCAACTCTTTCCAGTCCTTTTATGTGCACACCGGCTCCAGAGAATCCCAGCGACCATATTCTGTGTCTGGAATCGGGATCAAGCCAAAAGTGAAATTACAGATTAGTATTTTCATATAAACATAAACTATGCATTTCTCTCCATCGTAAAATTCATTTAATTTAGTTCAGATTCATTCAGTTCAGTCCAGGTTCAAATTTGTTTAGTCTTAGTATTAGCACAATGATACATCGGTCCAACAGACCCCATGATTGATAGGGTTAAACACTTATCCGAAGATATGCTAGCTAGGATGGTTTAAAATATTTTACACGCTATACAATTTTCACATGCACAAATAAAATAGGCATTACAGACCTTATGGATTCAATAGAACACATACAGAGTGACAACAAAGCGTAGCTCAGTTGGTAAGCTGATTCACCTCCAATATGTCGGGGGTTCGAGTCACCACAGGGGTAAATGAGGAACCATTATTGATCCTCGCTTTGCCGATTCAGAAAAAAAATAAAAAAAATTAGAGCACATACAGTACAATGTAACACAAATTAATAAGTAAGGAATAAAGTTTCTACCAAGCAAATGTGGTTGAGTTTTATCAAATTCACAAAGCACCTGTATGTTCCCTGCAGTAACAAACGTCTGGTATTGGAATAAACAATCCTATCTCAGTTCTACAGCATATGTTTAAGAGGTCCAAACTCAATCTAGCCAACTTAAATAAGCTCTTAGCTTCATAATGGTATTTTTAATTCACAACAACAAAAAAGCAAGCGATTTTGAGTTGCTTAGCTTATATTAGATCACAGGAGAAGAACTTACAGTGGGAGAGTATATTGATCCATCAATCATCAATTAACCAATAAGTATGTGTTACTTTCTGCTGCATCAAGCACCCATACATTGCCGTCATAACAGATTTCTTGTACTGGCACATATAGAAATCATGAATTACCAATCCTTTTGATCATGTTCTCCAATTAAGCCAGCTATGAAGGACTTGGATATATGAGTGAAAGACATTAAACATTACTTAATCAAATCTTTCAAGATAATGCAAAATGTATAACGTATGAAGCCAAGAATGCCAACAAGAAACAGAAAGAACATTATTCAGTATTTCAGCCTACTAACTGTGGTCCATAAGGATCAGTAATTTCTCCATATACAGAAAAAAGATTTATTTCAAGCACAAAGTTCTGAATTTCTATATGTATATATGGAGAAAATCACATGGGATATCACTGAAAATGACACCAAATTAGAATCTGTTAGGCTCACACTACAGTATATTCACAAAGCAGGAAACTGCAAATATCCAGATTCCCATGGAGTTGATATCAATAGGAGAGTTTTTTCAACAGGGAGCACAGAGTGAGGATGACAGTAACAACTAAGAAATAGAAGTCAGGTATATCAGGTATACGCAGAATATAGTCATTTGCATGCATACTAGGAGACTAAGCAATAAGCATCCTGCATAAGATACTATCTGATAACAGTTATAGAAGTGATACTATTTTTCGAAAAAAGGATATTTCCGAACTTGAAATTTTGAGTGTTTCTCACAATTCCCTGGAAGGCACAATCTCTGAAATTCAGATCATGAATCTCTACAACTTGAAAGTTCTTGATCTGTCCTTCATTTCACTAGCTTTAAACTTGACTCCTGATTGGGTTCCCCCTTTTCAACTGGATGCTATAAGACTAGCAGGTTGCAAAATGGGACCTCACTTCCCGATGTGGTCTATAGAACTCAGAGTAACCTTTACAGACTTGCATGATGTCTAATGCCGGTAATTCAGATGAAGTTCCTACATGGCTGTGGGATTTGTCTGCAATGACCATTCTAAATATTTCCCACAACCAGATTAGTGGCTCGATTCCTGATGTCTTCGAACTTCACTGGTTACCTTGAAATAGATATTAGTTCGAATAATTTCTCAGGTCCTCTTCCGTTGTTTCATCATAACTCTTATGTTCTACACCTCTCGAACAATATGTTTAGTGGAGCAATTCAATCCATATGCAGCGAGAAGTACGATCAGTTGAGAGTGCTTGACCTCTCAAATAACCAGTTTTCAGGAGAGCTTCCTGACTGTTGGGAGAACATGACTGAATTGCACGTCCTTAGTTTTTCTGACAACAAATTCTCTGACCCTCCTCCACAGTTTTGGCTATCTCAACCAGCTCAAAACTTTGCATTTCCGCAACAATTTTTTGACAGGGGTGTTGCCTCCCAATTTGAGGAATTGCGAAAATCTGGAGTTGATTGATGGAAGTGGGAATGAGTTGACAGGAAACCTTCCAACATGGATGGAAATGCTCACGTGGATTACATTTCTCAGCTTTCGGCAGAACAGCGTTTATGGAAGTATCCCTCCAGAAATTTGCAGTCTATGGCGCATCCAAGTCCTGGACCTAGCTGAAAACAACATATCAGGAAATATTTCTCCATGCTTCCAAAATTTCACCTCTTTGATTCGAGACAGCAGAACCGACACTTCTCCAAGAAGAGAATTTGACAGCTTTGTTGACAATGCAATAGTTCAATGGAAAAGAGAGCAGTCTGCAAGAATACATTAAGGCTTCTCAAACTCATTGATCTCTCCAGCAATAACTTAGTGCGCGGAATTCCCGAGGAAACATCCCTTTTGAGTGGATTAGCTTCTTTAAAGCTTTCACGAAACCACTCGACAGGGAAGATAGATTCAGACATCGGTCGGATGAAGATGTTGGAGTGTCTTGATCTGTCCAGGAGCAATCTCTCTAGTGAAATTCCGACAGGCCTTGCAGATCTACACTATCTGTCTATTTTGGACTTGTCAAGCAACAATTTGTCAGGTAAAATCCCACTAGGTACTCAGTTACAAAGCTTCGACGCATCTGCATATGCTGAGAATGAGCAACTGTGTGGAAGACCTATACAGAATTGCCCAGGAGACGACCTTAGGCTGCCTGCTGCAAATCATGAAATCCCGCAGAATAATGATGACCAAAATAATGAGTGGTTTGATATGATCCACTCTTTGTTCATGGAATATTTCATTTCAGCAGTGCTAGGTTACATAGTCGGGTTCTGGGGTCTTATTGGTCCTTTGTTATTGAAGAGAACATGGAGGAATGCCTACTTTAGCTACTTGAGTAGAATTGGAGATTGGCTGTATGTGGCAGTGTATAGGTGCAAAACAATTTTCAAGTAAATCTCAAGCTTCCTGCCATAACTGAAATTGTATTTACTTAGGCACTGTAACTTGAATCTATAAGCTGGATGCATTTACAGAAACAATAAGTTATCAATACTACTCGTACTTGTTTTCTAAAAGAACATTTACCGGACTCATAAGAGAACTAGCAATTCATATGCTCAGATTGATCTCACACAAACATGATGCCTCTGTATAAAGGAATGTTTAATTTACAAATAAACTGCCATGATCCCCTGCACATATAGATCATGATTGATCCATTCGACCTTGTTTCTCCAACTAAGTCAGCTATCATAGAATATGAGTAAACAGCATTATGCATTATTTAAATGGATCTTTCAGGATAATGCAAATTCCTATGGAGCAACCAGAGACATGAAGGATTACTGGGGCCAGTCATGCTTGTCCTAAAGTGAGTAATTTCCATGCACAATGATAAACAAAATCTTTCAAGCATATAGTTCTAATTCTTAGGAGATAAAGCAATCAGCATGGCATACCAGAAATCAAAAGCTCACTACGGTACTGTATACCCAGAAATTGCACAAATCTACTTACTGAGATGTGTTTCATGCAAGACACTTATTTATCCGTGACCTATATTAAAGATGACACCATCCTACACTAATTTACAGAAAACAGTCAATTTGCTTTAATGTCTACTTTATACTAGATTCTACATTCTTGGGAGTGGGATTTCTCAGTGACCAATCTACAGCCCATCCTCCAGAACCACAAGACACTCAGAATTATTTGTTAATGACATAACCCATCAGAACAGACTCAACTCAACATGCAATTTGTTAATATCTGAAATAAATCAAACTACAAACATGATAAATTTTCTGCACTTGCGGAGATCGCATAGTCCTCAAATTTTCACTAATCTTGTTCTGTGCATAATATATAACAAGATTTTTTTTTCTTTCTATTCTGTATAATTACAAATCCTAATCATGTAGCATCCCCTACAGGTAATTCCAGAGATCGAATGCTAAAAGAATGAATAAATGGTATCCCGTATCAATATATTACTAACCTTAAAGGACTAGTAGTACATTGTATTTCAACAACACAACTCACAGTTGTGAATCATCAATTAGGATCCAATTGCCAGTCGAATCGAAGATCACTGCAATCAATCAAACCCTTCACTTTATTCAGAGCTGCATATCTGTGCTGCAATAACAGATGCTGACAATCGTCTGGTTGCTCCCCATTATTGCTACTCCTTTTGCGAGGCAATCTTCTTGAAGCTATTTTCCATCTTGATTCAAATTCACAAGCTAAAAACACATGATCATTACACGAATCAGACACCCAAACACACACGCAAACTGGGCTAAATCTAGATATATCAAGTGCATTGCTTTTCATAACAATAGACTAGGAACTGCTAATATGGGCTAACTTACCTTTACTTCTATCAATGAATCCTTGAACAAGACAGGCAGAAATCCACGGTCTTCCGGCTCGGGTTGCTTTGGCACCACCTTTCAGTTCCCCATTATGTTGTTTCAAGCTACAAAAGTATGCATCACACCTTATGAATGCCAAATCCATAACATTCCATTCAAGTAGGAACACAAACTCGAAAACCGATAGCATTAATAACTAATCAAACAATATATCCACATAGTCCATAAACTCATAAATTATCTTTCAGGAAGCACCAAAAACCAGTCTTAACATGTGTTCTATACTGTACCAAAATCTCAAACTAATGGTGAGGTGCGTAATCTAATCTAGATTCTACGAAATCAAATCCTCATTTCTCAGCAAAACAATAGAAAATGAAAAAGAGCAAAGAGAAAATAGAATAATAAAGAATAAGAATATACCGGCGAGAGAAATTGTTTGTGACACCAACGTATGTCTTGATGGGAGGAGCTGTGGAGAGGATTAGATACACTGCCCATGGTGAATCCTTGGAATTGGATGTACATCTTGAAGCTTCTGATTCTTTTATTGATCTTGATGATGATGAGGGTTTGTTGTTCAAAACTGATAATTTTGATGGGCTTTTGGGTAATTTAACTTGATTTTGGGGAGACGGAGCGATTTTAGAAGATGCAATCGGTTTGGATGATCTGAAGGTCTCCGACAAGAGCCTCGCCATTTCTTAATTTTTTATTATTTTTTTTTCTTGTATTTGGTTTCAGCTGAAATTTCTGCAACTGGATTTGGCTGATAACCGTTAGAACTTAGAACTGGCATGGAAGGTTGAGATCTTACTGCAACAATGTGAAATGACACTTGTACCCCTGGGCTTTGGCAACATTTTGAACTAACATACTATGTAACATTCTACTACGCGTTACATTCACCCCTCTTAAATTACACGACCCATCATCGCGCCTTGTCCGACCAACTGCCCACTTTGGACTGGTTCGGCCGTGCTACCATTTCTGGTGCTCCGATCACTAATGGCAAAGTTCCGACCCTCGTGGTTAATGTTGGACCACTTTCAAGGGTGATATGCTGGCCCCACATACCAACACGTGTTCTTTCGCACGCACTTTGTACTCACTCTTGTGCGTACCAGTAACCTCTCAGTAGGTCAGTCATCCTAAAATTAATCCAAAGCTAAGCTCACTTAATTTTAAAGTTCTTCTAAATAAATTTTCGAAAAGAAAGGTGCACCTTAAATTAGAGATGCAATATGTTGTAACGCTACTCATACCAATAAGGTGCACCTTTCCAGAGTTCAGAAATAGAAGTTAGGATTTAGGAAGTCTACACCCTATCAAGATGTTCGAAGTGGCCTCCCTAAGCTTTTCTCGCAAAAACTCTCGCAATTCTTTGAGAAAACCAAAGCGATGCCCCTCGCAAACAAGAGCAAGTCCTTACGGCACCTGCATAGAAGATCAGACTCCGATCCATCGCGAAGCTCATGGAGGTACTCTCTTGAAGATCGAAGCAACATTCCTTGCACATATTCAAGATCAAGTCTTTGTGACCTTTGAAGAAGTGTTCGTTCGTGAAGATCAAGCCCCAAACCTGATGTTCAATCCAAATCAAGCGCAAGTCCTTGCATTGGCGCCATCCAAGTTAAATCAAATTCCATGTACTTGACGACAAAACGAACACATGGAATGGAATGAGTGTCTGAATTAGCTAGCGAATTTTGTACTTGACGACAAAACGAACACATACCCGAGGCTTGTAGCAGGCTAAGGACTTTTGTATCCCTTCCATTTAATTAATATTGTTACTACTCTCTTAAATTAAAAAAAAAACTAAAAAAAAAAAACTAGGTATAGCTTGCTCCACCAAAAACAATTACAGAATTATCTTCATAAAAAGTCATGCTAGACTGGTAGTCTGGTGCTACTCCAAGTTAACCAAACTTATGAAAATTAGCAAGACGCCTGTATCTACACTCCCATTGCTGTGCAATATTTCTAGGGTTCTATCATATATCCGGATTACTAATTTTATTTACTCCCTTGGTCTAAAATAAGCCTTTTCATTTCATTTCATTTATTTTGTTAGTTAATACAATATATTTTCATACTTCCTACTACTATTATTACCTAACTTCAGTCCCAAATATTCTACATTTTTTGTTGGTTTTTCTTAATTTGACCAACAATTAATCATAAACGATAATGAAAAAGTTATTAATAAAAATATATTATATATAAAAGTACAATAATTGTTTTCATAATATGATTTCATTAATAATTAATTTATTCGGTGCAATTGAAAATTAATTAATCGATGATCAACGGAAAAAAAATTAACAAATAAATGTAAACAAATTACTAGAACGGTGAAAGAATATGTTAGAGTTTTAAAATATTAATATAAATAACTAAATTCTACGTCTCCACATTTCGATCAAGAAATTGATTCCAGCCGGGACTTGGGAGGGGGACGGTTCAACAAATTACAAATAAATGCGTGATTAGGTAGAATAAATCCACGTTTACAATATGTACTACGATTTCGGCCAAAATGTCGATTTTGAGGGGACCGTTGAGTCAAAATTATGCCGATGCATTAGTCGTCGTATTTCAGTCAAAATTAATGTACGTACGTGTAGTGGGCACTCAACATGTCTTATTGTCGCAACTTTTCACCTAGAAAATTCGACTTTTTTTCTTTCATCAATACAGAAACGAGATCATAAATACAGTTAGCTCCCGTTCCAGCAGCTCATTGCCTCATTGTACTAGCCTACTAGTTAGTCACGGACGATGCAGGGGCGGAACCAGAAATTAATGTTAGGGAGGGACGAACTTTATTTTTTGAAAGTTTGTGGGGATCAAAAGTTGAAAAATCGTTAAAATTGCCTTTAAAAATTTTGAAAAATCGTAAATTCTAGCTTGAAATTTTTTTTTTTGGGGGGGGGGGGGGGTCGGCGGAGGCCCCCCTGGTTCCACCCCTGGGACGAAGTGAAGATTTTTATATACTTAGTGCTAAAATTTTAAAAATATATACTGCATATTGTTTAAGATTCACAAATTTATTTTTCCAAACAAATACTACCTCCGTTTCATTAAAAAATTTATAAGAGGACTATTTATCGCGACCTTTGACCACGTATAACTTTTAAATTAAATTGTATCAATATAAATTAAAAGTTGATTATGAAAATATACTCCATTTAATTTTATAATATAATTTTATTATATTTTTCTCTAATGTAATTTAGGAGTAGTTATACGTGGTCAAAGGTCGCGATAAATAGTTTTCTTAGAAACTTATTAATGAAACGGAGGTAGTATTTGTTTGGAAAAATAAATTAGGGAACTTATGATTAATTCATGACGATAGAACTAGTCCAATTAACAACATGTAATATGAACAAAATACATATTGAGATATTGAGTAGGCCCATTATTTATTTTCTTTAAAGAACAGTTATACAAACCATTTCTAATTCAATTTTCTTTAAAATATACAAAAATTTTCCCTTGTAAGGGTGGGGATGTGTGGTGCTCAAACCCCACCCTCTGCCTTATCCCATTTCTTCTTGTAGACAATATACGGTTATGAGCATTTACGTAATAAATTATATGTCTAAATTACATAATTGGAATTTACTGTAGAATTTTACTTCATAATTTAGAAAAAAATATTATTAAGGATGTTTAAAGATATGATATATGGTCCTAATTGTTTAATTGGATCATCCCATCATAAAATAATTAGGGGAGTTTACAATAATTTCAACTTAATTATTGTAAGAAGATTAGTTTAAGAGAAATTCTTATAAACGGTATGATTTTATTAAATATTAAAAAATTGATACATTTTTTATTTAATTATTGGACACTCTCTCCTAATTTTCAAAATTATTAGATCAGATTATTTGAATGGTTCAATCTACCCCCCATGTCCCCATCCACCTCGATACACTCCACTGCACCACACCTTAGCCCCGGCCCCTAGCGTATTGTGTTTGTGTGCTAATATATTTAGCATGTTTTCCTCATTGTAGTTTATACAATTATACCCATATCAGTGAAACCATGCTTATAAATAGACAATACCTTTTGTTCATAAGGTACCAATCTTTACGAGCATATCAACTACTAAAAAAAAAAAAAAAAATACTAGAAGAGAAAATAAAATAATGGGCATCACGAAAGTGAGAGAGAGTTACCAATCTTTGGGAGGTGAGGAAGTGAGCCAAGAATGCAATGAATTGCTATCTTCACTTCCCAAAGAGAAAGGTTCAAGAACACAAAATATCTACTTGTACCAAGGATTTTGGTGCCAACCAAAAGAAATCCAAGCCATAATGTCCATCCAAAACCACTTCAAACCACAAGACACTGATATCTTACTAGCCACAATTCCAAAATCAGGCACAACTTGGCTAAAGGCACTTTCTTTTGCCATTGTCAATAGACACAAACACAATGTCAAAAGCCTCAATCACCCTTTGCTCATTTCCAATCCTCATGAACTTGTCCCTTTCCTTGAGTACAAACTCTATGCAAACAACCGAATCCCCGACATGTCGGCACACCCGACCCCACATATCATTGCTACGCACGTGCCACTAGGTGGGTTACCCCGTTCAGTCATGAAATCAAGGTGCAAAATAGTGTACATTGTCCGAAATCCGTTCGACACGTTCGTGTCAATGTACCATTTCCTTCTCAAGATAAGGCCGGAGTCCCTAGGCGGTTACTCGATTAAGGAGGCGTTCGACATGTATTGCAGGGGAGCTATTGGGTACGGTCCGTATTGGGATCACATGTTGGGGTACTGGAATGAGAGCTTGAGGTGTCCTGACAAGGTGTTGTTCTTGAGGTATGAGGAGATGAAGGTGAATGCTAGTCAAGAGTTAAAGAAGTTGGCTGAGTTCTTGGGGCATCCTTTTAGTTTGGAAGAAGAGGATGATGGTATGGTTGAGGATATAGCAAAGTTGTGTAGCTTTGAGAACATGAAAGAGTTGGAAGTGAACAAGAAGGGGAAAGGAGCCATTGTTGATTTTGAGAATAAGGCATTGTTTAGGAAAGGTGAGGTTGGAGATTGGGTCAACTATTTCACTCCTTTGATGGTGGAGAGGTTGACCAAGATCATGGAGGAAAAACTAGCTGGCTCCGGGTTGGTCTTCAATGTGGTTTGATAAGCTAAGGATTATTATACTATATGGTAAAACTTACAATATGAAGTTATGGTCTTATGCGTATCTAGACATAGCTGCATCTTCATGGGGACAGATCGATCGGCTATGCCAGTGAGGAGTGATATAAAGTGATAATATGTATAGAATGTGATATAAAGTTGAGCGAGTTGAGTGGTGAACTGGTGATCCATGTTATAGTAGATCAATATATATTGATACTGATACGTACCACAAGTCTAATAAGATTTTTATATACGTATCTTTTTCATTCTCATACTATCTTTCACGGCCTAAATCGATCAGTTGTAGCTAGAAGCCTATAAGATAAAGAAAACTTGAACACAAGTAAAAATAGTATAATATTCACAACTCAATATATGCACCTCAGGTTAATTGGTGAACCAACACAGTTTAGGTTGCGCTAGGTTGTGATCCATTTACGGGATAAAATAGACGTCTGATGGGAGACATAAGGTGGTCCAGCGTAAGAAGTTGAAATGGTGAAGGAGAGGTGTATGGTTCGATTCGCGACGCAGGTGGAGATATAAGGTTGGTTTAGATGTGGATAAATAAGGTGGTTATGAAAATTTGTATAGCATTAGTGTAGGAGTAGTTGTAATATTTGCCGTTAAAAAAAAATAGACGTATAATAATTTGAATGTTAATCGAGTTGGGTTGATGTCACTAATAGAGTAGAAAAATAGGAGTTGGGTTTTATGTGAAGATAGTTTTAACTATTAATGGCATGCATCTCTCATTGCTGGTAAATTGTAACATCCTCTGGAATAGTAGTGATGGAGAGATGTTTGATTTTGTTGTAATTTTAACCGAAATTTGTCGGTGACTTTTATACCTCAATCAAAAGGATCTCATAATTGATATTGGAAATTGAGTTTCCTCGATTGTGTATAATACTAAAGTAGTAGATGGTACTTGAACAATATTTATTAAAATATTTTATGATGAAAAAATAATTAAAGTTCAAAGTGTGTTAGTTGACACCGTAGTACATTAGTATTACACTGCATATAACTAGGTTGAGTATCTTATGCTTAGATTACTTTGTCAATTTATTGGCCTAATGTTTTACATATGTGAGTTAGATATGTGGGTGTTTGTTTATCTAGATTAATGTATTCATATGTCCAAGTCTAGGAAATACATTCGGGCGTTAATAAAAGTTATGAATCAATGAACTTAAGAATAAAAGAAAATGTTAAGAATTAAGAAGCTTAAGATAATTATTAGCTATGCATGTAACATGCTTAGTTAACTTAGAGATAATCTGCTAGAATGTATATCAAGCCAATTTAAGATGAGTAGGGGGTGTGTCAAGTCAATTTTAATGATTAGGTTTTGTGTCATGTTAATCGGATCAATTGTTATGCTTTGTGTCAAGTCAACTTTAATCAACAATTAGACTTTGTGTCAAATCAACTTTAGATTACTGAGTTAGATTGTGTGTCATATCAACTCAAAATAAGAATAATATTTTCAGAGAATAAGAATTATCATAACATTCAGAATAAAATTCAAAAGATTAATTAAGAAGCATAGTGGATGGACATGGACATTGTGTCAAGTCACATTAATTATTAATGAATCATAGAATTTCTTGCATTTGCACTAGTTGCACCGTACCAGAAGTTAATGATCACATCAAGATAAGAATCAAAATTAAATTTAGACGCTTAAGTTCATGACACACATGGTTACTTGCTCGGATCTGTGACTTTTCTCTGGTACTACACTCCCCTTCAGGTTTCGGCTCGGAGTTGGAGATGGAGCACTCAAGGGTGAAGCTTTTACTTCGCGCAATATATTCTTTGAATAAAGTTGTAGAGTTCACGTTTTTTTTTTTAATTTTCGACCAATCATTACGCTTTACGAACTAAGCTTATATATCAAAGTGAACAACATATACACCATTTAGTCGAGTAGCGCCCTTTAACGCTTTTGTGCATTTTATATTTTCTCGTAATTTTTTGGGGCGTTTATGTATTTATAAATTTTTGATTTTTTTTTAAAAATAAATGATAGTTAGATTATAAAAGCTAGTTAACCGCTAGAAGTAGATAATATTCCCAATGGTTGATTTTAACGTGAATATTAATGAACAAAACGCTAGTAACAACAAATTGAAATATCGCCGGATGTTTACAAAACGAATTTGTTTATTCCATCTTTCTAATTTTGTCCATTTCCCATGCATTTTGTTTATTTCAGTTGACAGGACAATTTTGCGTGAGCTGCAAGATTATTTGACATGGCTACCCTTATTTTATTTGGGAGGTTCTCCAACCCAAATTGAATTTGACATTCTACGGCTTTCTAATTTTAATTAGCACACGGTTTGATATATGTTTACAAATTACACTGGGAGGACTCATTTCGTGTTTTCTTTTTAAAATAATAATAATAACTTCTTCGCCGAACAAAAAGAAGAGTCGAATGAAACAAAAAAGGAGCAAAATTTAGATTTTATTATCTTCATCTAAACTGAATTGAACAGAAGTAAACTGAATTGAATTGAACTATATTGAATTTGTTTGTAGTATAAAGTACTATTAAGCGAATCTAAACTGAATTCATGAACAGAACTAAACTTAACCGATTTGACTGAACTCAATTTAAAATAATTAATTTTCAAACAAATCACTAATACAACAACAAGAAGCTTGCATTAAAATTGATGAATTTTCTTTGAGTTAATTGATCAATCAATCATTCACCCATCCAGCAAATTTATTTAATTGGTGTAGAAACTTAATTAACGGGTCACAATTGGCTGCTTCAGTTTTACTAATTTAATTAATTAATTAATTAATTAATTAATTAGTAGTAGAAAATTGTTAAAAACCGGGCAGGTCAGGTATTATATTAGTAGTGAGAGTGAGATGTTCCCTGCGAACCAAAGTTTTCCCTGTCATGCACCATTCATTTAAAGTTAAACAACAGCTAGAACCGTAATCGTATTCTGTGAAAAAAAAGAAGTTGGTTCTACAATGGCTACAGAAGGGCGAGAATATGCAGAGAGCTTGTTGTTGGCCAAGGAAGAAGATTCCTATGTACAAGGTTGTCCAGGATGCAAGATTGATCAGCAGAAAGCTTTGCATCGAGGTTTACCTATCAAGCAACTCCTCATTATCTGGATTATTGTCTTGTCCACTGGTAATTTTTCTTTAATCGATCAAGTTTATATAGTTATACCATCATTTTGCTATGCTTATGTCAAAGTTTTGCTGTAATTTGGAAGCTAAAATAAGTAGTCTTTTTGTTAATTTCATTTAAAGCTCCCAAACTAATTAATCTAGCAAACTACAATCCAGTAGCAAGTAGTCTTTTTGTAATTTGGAGTATAATATAGTAGTATTAGTGTATTACTCATCCAGTTAGTCAGCACTCTAAGTCCAATTTTTTTTAGCAGTTTCAATTTTGAATATAAATTTTCATTTTAAAATTTCGTTAAATATTTTATTATTAAGGTGTAAATCACAGTCGGATGAAGTCGTAAGTCATTTATCACAAAGTCCATCATGGGGACTAATGTTGTCCAGCGCGCCAAAAGAAATTGAGAAATCTTTGTTGGAGGGAAAATTGATTTGTTCCACCGGCCGATCCTATTTATGTTTATCGTATGATCATCCACCAGATCATTTCCAAATTCCAGTTTGTTCAAACCTCTCAAATACCAAACAACCCAATGACGACTTGCTGTGTTTTATTCAAATATTGTTGATAGTACTACTGTAACTGATCATGAAATATTGTTCCTCTCTACAGCTTTGACGATAGCCTCTCTCTTTCCATTCCTTTACTTTATGGTAAGTAAGTAATCATGTTCTCAAACTCAACTTTGCATTAACAGATTGATATAGTATATATTGTGACTAATCGACGGCTGACTTATTCATAGATAAGAGATTTCCATATTGCGGAAACCGAAGAAGATATTGGTTACTATGCTGGTTTCGTAGGTATGTTCTGCATTCACTTCCTTAAATTAAAGGGCTGTTTTCCTCAACATGCATGGCACTTATATATTAAAATTAAATTTGAATTTGTGATCAAGGATCTTCATACTATTTCGGGCGAGCAGTAACTTCTATCCTGTGGGGAATGTTTGCTGATAAATACGGGCGAAAACCTGTCATTATTATAGGCTGTGCCACAATGTTAGTGATTTTCACTACTCTATAGTTTTCTTTCACAGTGTTTATTTAAACATACTTAATGAATTCCCTGCAGTGTCATTTTCAACACTCTATTTGGACTGAGTGTAAATTATTGGATGGCCCTGTTGACAAGATTCTTTCTTGGCTGTTTAAATGGTGTACTAGGACCTATAAAGGTAGATTGTTTTTAACATTGCATAATTAATACTATATATTACTACTACCAACAATATCTTTAAGTTAGTGATCTCTTGTCGATCTTGTTCAGTTTTTGTTTTTCAGTTAGATTCCATCCACCTAACGTGTTTTGCATTACTCTTTGAGCTGCAGGCTTATGCATGTGAAACTGTTCGTGAAGAGTATCAGTCTATGGGACTGTCTGCGGTATGCACTCTTTTGAAGTAATTTTTCCCAAGTAAGTCACAGTGTAGTTAATTATTAAACAGTTAATGAATATTTGTTATTTTCTTGTTTATAGGTTAGTACTGCATGGGGCGCCGGATTAATCATTGGACCTGCTTTAGGAGGGTTCCTTGCTCAGGTACTAAGCTTTCCTACTTCTATGTTATCCGATAAATAAAAAATAATCAATGCTGCTATATTTTTTTTTTCTTGGTGCATGTTCTGACTTAATTTTTGAACCAAGCCTGCAGACAAATATCCTAGCATATTTGCATCGGACACTCTCTTTGGAAGGTAAATTTGTTCTCTTGTTTCCGATATTCGTTGATTTATTAAACATCTTCTGATCCCAGATTTTTAATCTTTGTGTAAATGTTATGTAGATTCCCATACTTCTTGCCCTGCCTGATGACCTCCATTTTCGCTGCTATTGTGATGGTCGCTTGTTTTTGGATTCCGGTAGGTGCTTTACAGTTTACACTCACATTCTCACTTCCTCATCTGACATGCCCTTTTCACCTTCTGAGCAATGAACGAGAATTCACTTACTCATGCCATTATTATCTAACTGTTATAAGGTGTTACTGGAAACTCTTTTAAGTTTAGTTAGTATTATAAAAGCTAAAGTTAATACAACTTACTTACTTGAACAAGTATTCTCTGAAAATTAATTAATTAAGACTCGGTGTATGATAGCAATCTAAGAAAACAATACAAGTGTGTGCCTAATGTTCTTCTGCTGGTGATGTATTTGGGTAAATTTTCTTGCTCTCCAACTATCAAGGATCGGATGGTTTCTCTAATATTCGAGAAATGCAGGAAACCTTACACAATCATAAATTTGAAGAGGCATCTTCTAAAATTTCATATGATGCTATGGAATCTGCTACTCAAGGCTCTGATACAAAGGAGAACGCCAAGGCCAAAACAAGCATTTTAATGAACTGGCCTTTGATGTCGTCCATCATTGTGTATTGTATATTCTCACTTCATGATATGGCTTACTCTGAGGTAAATATAATGCTAGAGTCTAGAGCTTAATCCTTACTGTGAGAAACGTACTTGTCCAGTTCCTTGAATTCTTAGATATTCATGTTTTCCCTTCTGTTTTTCCTTCATGATGTGGTGGGATTCCAAAGTTGTTGCTCAATATATAGATATGATGAGTTTTGTGATATGTGATCTGCTAATAGCAACGAGAATTGGTTTGAGCTGAGTTTTAGGCCTGTATTTTAAGCCCATTATGCTTAATTTTTTAGCAGAGTAGTCATCTTCATTCTTCTTATCTGATCAGAGATGAACTGCAAGGCAAGTATATAATACAAATCATGCTAAATTGTTGACTTTGATACTATCTGATGAATAGCACGCATTGTTAATTCGTAGATATTCTCGTTGTGGGCTGAAAGCCCTAGACGGCTCGGAGGATTAGGTTATATGACTGGTGATGTTGGAACTGTTCTTGCAGTCTCAGGTATATTATTCATGCATATGTTATCTTTATGATATGCTGCTTATTGTAAGAGTACTCAGACGTCTCTAACTTCCTATATTTCAGGTTTTGGCCTTTTAATCTTTCAATCTTCATTCTATCCTCTCATAGAGAAAATCATAGGTCCTATAATGATTGCTCGTACACTAGGAGTAAGTACTGCTCACAACCTACTTCACCACAGGCCTTGAATTCTAGGAGGTTATTAATTGGTTGTCCTCTCCTGTTGCAGATTTTGTCGATTCCTCTTTTGACAAGTTATCACTATATAGCGTTCCTATCCGGGGTCACACTTACCATAGTGTTGAATTGTGCATCTCTTTTGAAGAATGTACTATCCGTAAGTGACATTTTGTTCTCCTCATCTTCAAACACGGGAAAAAAGAATAGTACAAGTAAACGGTTCCTAACTACAATGTTTCTTTAGAGTGTACATATATTCAAATGCAAAGTGATCTAAACTCTAGCGTCTGTAATTCCTTTACGCCAAAGCATATACTGTTCTCGTCTGCTATGTCAGATTTGATGACTACATGTGACTTTGTTTCTTTGGTTCATCAGATCTCAATTATAACGGGGTTGTATATATTGCAAAACAGAGCTGTGGTAAGTCTTCAGCTGATAATGACCTATCTTACATCTATATTCGTTTAAGTTTGACAAGATTAGTACGTGTTCAAGTTAAAACCTTGGTAACTTTCTGCAAAGTGAACGCATACAGGATCAAGACCAAAGAGGAGCGGCAAATGGTATGGCTATGACATTAATGTCATTATTCAAAGCTGTTGGACCAGCAGGTGGAGGAGCACTGTGAGTTCCTTTTCATGCTAGGTTTCATCATTAGCTGTTTGTTTATCTCGATTTCTGCATAGCATATATGCATTTTAGTACCATTCACTGCAATTTTAAATATTGCCCTACCAGTCAGCTCAACTATATATATTAGAGATCCATGCTAGATTATCATAACTTTCTTTCGTCTTTCTAACCAATGAACCTTCTTTTGTATGAATTACACAGATTTTCATGGGGGCAAAAGCGTCTGGCTTCTAATTTCCTTCCTGGTATATATATTTTTCAGAAAATTAATTCACACATGGTCTATATTCCTTTCACTTTGTTTGCTTAATTAAGAAATTTCCCTATGAAATTTTCTTCATTCAATACAGGTGATGAAATGGTTTTCTTCATTCTAAATATAATCGAAGCAATTGGAGTTATGCTGACATTCAAGCCATTTTTAGTTGAGAGAACAAAGCCTCTAATTTCGTTCGAAGATAGATGAACCATAACCAGTCCATTTTTGGAGCTGAATGGTATTTGACATCCCTGTGGTTTGTCTAATAGGCATCTTTGGCTTTATAATTTGAAAAGTAAAAATAAATTGTGTGCTTGGCCAGAAGGCGAAAAGTATTCCTTGAAGCACTTTGCGTATTTTAATGATAAAACGGTGTTTATGCCAATTAGCTAAAATTTGTAGAGAGTTCTGTGCTATCACTCCCATTTTGTTAGCATATATATAGTTACATGTACAATAGTTATGTAGTTGATCAGGCCAGTTGTGGTCTTGTATGTTAATCTGCATTCTGCTCAACTGTTGTTGTACCAGAAACTGTAACCTATCATCATATGTGATGCATGTAACAATAATTTCTGTAAATTGCTTTTACCAGAAACTATGCTGCTTTTTTCTGTACCTTGATATTAATTATTCATACATTGAAGTGACATGAATGTCATGATTGGAGCAACATAAATTTGGGATTTCATCTTTCACTGTGTTTTGTGGAGGATTTGTTGAAATCTGCGGACTGCAGGAAGATATTAATGAAGCAGGCTACATTCTGAAATGAGTTTCTGCCGCTCGTCATATATTATGGGGCCATATGCGAAGCTTAATTTGGCAATACTAGGCCATTTTTATGATTCCTTTTCTTTGTTGTTCTCACATTTGAGATAATTGCAGTCTAAAAAAATGGAGTACAATAATCTATCATCTTTTGGAAACATGTTTTTAATCAAAAATATAGTGCGACTGTGTTCAGAGTTTATACTTGTTTACCAGTTTTCTGTTGCCAGTCAGATTAATTATCATACATTCAGGCAGTCTTGAACTCTTCAATAGTTTATAGTATCTGATACTCACCTGTGAGGTCACTGATGTAAATTTTACCGAATTTCAAGCTGAAAGCATCACAAGTAAAATGTGTGTCACTTGTAAAATAAATTAGGCAGATCATGAACTTTGTTGAGCATTGACATTACCAGCACATTACTTGCTCCACTTGGCCCCTATAAATTGAAATGATCAGTAATGAAGTAAAACAAAACATCACGGAAAGCAAAGAGAAGTTATTACTTAAATACCAAGTACCAACTCATTAGGCAATGGCAGCAATGAAGTCTTTTTTCTCTGTGCTGATTGTGATTGTGCTGGTAGCTCAAAGGCCGGTGTTTACAGTGTCTCAGCAACCGAACTGCGCTACTTCATTGTCTAGCCTCAATGCGTGTGGGCCCTTTGTGTTGCCTGGTGCAGCTGCACCAAACTCCGGCTGCTGCTCGGCTCTTCAGGACGTGGATCACAACTGTCTCTGCAGCACTTTAAGGATTGTGAACAGCCTGCCGGCTCAGTGCAACCTCCCTCCCCTCACTTGTGGTGCTAATTAGCTTCAAAACCTTTTTTTCCTTTTCTTTTCAGAATTAAGATGTCTCATATTAAGACAGTGAAAGTCCAAATAAACAGATGTATCACCGATAAATTAGAAAAATAACCATATTTTGAGGAATCAAGTCCATAGCTTGTCGATCCCAACTGTCTCAACATTACTAGTACCACTCATTATGTGGCTTTGATATTATTTAGTTTCATAACATTAATAAGCGAACACATAACCTGATCATAAAGTCATGTTACCGATTGTTTATGATATATGAAGGTTCTATACAAATAGTGGAAACTTTGATGTAATGGTGAGAGGTAATGTTCGGACGATTCACAATGTTTCTCCTACTGTTAGTCCAACAACTTCGAATAGTGACATTCAAGGACAGAGATATGTGTAAGCAAGCATTTAGCGACAAGGGAAGTTCATTGTTACGAGAAATGATTGATATACATTTGTAGTTCTATTCCTGAGAGATACCTCAGGAAATGCTATCTTATCTCGGCACTGCTCTCAACAATTCAAGGCATTAACACGAGGATACAAGAGGCAAGAGTAAACGAGGATACGAAAACCTGCAAGCTACCTAAGAAAATTCTTGTATACAAATGTCACTCAGACATGAGTCAAAGACTAAGAATGTTAAGCCCAATGACAAGTTCCGTTAATTGTGGAGCTTGAGCAGATTATCTACCTCATGTTCTGCCTCTTCTTGATCATCATTCTTTTTAGGGTAGCCAGCCAAAAGTTGCATTCATCCCATTCATTTGTTGTGAGGAGCACCTATGACAAGCAAAGTGTAGTTAGTTTTCCGTCAATCAAGCGCAACGAATGAGTTAAAGGTTAACTGTTTGGAATAGCTTTCATACCTGAATCCTAAGTGCAGTTTCAAAATCACCACGATCCAATGCCTGACACAGTTGCACAAGCTTTTCAGATGCATTTCTAGAAATATCTCCGCTATTGAGTTTTGTAAACAAGGCACCCAACTTCTTTGAGTTGTCCTCTATTTCCCGCCTCTTAGCTGAAAGAGCCTGTGCTCCTCCCAGTGCTTCGGTTGTCTCATTATAAAGTCTCGTCAAAGTTGCAATAACAGGCTTCTGATGTTCTGTTCATGATTTAAAAGAAAAGTGAGGGTAAGTAGGGAAATCTGATGGTTCAACTAGAGGTCATTGGTTCAATTCTCGTCAAGTGCGAGATTATTTATAGTTTATTTACTAGCTTTGTAATGCTACTTATGAAATTGTAATGGTTCGATTATTAAAAAAAATCTGATGGTTCAACTAAACAGTTAATTGCTGAAAACAGAAAATTCTTCAGTTCAGAGAATTTTTAAGGGAGCAATATTGAAATTACCAGGCCAAACAAGGGCAACTCTATTATTACTTCTACAATTTATGAGATAGCTCAAAACAATATAGTGCTTATTTTACCACTCAAAACCTGCGCTTAACATAGAATATTCTGAAGTACATTGCGTAAACGTTGTGAGGCCAGGATTTCTTTCTAACAAAGACAACTATTCTGATCCCGCAAAGATAATACCAAATTTAAATTGAGATATTTGTCACCATGAGTGCCCACACACAAACAAACATATACTACTAATTGTTCAACTTCATGTGCAGCTCTTTACCAAACTACTTGTAACTAATCCCTGGTGCTCAAATTGAGGGGAAAAGAAGTGTACCAGGTACATTTGAAGTATCTGCAGTCTGCACAGTTGGTGGGGGATTAGCAGGAGCAGCCAATTGTGGTGCTTGAGCCAATTCAGTAGGATTGGCTGAATTCATTGCTGGTGTTTGAGCCACTGGATTACTTGCCTGCGTATAATGTCCAGACTGTGAAGGCAAGAACTGGGGCGTTGTTTGCCCTGGAGTTTTTCCGACTTGAGGTGCATTCCCAACACAAACAGAACCCCCCTGCGGACCAGATTGATAACTTGGATTAGCATATAAGAAACTGAAAGAAATTTAAGATAATGTTGGATTTGCATGAGGACAGAAAGCGAGGGTAGTATACACTATATAACTGGGAACCCAAAGATGTTGGTTGATGATGTTGATCCATGTTCCTTGGCCAAGGAGGGGTTCCAGGAACAAATGTTGCATGACCAGCAGGGGCTGCAGTGAAGTTTCCCTGCAATGATGTTGAATATAAATGACATATAATAAATTTCTGAAGTTGATTCTGAAATTACATTCAAAGCAAATAAGGATACTACCGATGGAGCTGGCATAAAACTGGGAGGCTGAGTATTGGGTGGTGCAACTGACTGGTACATCGTAGGAGCATAATTTCCGCTGTAAGGGCTGCTTGGGACTGTTGGTTGCACCTGGTGTGGTGCTATCTCCTAAAGCAGAAAAAATACAGCATCATTTAAGATTAGCAATCAGAATCTAGCAAAATGAGTTTTAGATTGCAAGACATGCACAGACATACACCGTGATAATGTTGAGGAGCATTGACACCACAACTCGAATTGTGCGTCGGTCCATTCTGTAATCCAGTATTTTCATCATTGATAGTAGTCACCATCTCTGCAAAGTTGATCACCGATCAGTTTGGAATATTAATTTGTGCATAGGTAAACTGATACAGGACTGAAGGGTACATATGAAACAGAAGGAAGTTATGATGAACGAGGCTGCAATGGTGGTGCATGAACTATGTGACATATAGGTTGTGCATCAAAGTGGGATTCATGAGAATACCCTATTGCATCCAATTTTATGCACTTGTTGTTATATTCATACTGGCTTAGTTTCGAGATAGATAAATGAAGCTAGCACACCGTGGAGATGTAGCTGGCATGGATTCATGTCTCAAGTATCTCTTTGTTCGTGAACTTGAAGCAAACTACCTACTTACAGTTACTCACCGACAGGCCACGACATGATAAATTCCCTCACCCCTTTCCCACCCAAAATTGAAGATCAATGCCCTGAGGATATAATGCGAAAAGCATCAGAGAAAGTGAAACACAACGGAGGGCTAAAAATGAACCTGGCTTAGTTGAAAGAGCAATGCGATCGCGTAGGATCATAAGTTCGGTAGATAGATATTCAGCTTCCAGAAGATTCAAATATTCCATTGCAGTAGTGAATAGCCCTTGACTTGTTAAAATTTCAGCATATTTCTCAACAAGCTTGTATAATGAAGCACTAAATTGTTTCTGTCCAGTAGCCATAGCGAACACAATTGTCTTTTCCATTAAATCCTATACATCAAAGCTTCAAACATAAGGCTGCAGCGAATGTAACATAAACATCATTGATAAATTTACTAGGCCCATATTTTACCTGGAGACGTTCAACATAGGATCTTCCATCACATACCAGCGAAAGATCCTTTGCCCACATTTCCACTACTCTGTCAATATTTCCAGAACAAATATAGCACAGAGTTGCCGCAGCGGTATCACCAGCATCTGTAAGTCTAGCAGCAAGAGTGTCGCATAATAGAGTCCACTCCTCTGCTTGTCCAAACTGGTAATGGTAATGTGCAAAACAACTCAGAAGTAGTCTTAGAAATGGGACGAATGGGCATATAATATCAAACTAGAAATATATGTGTAGGATGAAACATAGGTTTCTGTGGTAGTGTGGGTGAGACATCAAACAACAAATTGTTTCCAATGCAGCCAGTAAATGGAAAGGAGAACTAGATGAGTTACAAGAAAGAGTATAAAACACATCGTGTGACCTTGTTGTGAAGAATCATATATGATAGAACAGGGTGTATTTAGGATGAGACTTACAGTACAAAAGAGCGCAAGTGTTTCCTTCCAGGATCTGATGGGCCTAGATTTTGCTATGCTGATGAGGTCATTATTTACCATTGCAGAAACAACCTATGAAAATCAGAACATTGAGTTGCCCACACAGATCAGCTTAAAAAGAAATGACCTCAGTATCATAAACAGGTAAACATCCTTTTACCACCTTTAGATATACAGATTGACTTGTTTTGAGGTACTGATCTCGAGTTTGCTCCCAGAACGAAGTACCACCAACATGAGACATGATCAAGGCATCTGCCCATCTATTTGCTGAGATGCATTGTGCTACCGCTCCCTTGTAGTCCCCGATGACCAAAGCACACTGAACAGAATCATCAAATGAAGGATCTGAACTCGCTCCTTGTGTGTCAGTAGTTTCTTGTAGATGTTCCTCTATACAGTCATCAACAACGAACTCCTTATTGGATGTAGACACGGGTGTATCTGCCCTTGGGGTTGGAAGGTTATTGAAAAAATCTTCCCCATTATCAGCAAACGAGGCTGACACAGAGTTCCCAGAAGTACTTTCAGTGTCATCAAGACCAACACGGATGTCCTTTTCTGTGGTATCATTTTCTTGAGAAGGCGGATTAAATCCAAGATGCAAAAGCAGATTTGACCTTGCTGTCCCATCCTCAGCAAACATGGTCTTTATGAAACTCCATGCTTGCTTCTCCTCTTCAGTTCTGCAGGTAAAGACAACTTTTAGACTTGTGAAGTAGTAGTAAGTCATAACGAGACTTTATGTTATGATGCAGTAGAGACATACTCAGATTCTTGAGATTTCTTTTCACAAAGAAGCTTAAATGCTAATCTGTCACCATTTTGGATCGCAGCTTCAAATTCCGGAGATCGAGTTACAAAACCTTGTTCTGGAACCAAGTCTTGAACATAAACCTGGGAAAGAGAAAATTAAGGCATAAAATACGGATGTAAAGTTTAATGATATGAACTCCACGAACATACCTCTGAAGACCCAGCAGAAGATTCTACAGAGTGAAACGAGAGGAGCTTGCCCCCAAAACCAAATGAAACTCCAGCTCTATGCTTACACCACTTTGGCGCCCTCGAATGTGCTGCACACAGTACAAATATTATGAGAATAATCTAAACCATCAAAAGCGTATGATAATTAAATACAAGCACAAATGCACAATAAGTTAATTAGAAATATTTCAAACTAATAACGAAAAGATATAACAACACGTAGAACTTATAATACAGACCAACCTAAATAAAGAATCTAACCAAATGATCTAATTGTCACGTGGTTCTCATTGAGTAATGGAAAAAGGACATGGAAAGAAAAAAGATCTGGAAAGGCGAGTTTGATGATAAGTTTTCATAGTAACTTTATGTATATCCTGCTATTCAACGGCGTGCAGAATTGATATTTGTTCCAGATCATCTATGTGGGGAAATAAGACACCAAAAACATTCGTTTTAAGTAAGAAACAAGATACCTGCACAAACATCACTCTTATCATCAATACCATGTCGGCCACATCCCTGCAGTTAAAGGAAAATATAATTTGTACCATACCACTATAGTCAAATATACAGAGAAACCAACAAAAACAAGACAGTACTTTTCTAACTATATTTCTTTTTGA
Organism: Plantago ovata; assembly: GCA_028274465.1. Lineage (NCBI taxonomy): Eukaryota > Viridiplantae > Streptophyta > Magnoliopsida > Lamiales > Plantaginaceae > Plantago > Plantago ovata. The sequence goes on from CM051458.1 coordinate 96,317,153, forward strand.
GAGTATTTCAGGTTGGTACGAAAGAATCTTTGGAATGTTTATTCGATTGTCAAATGCAAAAAAGGGAATATATGTAAATATACAGGCTAAGATAATAGAAGAATGAGTTCCCAAGAATACGGATAACCTCTATATTGTAGATACCAATTTTCCCATCATATGAAGATGTTGATATAATCCCTGGAACCTTATGATACCAGTGTACATCGAAATTCCAGTTGGTACCAGGAGGTAATTCTGCCACAATCTGAGGAATAAAAATCAAAAGATTTATCATTGTCATATGTGGTAGTAAGCCTGACCTAAATAATCAAAGAAACATGAATCTACAAGACAAATCTTCACACTGATTGAAACCTGTAACTCCTAATTTCAAGGATTTAAAAAACCAAAAAGTTCACCTCTCCAGATGCTGTATCCCAACAAATGGTGCGGTTATCTTTAGCACAAGTAACCAAATAAGAACTGTCAATTGGACACCATGACATGGCAATCACACCTGACACATAAAAAATAAAATGAATAAAGAGAAAGTGAAATAATAGTTGAACTGCAGAAGAGTGAAAGACTAGTTCTTGGTAGCAATATGTCACCAGAACTTATCAACCAAAGAAGCATGTGCCTACTACACAGTAGGAAGGTATTGCATTTCCACTTTCGGTTTAAGATACCAGAAATCAATTAATTAAAGTAAGGTCCAGAGAAATAGGAGTAAAAAACTAAGAGCTATAAACTGAACAGAAGCAGCCTTGAAAGGCTAGAAGTATACCCGAGAGATAACATACCTTTTGTGTGGCCTACAAACTCTTTAACTGGAGACATAGTATTCCTCATATCCCATAGCTGAATGTGAAAATTAGTTCATTGACACAAAAATTAGTATTTTTTAAATAAATTCATTAAGACGAACTACAATGATCTATTACCTCAAGGGAAGGTGAACTATCTTCATCAGATGCAACAATGAGCTGAGTAGCAACATCAGGATGCCACTGTAAAACTGAGCACCTCCTTCTAATTGAATCTGAGAAACTACAAATGAAAGAAAAAAAGAGAGGAAGAAATCCCCTGTCACTGTGAAACTTGGAAGACCGGTCTAATTACTTGGTGGCAAATATTATACCTTATTACAGGCCTTTGCTTCTTCAGATCCCAGATTGCTATAATTATAGAACAACTATTAAATACCGGTACAATGCAAGACTTAAGAGCAAACGAATTATACAGAGTAGCATTATCCTCACCAGTTGTCCCATTAAACGATGTGGAGGCCAATATGTGCTGAACTTTGCTGTTCCAGGACAAGTATGATATTTCACCTTGTGCTGCAGATCCACTAGACTGTAAAATGGGCCGAGATTAATTTTGTAACTTGTAAGTTAATAAATGATCTATCATAATACAAAGTTATATTTGAGTCAATTTGTTAACCAAGATGATAAATCGTGTCAGTTTTAAACAATATTACTATGATTTATGAGGACACTAAAAAGTTCTGGTTTTCTATTGCCAAAACAGTCAATTTAGTAATACTATCAACCTATTGTCAGAAGTCCATAGCAGATAACTAAATTCACTACAAATGCAATCTACATAACAAGATTTTGGAAGACTAAAAGTTTTTTCCGGTAGATTAAACACATAATCTTATTAAAATATGATGCATATGGAATAAATTGTATTCATACCTTCATCGGTTGGAGATGAATTGGGTTTGATGGGTGTGTTACATCCCATACGCAGATGTCACCATCATCTGCCCCGGAAGCAAGATTGTTTGGAGAGAGATGATTAAACTCTAATCCACGGACCTGAGCAATAACACATTTATGAAAGATAAAATACAATGAGATGGGAAAATAGATTAATGGATAAGAAATTTATGATCAAGGTGGATAAGAAATTTATGATCAGGGTAGCAGAAACTCACAGGTCCTCCGTGTCTTGAAAGATTCCCAATGAAAGAATTCTCATCTTCATGGCTGCAAATAAGAAAAATATTTGACAAATATAGTTGTAGTTATCAAATACACTTAAACAAGTTATATAAAGGTATATCAGGATTAGGAACAGCAGAATGTTAACTACTAACAAATGGGACTGAGTAAGTTTGCCAGATACTCTGTGTCTCGAAAGATTCCCAAGGAACGCATTCTCATCTTTATCGCTGTAAATAAGTCATTCAATGGAACTTAAAGAAAGTGATACCGAGAACTCAGAATGTTAATTAACAGATGGGATTCATTAAGTCGCCAAATAAGACTGCAAAGCTTTAGATATTACTCTCATCTCTGAAAAGCATCTAACCACGTTAAATGGAAGTAGTTGTCATTTAAAATACGAGTACATGGAATACATTTATTCAGCAGTAGGTATTCTTTTCAGACACCATAAGTTTTCAATGCAGGTCTATCTTACAGCATGTATAAATATTTGTGTTCATGAAGTTACATAAGAGTGCATGTAGTCTCAAAAGAGGACTTGATCAAACAACAAAAATACCCGAAACAATCAATGTTCATGCAGATGCAAAAGGCCAATATTCAGTTAGCTTATATCAGGGAAACATAATCTACACAAGTCAAAGTTCTGGCATCTTCTAACTCCAATAAAGTTACTCGTCAGTACTCACAATCAACAAATAAACAACAACAACAACATAATATAAGCACGTAACCAGCGAAAATCAACGTTAGACTATAACATAAGAAATCCAATTATAACTTTAAAAAAAAAAAAACGAATTAAGCAAGTTGAAGTTGAGCAGAAAGAATACATACTGAACCAAAAGCTTGGGATTCCAAAGGCCAATGTTACCATCGACAAGACCTCCGGCAATCAGTCCGAGCGAATAATCAGTGGAATCAGCCGAACATTTACCCCATGAAATCCGATTGAACCGCTCGGAGCTCTGAGCAGTGCCGGATAAAACGAGCTCCCGGTCTTGGGAGACGAAATCGAGCTCGAAAATGTCGAGATTAGCGGAGGAGCTGAACTGCAAATCAACCGCCCCGGCCATCGTCCCAGCCGCCATGTAGGGGCCATCGGGGGCAAACGCCGACGTGCCTGATCGGTTTACGCTCTTTATACACCACTCCATTGCGGAATGTACGTGTAATCGAGAAAAGGAATTGGATCTAGGTTTAAGCGAGAATGGGCAGTTGATCGTAGAGAGACAGTTATTCTGAGTTTTCTCTCTTCCGTTTCTTCTGTTATTTATAAGTATGCTTTTCATCAATAAAATAAAATGGTGATGAGAAAATTTGATTATTGTGTGACGTGCCAGGTAGACTCTAGAGTTGCCAACTCGGCTGATATGACGTCAGATAGAATTTGCAGCATTTGGTCTTGACTCAACTTGCTAATGTACCCCAGTCCATCACCCATGCAAACACCTGGCTCCAAAACCAGAATATGTCTCACCTTAGAAGGGGTCCCCCTTATAAGATAGAAAATTGTTTGCTTGATCTAAATACCACTAGTAGTAAAAAATAAAAACAAAAATCCATTTATACCCGTTTTAGGAATATCATAACATTTTCATAAAATATGCTGTACACCGTTTCCAAACCAATACTGCAAAAAGTCCAATATTACCACAAGGGTATTAACAAGCCAAATTGAGTTCATGAGTCCTATCGAATACATACAAGCCTAATTGAGTTCACCATGAGTCCTATCGAATACATTAACAAGCCAAGCCAAATTGAGTTAACGATGAGTCTTATCGAATGCATGATCGCCTCATAACAAGTCGAGTCAATTTTGAGTTGATTTTTAAAATTTTAAAATGATCGACAGAAAGCATTTTAATTAATTAATATAATAATTACTTAAAATTATATACTCCTATCTAATTTAAAAATGATTTTAATATGTCCATAACAACTATATTTTCATTATCGATATTTTAATCCAACTTTGAAAGTTGTCAACTTACTTGATCAAAACTAAGTAATTGAGCTCGAACCGAATTTTAACGAGCGTAATATCAATTTTGACGTCCGAGCTTAATATCGATATTGATTCGCAAGGTACGTTAAAGGCTTAAAAGGCTAGGGATAACATATTAATTGTCAACTCACTTCTCATGACAGGAGAGAGTATAATACTAGTATTAATTTGACTACTTGTAAATAAGTTGTAACATTGATTGTAAGTTGTGAATCAATGTTTGGTAAAGTTGAAACACCTTATAGCTGAAAAAAATACAAACGAAAAAGAACAATATTTTGATCCAACAAACCACAAGGGACCATTAGGTAAATTAATTAGGCTACGATTCTACAATTGAACCGGTGGATTATGCCTGTCAAAAGGTAATTTGATCCGGTCCACTGAGCTTTGAGGCACTAGCTTGATGTTCTCACAGTTGCAAATCTCGACCATAAACCCATCTGGATCCTTGAAGAACAACTGGTCTATTGCGCCACTATCATCTTCTCCAACCGTTCTCTTCATGTACTTTATGCCAATCTCCTTGAGCTTCTTCACCATATACTCCATATCCTCGCACTAACCACAATAATACATCATATCAACAACTTAAGAAATCAAACATATACATAAAAAATTATCATCATAATTTATTAATTAAAGCAAGTGAATCATGTAGAAATTAACCTGGAAGGAAATATGGTTATCCATAGGGTCCAAGTTGTCCCTATCCTCACGGGGCAACTTGTTCTCGTCCTTAGATTGCACCAAGTGGATCCCGACACCGTAGTTGAACAGCCACGCGCCATCGAAATCGAGCGCGTCCGGCCTCTCTATCTCGACGAACCCCAGCACTTTGGTGTAAAAGTCGAGTGAGTCCTTGACGGATCTACACACCCTCGAGACATGGTTTAACGCCATTAGAGGAGCATGGACATGGTCATCATCTAATTCATCGTGTTTTTTACTCTCTCCGCCATTCAGCATTTCACTCCCTATTTTCCCCATATCTAGGCTAGCTAGCTAGCTAAATTAAGTATTATCTAGTCAATTGCGTTACATTTCGTTGAAGCTAGCTAGGCTAGCTCATATATATGTGCATGTATATATTATGGCGGAGATATGTGAAGCTGACGCGTGGCAGAGAGGGGCTAGGGGTTTGTATTACGTGTAAGTTGTTGGTGCCACAAGTAAACGCTGAGCTGGACCTTTCACTCACAGTAGGCACTGGGCCGATTTTAAATTAGTTATTACTTCACCGCTACGTCGCACGCGCGTTAACTTAACTTAATATAAATTGATCACACTTCATACTAATTAGTCAAATAATTATTACAAATTAATCATTCTACTACTTTTAGTAGTAGAATTTTGATTAACTATAATTCTGAAATCTCTCAACATTTCCACTATTTCAAGTAACCTCTTATTCAGTCAAATACTTGAAAAAATCAACCAGCCATCACATTATCTTCACTTTAAAATTTGCAGTAAAACCTACCACTTTCTCACGGTTTTCACGTTCATTGACATAATTTCATGATAATGATTAATAGATTCTGATTCAAATCCTAAAAATGGTTCCATGCATTTTGCATGTTATAAGTTGCATGTTTATGAATAAATTAGATGCTTTTAAATAGATGCATGTGCGTTATAAGTAGCATGGTTATCAATAAGTGAGATGTTTATTTAAATAAGTTTCATGGCTAAATGATCATGAACGTCAAATGTCTGACTCCAAATAAAATTAGTATTAGTACTTTTCCAAGCTGAAATAATTGAATGAAATTGATGATTGCTACACAATATTAAGCTGTGCACTCCATGCTACTCCCCAAAACATCCATTCATGCATAATGAGAAATCATAAATAACTAAATAAGAGATGCTTGGCTTAATAAATAAAAGATGCTTGACTATATTTAATTAGAATCTAATAATAGATATAGACTGAATTAGTTGCTTGATTATTAGAAAACAGATAATCTAAATAAGAGGAAAATGGTGTTCAATATTTCATTTAATAATGACTAATTTGTAGGAAATTTAACATGTATTACTTGACTAATTTATAATTAATTCTTAATCTTTTTGTCACTATTAAGTTGGAGATGAATTGAATATGATGAAGTGGAGATTTTTATAATAAGTGGGTATTTATAACAATTTGATTCATTAAATATTTAATTATTCGGTTTGAATTAATTTATGAAAACATTAAATTTTGAGTGTTTTTAATAACTTTTAGATTCGTAGGTTATGTTATAAATTGGTACTCCCAAATATCAAAAGTAGTGCACATACACACATGACACAACACACAGTCCAATTTTCCTACACTTTTAGTAATTTGCTGATTTTTTTTTTTTTAATTATCTTTGGTGTGTCCGGTGTATGATTCTCACACCTGTAGTGTTCACTATTTTCCCGTTAAATTACTTCTAGAAAAATTGGATAGTATGTTGCAATAAAATATCTAAATTAGAAACAGTCATTTTGGTGTACATAAATTGGACATGTAACACTCTAAACTCTAGAGTACCTAAAATGAATTTTATTATTTATATTTTATACACCCAGTTGAAAACGATACAACAAAGTGAGACATACTCAAAAGCCAAATCCAAATAAAAAAACACTACCATTTGAAACATCATGTCGTACATAAGCTTGTCAATGGATACTAACAGGTGCTACGGTGTTGAATCGTTGCCACCATCGCCGGAGCGGTTCGTCCCTCTTCTGGACGATGTCCTGTAGGCAGCTACTGGATTGTCGAGACTTCTTATAGTCGGTGAAGTGTCCTAGAAAGGCATGCATTAGGTCCGAAGAGGATCGGATGGATCCTTCGGGCATGTTGTAGTACCATTCGGTGGCTACACCTTTGAGGGTTCCGGGGAAAACAATCACCATGCCATTCTCGTCATGAACGTATGTTTACATCATGTTTTCGAACCTTACCCTATGTTCCTGGGGGCACGTCACACCGGAGTACTTGGGCAGGTTTTTGGGGATTTTTCGGTCTATAGGGATCGAATGGCTCATTATTTTGACGACAGCGGGTTTGGGGCGAGACCCTTTCCGCGGCACAAAAGTCCTTTATCCGCGCTATACTTCCGAGCTTCTTGCTCATCCATTCTTCTCCAAACGTCCGTGTCGTATCGGGGCTTTTAGTGCCTTCGAGCCTCTTGTTTCTTCCAGTCGTGAGCTCGGAGTAACTCCTCGTGCTTCTCTTTCTTCTTTTCGAGCATTCTTCGATCGTGGTCGGAGCCATCACCCTCAGACATCTCCGTGTCACTTTCAGGGATCGAGTAGAGGGAGTGAGTTCGAGGGTTTTGTTCCCGCGCCGGCCCTTTGCCCTTGGGGTTCGAACTTCTTGCATGAGGGGTGACGACCGAGCTTCCCGCACAGGTCTCCCCCGTGCTTCGAGGGGTTGAGTCTCGCCTCTTCTCGACCAGCTTCGAGGTCCCTTCGGATTGCTTACTTCGAGTGGAAGCGCTTTCCGCGGGCTTCTTTCCTGGCAGTCGGCTGTCGACGACCATTTCACACACGATACGTACGAGCTTGGTCAACTGCCCTTCCGTCATCAAGATTTGTGGCTCGGCTCGATCTGACACCCGCTTCGAGTGCTCTTCCGAGTGGTAAGGCGTGGGGTGGTTTTGCTACTGGGAGACTTCATCATCCTCTCGCTTTGAGGTCTCTTTGTTGGTAGTATCTTTAAGGTCCTTTGGGCTAACTTGGGTTCTTTGTGGCTTTTCATGGTGGTTTCTGGCTACTTCATCGTTTTCCATTTTGCCATGGCCTTTCATCACCGTTCCCACAGACGGCGCCAAGATGATGAGGGTAAAACCGGTTCAAGGGCCTACGACACCATCTCTCGTTCTATGGAAGCGAATGGAAGGAGTATTTTGAGTGCTAACGGGACTTAGGTACCTGCAAAACAAGTGAAGATTGAGGGGAGGGGATCTAAACTCGGCCTACCTCGGTTAGACCGGTTATCAATTTAATGTAGTGAGATGATTTTGACATAGTAAGGGTTTTAGTTGGGGGAAATAGGGTGCAGTTAGTGCAGTAAGTGAGGATATATATATATATATAGGATATGATGTGGACCATGCTTGTCCTTGGTGTCCCTCATATTCCGGACAACATTGTCTTCTCGTTCGAAACCCCTCATTCTATTCGACCCATAGTTGGCAAAGGGGTGATCAGTGTGCTTCGAGCCTTTGTCTATCTCGAACGGGAGATTTCAGGTCTTATTTAGTCGGGGTATCTGACCAGTGGGTACTTCTTTGGTCCTTCGACGATTACTTTGTCAGTTCGAGTCCTTGTGGGTGTTCAGACTTTAATTAAATAGTACCACTTAGGGCCGGGCATAATAACCGAAACCGAAAACCGATCTGAAAAACTGAAAAACCAAACCGAACCAATCCGATCCAGCATCTTCGGTTCGGTTCGCGGTTCATTACTTTGACAGATTTCGGTTTTCGGTTCGGTTCGGTTAAAAAACCGCGGTTTATCGGATTAAACCGATCCGATCAATATTATTATTATTATTTTTTTTTACAAATTATATATACGGCACTCCAGTCTTCTCCTCATGGTTGAATGAATATGTAATAGACTAATCGTAATCGTTTTCGTATTCGTATCGTATGAACTTTGAATTTGGTGAACTTATTCCATTTGGTAGAAAATTGTCAAACTTGTGTTTTGACTTTTGATTTGATTTAGAGTACTACTGTTTGATTTGAATATTTGTGGCAAAAAACTGTTTGATTTGGATATTTGCTGCCTGCCTATTTGATGGAAAATTCAAAAAAAAAAAAAAAGTTCGGATTATTCGGATTAATCCGAAACCGAACCAATAATTTTCGGATCAAACCGAAACCGATCCGAAATTTCGGTTCAGTTTTCGGATTGGACAAAATTTTACTGTTCGGTTTTGAACCGCACCGCCCCATGCCCAGCCCCAGTACCACTTGTTCCCTTATCAATGACAGTATTTTAGTGCGTAATGTCATTTGTTCTTTATATCGTCTTTAATAGTTTTCATGTATTTTGCTAGTTGAACAGTATAATAAGAGAGAGTTTTTGTGTTCGTCCGGTTCGATTCTTATTTTTTGGTAGTCCGGTTCGGTTCAACTATAAAAATCTTCATACAATCGGTGTTTGCCAACGCTTGCGTCGTCTGCCGTTTCTTTTCCAGAAGAGACGCACCTCTTCTTCTTTCATCTTCCCTACATACCCATGTCAATCAATAACACATTCAATCAACCGTTTAATTTTCCTTCCACAAATCATCCATCGTGCCAGTAGTCTACGCATAAAAAAAAAAGAACACAGAAAATACATCGCTGCCAACAAGACGATTAAACGACAATATTTACATTTTCATTCCTAATTTCTTCCTATTGTACCGACGGGGTATTTATCTCTCGTTTTTAATTGCCCTGTATAAGTTTCATTTATCTCTTTGATCGGCTTAATCTATGTTCAACTAATTACTTTCACTTATTGTACTTCAACATAGATGGCCTTCGATTGATGTTTATATCTCTTTGTTTTCTAACATCAATTCTTACATGAATTTTGGGTATATTGCTTTCAATTGGTTTATGTTGTTCTAAAAAGTGTTGCCAACTGTTTCTGCTGATATGGAACTACAGATTAAATCAACTTCTTTTCGCATGAATTTAAAGATGCACCTACATGGTGATGCTGATTTTATTTCCTAGGATCCATAAAAATATTTGTGGCTTTAAAGTTCTTCAAATAAGTGATTGTTCTTGCATGTATCTCCTAGAGAGAGTAGTTGAATTTATATGTTCTATGTCATTATGTGAAAGTTTGTTGTTTCCTGAATTAAGGTTTCAATTTTTAAGATATTGAATCGCTGGCATTAATGGTACAAAAGTTTGGAAAGGTGACGATTGGAATTGATCCTCCTCATTCAGAGAGTTACGTTGTTCATATTTCTAGAATTATTTAAAGGAGAAAATGTTTTCTGCAACCCCATGCATCTGGAGCTTGTAGAAGGTATCCTTATCTTCGGTTACGAGCTAGACATAGTTAATCGGGTAGTTAGTGTGTGGGAGTTTGGAAGTATGATTTTGTTGATGAGTAGGGTATATATGTTTATAGTTTCACATATGATACAAGATAGTACAATTTACATGAATGTGCTGCCTACTAGAACTGCATCATGGTCATTTCCTTCTTCATCCAAGGTTCTTTCAGACTTCTGCATGGTTTGGTATTAAGGTGAGCTAATCTCAGTGTCCTTCTATTTTTTTCTTTAGCATTTTGATTTGCATATTTCTCGTTCAGTCCACTTTTTATTTCTCTTTTTGATTCTATGATTGATGTGATGAATCATATAAAGTGTTCTTCTGTGACGGACTAATTAATCTACAAATGAGGAGTTGTGTGTGAAGCAGGGATAGGTAGATAAATGATGCACTCAGTTTTTATTAACTTGTAACTACTTCAGTTTGCATAACCCCTTTTAATTATGACACGTATGCTCTTTTGATCACACCGAAAGAACTAAAACAAAGAATTATCTATGAGTAAACCTTTAAATGAGTTGATTATGTTAATATAAGTAGTCTCTCTGTTAAACATTTGCATATATATACAACATACAGGTTTGAGTTGCATGGTTCGGAAATTTTGTAATTTGACATGTTATTTTTCAGTTAGATGAATATTTATGCATCGGAAACAATTGTTACATGCCATGCTCTGAAGCTTGCATATCAGATGAAATGCAGTATTAAGATGTCAAAGTTTAAGTGATAATGCAAACACAATTTTGTTCTACGTGATTCTTTGAGTAGTTTATCAACCTCTTGTTTTCATTAAAGCATTTTAAAGTAATCTCACATATGAAACACACAAACAAATAAAGTATCACACGGTGGGCACCGCGCTAAGCGCGGTGCTCCAACTCTAGTATAGTATTAATGTTTATCATGCATCTTCATTCCAGGTACTTCAATGTCCCCCCCCCCCCCATGCTTGTATGGTGAATGAGGGGTTGTGTGGGATGTCCTGATTTTACTTGGCTGTGCCTATAATCTGATACTAAATGTGCAGGTGATCCAAGGGTTTCAACTGCGAATGTGATTTGGATAAGCCCAGATACAGCCACATGGATAAGGAGCCCATCTAAGAAACCAATGGGTGAATTGGCTATAGATGTCACCCTTGAGAAGGAAGCTGTTAGAAAGAGTGGTGATGCATGGAGGATAGTAATGGATTCTTGCCTACCTATTGTTCATTTGATTGATACTCAACGTTCCATTCCTTATGCTATCAAACAAGTTCAGGACCTGCTTGGGATTTCCTGTACATTTGAGCAAGCTGTTCAGGTATTCCTTTGTGTTAACTCTCACCAGTTGTAATAATAGCTCATTTGCTTTATATGGTTTCCTTTCCTTTTTATCCTTTTTCCCAAAAATCTAACCTTGTGACTGCACAGCGTCTGTCTACATCAGTGACAATGGTAACAAAAGGTGTTCTAAAAGAACATCTCCTGCTGCTAGGAAATAGCATGACTTGTGCCGGAACTTTAATTGGTTTCAATTCTGGTGGTATCAAGGCAATATCTAAGGCATTGAATGTTCAAGTGCCGTTCATGGATGCTACATTGTTTGTAAGTAGCTACTCATAAAGCAGTCACCTTATATGCATATTTTTAGATTCATCCATTCCTGATTAGTGTCTTGTCATTGTTTCTGCCTTCCTTCGCAGACCCCTAGACGATGCTTTGAAAGAGCCGCGGAAAAGTGCCATACTGATAATTTGACAAGTGTTGTGGCTTCTTGTGCCTGGGGCAAACATGTATCTGTGGGTACAGGATCTCCATTCGAGATTCTTTGGGACAATAGAAAGGTACCGATGGTTGCGAATCCCTTTTTAACATGTCTAAGTGGAATTACAGGATAAACCTACTCATGTAACTTTTGTTGCTAGGCTGAGTTGAGTGCACAGAATGAAATTGGTCTTCAGTTTCCTACACCTTCTGAGCGGTAGCTCAAGTCTAGGAGGTATGGGCACTAGCTGCCTCGGTGAAGAGAGTGATCTCGACGCTGATGAAGAGTTCGGAATGGATGTCTCCGGAGCGAGAAGCTGGGCAAGATAAGCCCATGTTCGAAGATGGAGATGATTTTTCGCTTAGATCAAGTGACAACAATGGCTTCGCAATGGAGGTAGATTTACTTGATGAATATTGGGCAATATTTTTTGGTCTGCTTTGCTTTACTATGTTGCCAGTTCAATCTAATCAAGAGCAGTGCAGTTCATTTACACATTTACACATAGCACGTAAACTTTGGATAATTGTTTTATTGTTTTGATGATATGGGTGTTACATTGTTTTTAATAAGTTAAGGTTCAGCACTTCAATTATTTCACTTGACTGAACCAATCTTGTCTATTTCTTTTTCTCTGTAATCATAAACTATTCACGAAGTTGTCCATAAATCTTTGTTTTGTGCAAGTAAAATGTATTCAAAACATCTGTGTTAAGTACCATGTATAAGTCCTCTATTTACAGAACAATAGGGTTGTTTTGATTTCCTTTTTTTTTCTCTTCTTTTTTTTGGCTTGGCCTGATTTCATCCATTAACTAAAACGTACACCTATACTTTCTCCCCTTTTTCTTGTGTATTTGGCAGCGCATGAGGCGGTGCTGTAACCATGCTATCTTTTTTAATTTTCTCTATCTTGAATTTCCTTCGTGATCAAATTTTGACATATACAGGTTGTGAAGGAAACTTTGAATGGTTGGTCTTCATTCGGTACAAAAGTAGACTCTGGAGAAAATAACTGGGCCAAGGCGACGGAGAACAACAATTGGGGCAATAAAGCTGACACTGGAGGAGATGGCAGGTCCAAAGCAGCAGAGAGCAGTTGGGGCCAGAAAGACAATTCCAAAGGAAATGACTGGTCCACGGAGGCTGGAAAGAGCACTTGGGGTGATAAACCTGGCACTGAACAAAATAACCAGGCAAAAGTTACAGATACAGGCAGTTGGGGTAAGAAAGGTAAGAAAGTTGTTGCAGGCGATTACTCGGTAATGAATGATTAGTTTAATCTTTGTTTTATTCGACTTTTGCCTAATTTTCATGTACTAGAGTTTTCTGCATATTCGTAGTCTACTTGTTATGCTTATTAGCTACACTAAATGCTCTGAAATTCAGCACTGGGGTGTACCATACTGCACCTTATTTCACAAGTAAACATAGACCCTAAACAAGCACCTATAAACCCTAAACATAACATTCCTTCATCATTCATTATGAGATTGAATCCCATATAATCCAAGATTAAACAAAGTAAACATAATATTGAGATTGAATACTTGAGTTACTGGAATGACTCAAACTGGGTTGGCTCCAGCACCTGGGGGTTGGCTCCAGCACCTGGCACACCTGGATTTCTAACTCTCTTCTTCCTGCAGGTGTCCTATGCTTGACGAAGGCTGAGCGTGTGATCTTCATGTACATACCACAATCATGACAATAGTGGATGAAGGTCTTGGGCTCCATCTACATGTTGCAAATCAAATCATTAAACCAGATCAACATCCAGATGCAAATGAATGACGAATGTTTTGTTTACTTGTGAAATATTTCAGTAATGAATTATGTTAAATCAATAAATATTTCAGTTGGATTCTATAAAAATTCCAAGTAGAAACCAAAGAAAACATTTCTGAATCGAAGAGATGAAATCTCACATTATTCAAGGCATGGAACTCTCATCAAGCTGCGATATCACGTTGTTAGGTTGGGGAGGTTTTGAGGTCAGTTCCTTGTTAATCCATGTTAATTAGGATTGAAATGTTTATAGGTTGTAGGTGCTTGATAGATTGTTCAATGCCTGGAATGATTATAGGCTGTAGGTGCTTGATAGACTATTCAATGCATGGTAATATGGTTCGCATCCACGATATTCAGACGTCAGGTTTTAAGGTCATTTCGAGATAATAAGCTGAGGAGTATACAGTCAAGACTTGGAACAATTAGGATTCCCAAAACTCCGTGTATGTAATAGAAGTTTTCTGGTCCTTGTCCCAAGTTGAGCTGTCCTCCAATCAGAGACAGGGTTCGGTACAATATTTCCATGAACACCAAAGAGAGAGATTGAAACCCGGCTCCTCTTAGCCTTCCGATCGAATAAGAGAATAGGAGTCTCCCTGCTTTATTCAACCCAGACAAGATAATATGCGATATGCGAGCAATGCACCCTATTTCGGATGTGATTCTGAACTCCATTTACTATTTTTCCTCTCTTGATGGGTACGCCAATGGCTTGTAATAGTAGGACTAGTGGATAAGAAATTCAATAAAATTTTCTTTCAAAATATTTATTTATCATTATTAAGTAAACAAAATTTCTTTTTTATAAATTGACCCTAGGCGTTCGAAAATTCTGGCTTCGCCCCTGCCGCTGCTGCCAATGGTGTATTGGTGTTACGCTTCTGTTCGAACTGAAACTTGAGAGTACTGAGCTAGTGTGTAGTTGAGTTGCAAGTGATGTTTTTGCCTTGATCGGCTTTTGTAATGACTTATTTTTGGATGATATAAAGTGCATAACACGAAAGGAGAAGGGGCCTTCAAGTGCTTCGACTGAAAAATGATGTGTTCTCTGGTACAAATTAATGGATTATGGCTGAAGGAGAATTCCGTGAATTGACATCATTATATCTCCAAAACATGACTTTGCAGCAGTGGGAAGCTGAGAGTACACACTTCCCGAAATTTGAAAGGTTAATCTTTATTGAGGTGTGGGAATTGGAGGAAATCCCTGTTGGTGAAATTACAACTCTTCAACTAATCTCACTTAAATTATGTAATGCTTACCTTGTTGATTCAACCAATCAATTGAAAGAGGAGCAGGAAGACATTGGCAACAACATTGAAGTGTATGTTACCCTGGAGTGATCTAGTTACAGTAGATGTCTTTGATTAAGTAGATGTCTATGATTATGCAGAGAAGAACATGTGATACCTTGCCATGGACTATAGGACCAAAATCGCAGGCTAAAAGGACCAAAAACGCCGACTCATTTCACGCTCTACGACAACTTAAGACGAATTAAACTGCCATGTCAACATACGAGGACTGTATATCAATTTTGAAGGACCAAAATTGAAGTGGACTTTGACATGGGGACCAAAAGTGCAATTTTCCCCATCATCTTCTGCACCACCAACCTTCTCCCCAGGCTTATCCTCACTCTTTCCATCTCCACCTCTTTCATTGTCGTTGCCAGTGCCCTTCTACCAGATATACTTCAGCAGTTGACATCTAATCTCATAATCACTCCTTTTCTCTTTGATCTCTAAAGTAGGAGGTCCTTTTAAGGTTGGGAGCCCGACCTCCAATTCAACAGTGGGATTCTAAATAATTTGGCCCACAACAATTAAGTTCTTATCTTTTAGGAAATTAATTATTACAAATGAGTACTTATTTAACCCTCACTATCTCTTCGTAATTATCCATGTAGCACCACAAATATTCTCCATATGTAATTTTTTGCCACTAATGTATACTACCTCCGTCTCACAAAACTTTACTCACTTTCCATTTGTAGGTGTCCCACAAAACTTTACCCATTTCCTTAAATGGAAGCTACCCCACACATTAAAAACATTATTTTGTACACTATATTACAACTTTGCCACTAATTTATACTTTAACAACTATATTTCAATTAAAATATTAACATACCCCACTAACTTTATACTACTTTATTGTTTCTTCTTAAATTGCGCGCTAACCCTAGTGGGTAATGTTTTGTGAGACGGAGGGAGTAAAAAGTAGGAGGCATCTAAATATGATGTGTGAAATTAATATGCTAAAAGATTATGAATGATTAATTAGTAGCAATATTTAGAGAAATAAATATGTACTAGTAATTTGAATTCAAACAAGTTAAAAAAGATGAACAGAAAAGAGTTAGGCCGAGGGTCGGTCGAGCCGGAAGAGATAGTAAACAGACAAAAGAGTCATGCAAGTACAAAACATGTTACAGTAAAACCTCCGTAAATTAATACTCGATAAATTAATAACCTCGATAAAACTAATAATTTGTCCGGTCTCAAGTTGGGACCGGTACAAATTTGGACCCCAATCAATAAAATAATAAGATAATAATTTTTTTTTAAATCCTTCTCTGTCCCGACGAAACGATAAATTAATAATTACTAAAATATGCACATATATGTGTGTCATACACTTGAAAATTCTAAAACTGTTTAGTAAAAAATGAATCTATAGTCACTTGTTTTTTTGTTGAACTTCAAATCTATATTGAGTCCATCTCTAAATCTCTCTATTGCACTCAAAAGTTGTGATGTTGTCTTCTCATACTGCAACAATAAGTTTTGAAGAGTTGTTGCCGCTTGCAGTGCTTTACTTTCGAGTGATTGGTTCCAAAACAATTGAATCAGCCTCGCCTTCATCGTCTGAAACATTAATCTTTTTTGGGAAGAAATGTCAAACTCATAGCCTTCCAAAATCATTCTATAAATCTTTTGTGGTAGTATATTTTAAAGGCTATTATGATCAATATATCACATGGTTGGATTTTTGAAGTCATGTTCGATGGTAGAAAGAACAACTCTATGTTTTGTTACCCTTGTATATTGTTTGAATGGGCCGAACAATTATCCACTACCAAGATAATTTACTTTAATTTTTCATTTGACTTGGAAATTTTAATGGTTAATTATTCATACACGTAAAACCTCTTTAAATTAATAAATTATTAATTTATTGATTAGATAATATATCGCTAAATTAATACTAAAATATTTCGGTTCCAACATTATTATTTTATAGAGGTTTTACTGGATATAGATGGAGGAGTATTATTATTATTAGCCCATGCAAAAGGGAAAAAAAAAAACACAAAAAAGAAAAGGGCAGTGCCGTTTCGCTTCCAAATTTCGTCCTTTCTCTATTAAAGTAATATAATAAGCCTGTTAATTAAATCAATTGATTGACCTACCAATCAATTTAATCCGTTGATCTTGCTTATTCAATTTTAATCTGGTGCGTACATGTGTCATTAGTTAATTAAAATATGTAGGGTTCGAATCCTGTTGGCGTGATTTTTCTCCATTATTTTTATTATTACTTTTATTGAAGGTGTTTGGTTCGAATCTTGTTGGCGTGATTTTTCTCTATTATTTGTATCATTATTTTAGTTGAAGGTGTTGCGTTCGAATCTTATTGACGTAATTTTTTCTTTTTTATTTATTCTCTTCTTAAATTTTTATTTTTTAACATAAATTTGTATGACGTATTATACTTAATTTTAAAATATAACCATGATATGTTCTTATAAAAAAAGACATATTTCCTCCGTCCAATAATAAATGTAACACTTGATTTTGTTGACTTTTTCGATGATCATTTTGACCTTAAATTATTCTTAAATCATACGATAAAAATAACTAAAAATATCATGTTATGAAACTAGAATGTTTATATGAAGCACTTGGCAATATATTCAACTGATGAAAAATACCAATTAACATGCGAAAAAAGATGCATTGCAGATTTTGAAGTTGAATGTTTCCAAAGTTTAGAGATGTATTTGACGGTTCTTAACTCATCGGAAGAATACTTTTTGTATGTCTAATATAGTTCAATTCAAAACTATTAATTGCATAACTACAAAAACTATATACATTTATAGCACACCATTTATGTTAAGTTTAATTACTCAATTAGTTATTTTTTATTACGTTTGAAGTCATTATGTGAAATTATGTATTCACTCTATTTATTTTAATATATTATTTAATAAAATAATAATGTTTTACAAGATTACGCTTCACACGCTACGCGTGTGACACGGTTCCTAGTATATACTAATACAACAAACAAAAACCCTTGTTCCTTCGATTTCTCTTTCTCCTTTCCCCTTTCCGAGTTTCTCTCAAATACCGAACAAAAGACAGAGAACCGAGATCCAAGACGCGTGGTTTTGGGTGTTCTGTTACTGATTATTCTTAAAATATAATAATAATAAAGTATTTAACAAAATTATATTATAAAAATATAGAATCTAAATTTTTATAATATAATTTCGTTACATACTTTATCATTATGGTTTAAAAGTAATTGAGAGTGAAATTTGAAAACCGTACACCAAAATAAGTCAAACTGGAATACTTGTGAGAAAATAGGGGGAGTAACTTTTAAATTGGTGGATATGTTAAATTAAATTGGTACTCCCACATATCAAAAGTAAGTGTACACATCACACATCCAATTTTCATATACTTTTTGTAATTTTCGGTACTATATTCCCGTTAAATTAAAAAAGTACCACCAAAATTGGACAATATGTTACTCCGTATAATAAAGTACCTAAATTCGACACAATCATTTTGATGTAAATAAATTAGATATGTCACAGTCTAAACTATAGAGTACCTATTAAAATTAATTTTATCATTTAGACACCCAGTTTAAAACGATGCAACAAAGTGCGACATACTCAAAAGTCAAATCCAAATAAAACTACAAATATTATGAAACACTACCATCTGAAAAATCATGTTGTACATAAACATTATACTCAACCGAAGCATCACCGGTCTTAGCATCAAACCAAACCGTATGTGCCAACGCGTATCCCCTACCAAGCCTAAAAACACCAGTGCCACCAACAATTGGCATCTCTCTCACATCATCCATGACATGATTCCTCCCTAGCATGCTAATGCTACTTCCATTGTACTCCCCTTCGGAGAAAACAAATGTCACAACCATTAGGAATGCAAAATCATCCTGTGTTGCTATTGAGTACGTTCCTTGTGCTCTCCCAATGACCTTTGAATCGCGCTCCACACCTTCAGTTAGCGCGTCATCCATCATGAATGTAGTTCCAAAATCATGACCGTTGCCGATTATTTTCACGGCTGTGGGGTTTTTTCCACCAACTACGTCTTGGAAGTAGAAATGGAGGTGTGCTGTTTTCTCTGTTCGAGTCGTTATGATGGATTTCTGTTTGGAATTTGAGCCAACGGAGAATGAGAGTAATAGGAAGGTGAAGAACAGGGGCGTGTAGCTAAATATTAAAGAACTAGCCATTGTTTGCAACTGCATGGTACGTAGTGCTATTTTGTTAGGAGCATATATGGTGGAGCTGTAAGAGCTTATATAGAGGTTCATATACAATATGCCGATCTGCTTTTGCAACATGTATGATCATTTTGTTCTTGCTTCGAGCAAGCAGCATGCTGGCTAGCGCCTAGCAAACTTTATTTTCACGTTTCCATTGTGCAGCCTTTCATTATGAATGCTTGAGTACGTTGTACTCCTTAGTTTGAACTTTGATAATTGGTCTCATCACCATCCGATCCTATTGAATTTTGCTCAACATTTGAGACGTTTAACTCGCTAAAACACTATTGGTAAATGGTAATCTTTAAATTGCAGCTTTTGTTGGGCAAATTTACACGAATATACATCGGTCATGGTATAAAAACAAATCATCAATTTAACATGATCCATTTAAAATTGAGTTTTTGGCGCATTATTACCCCATATATTTATATATAACATTTTTTGTAGTTGACAATATGACCCATGTATTAAATTTAAGGGAATACACTATGATTGGCTTTCTTGCTGCGGATCCTCATTACACCCCCCCTCCCAATATTTTATAGTAGTGTATCTTTTTGAAACGAACAAATATTACAAATACTCCTACACTATACAAACTTTCTAAACCACCTTATTTTTCCATAACTAAACCAACCTTATAATTCCGCCACCGCTGGGGATCGAACCAAGCACCTCTACTTCACTATCTCAACTTCTTACCGCTGCACCACCTTATAACTTTTATATTTTATAGTATATAAATAGGTGCAGATTACCCCTATGTAATGATTTGCATGTTATATTTCAATTTGAGGGTCAATTTTTTGTGAACTCTCATTATACACTTGCAATATGACTGAACTCTTGGTACGAATTATAAAACCCGTTATAAAACCCATGTTGAAAATTGATATACCAAATTAACAAATTATATACGTTGAGTTATCATTATTTCACATTTAAAAATAACATTTTTGAAATATAACCTGTTAAATTGCACCTTTTAAAAAATTTAAAGGGTTAATTTTCCTACTAAAATAATACGGGGTAATCAACCTTTTAACAAAAATTCGGGAAGGGGAAAATTACCAAAACCTCATCTTAAAACGAAAAAAATAAATTGTGTAACACTTGGTCACCTAATTAGACGTCCACGCGAAATTGGTCCCATCTAATTTCAAAAATTGTAGATTTGGTCCCTAAAGCGTATAAAGCTCCGTATTTATATGTATTTCCATATGTGGAAGGTTATTTGACATTTGAGTGGAAAAAATGAGTTTATTTTTATTTTTAAAAATCATATTCTCCTTCAACTACGTCCATGGACGGAGCAGAGCAAAACCTCCGACCTGGAGCTCTTTTAAAAGCTTCCATTTACAACTCCGCCATGGGAGCTTCAGATCTGAGCTTTTTGTTTTTTAAGAAAACTCATGTCTCAACAATAATATAGTAAAGGAAAATATATTCGCAGACAAGCACAAAAACAACTTTTCATCTATGCAGAACGGCAGCGAAACAAGTTTAAAACCGAAGTACTTCATGTGCTAAGATTAATACAGATAAAAACCCACAATTAAGCTCTTTGGGCAGCTTTTTTTGCGAGAACCCTTTCCTTTGCCTTGGTCCTGGCCTGGGATTTAGAGCCCATGACTCCACCACCCCACTTCTTCCTTGTTTCAGCATACTTGTCATTAAAGTTGGCCTTGATTGCCTCAAGGATTTTGCTGAACTCCATTTTGTCTTCATTCTTCACAGAGGTCAAACAAAGAACAGCTGCATTCTTCTTGTACACAATAGTTCAAAGCCTAGCCTTCCCCTTCACAATGCAGTAATTAAGGGATCTCCATCTTCCCGCAAAGGGCAGGGAGCCATACAACAAACTCAATGG
Organism: Plantago ovata; assembly: GCA_028274465.1. Lineage (NCBI taxonomy): Eukaryota > Viridiplantae > Streptophyta > Magnoliopsida > Lamiales > Plantaginaceae > Plantago > Plantago ovata. The sequence continues at coordinate 96,338,121 of CM051458.1, forward strand.
GGTCAACATCGTGAGCAATGACCACAAGTTGAGCCTTGTTCTGTTCAATGAGGTATGTCACATGGTTAAGACCATACTTCACAACAATTGGCTTCTTGGTTTCAGGGGTCTTTCCTTCGGTCTCAGCTTGAACTCTCTTGACCAGTCTATCCTTCTTTTCACTTGACCAGTCTATCCTGCAAAAGGTTCCATTGCCGATGTCGCTGCCCTTCTATCAGATATACTTTAACAGTTGAGATCTAATCTCATCATCACTCCTTTTCTCTTTGATCTCTGAAGTAGGAGGTCCTTTTAAAGTTGGGGGCAGGCCTCCAATTCAGCAGTGAGATTCTAAATAATTTGGCCTTCAAGTGATGTGTTATTTTTGTCAGGGGCGTAGCTAGGAATTTGGCTTACCCCGTGCTAATCTAGACACCGTAAAAAAAATTTAATTACTTACATACATGCTTTAAGCCGCTTTGGCGATCTAAGCGCTTTTAGCATTTTAGCCCTTCTAATATTTTTATTCATTGATTTTAAAGATCACTACATGATCGCTTCTTGAGCCGAAAAACAGAAAAATGATCATTTTACTAGAAACACGACCAATTGATTGAAGGAAAAAACATCTTAACAAATGAGGGCACTAGACAATTGTAATAATTATACTAACAATTACGAGTCTAAAGTCACCTGTATATTATTATAATAAATAATAATTTTGTCTAACACCTCATATTATAGTATCAGTTTAGTAACTATTGTACATTTGGGCCTGTGCTATTTTCAGCCCGAAATGAAGTTGCAGATTACTAAAGAAATTTTTTTAATCTTTTTCTTGTATCCAACCTGTGCCACAGCACAGGCTAGCTCCACGCTGTCTTCGCCCCTGATTTTTGTGATGTTGGCAGAGTAGAGAACCTTGTGGTTCGGTTGTTATCTGTTCCTTTTGGTTTTTCCTTTGGTGTTTTTTAAGGTAGGAGTTATAAGTTGGTACAATGGAAGGGAGCTAGAGCTGGTGAAGTAGGGGGTGTAAGGTTCGATCCCCGGCGGAGATATAAGACGGTTTATGTGTGGAGATATAAAGTAGTATAGTATGTTTGTATAAAATATCAGAGTGGTAGTTGTAATATTTACCGTTTAAAAAAAATAAAAATCTAAGTGTTCTTTTTTTGTCCACCATTTCTTAAAAAAAATAGAAGACCTATAACTATGATGTATATAGATATAGTTAATATCCTAAAAATTATAAGAGACTAGTTAGTAGTATATTTAAAAAAATATTAAAAAATTCCTATATAAAGAAGTCACTTCTCTTTCTCAATTTCTCAGTCACTCATCTAGTCATCTTCCTCTATTTGTCTTCAACACTTCCTTACAATTCAACTATTATTAGTCTTTAATAAACCAAAAGTTTTGTCTGCAATTCTGATCACGGTCAATCGACCACTCTTATTATTATTATTATTATGGACATATGAACTTGAACGGATATTATAGTTGCATTTCAATCTTATATTTCTCTAATATAATTGAGATAATTTCACTTTAATACCATCTTAGAGCAACCATTCTCATATTAAGTCCTCTTAGATCAACAATTACAAATTAGAACAAAATTCACTTTTTGAGTTGACCAAATCAAAAATATGAAATTTTGATTTTCAAACCAAACATGCCATAAGCTTATAAGTTTTGAAAAATATAAAATTAAGCTAAAATATAGAAAAAAAATTAATTAATTAAAAAAAACTTTGTGGAGCTTAGCTCCACCATTGAGGCGGAGCTCTGCCCCGCCAATTACAGGAGCTTCTGCTCCGCCTAGATCTCGTGGAGCAGAGCTCCTCTGCTCCGCCATTAATAGGCGGAGCTTCCTGCTCCACCCAGATTTGGCGGAGCATAGAGCTCCACCACCATGGCAGAGCTCCAGCTCCGCCATTAATGGTGGAGTTGAAGCTCCACCTTTTTTTAAAATTTTATTTATTTATTTATAATTATTTATTATTTTTAAAAATTCTTGGTTAATTTTCTGATAATTTTTTAGTTTATTATAAACTTTTTTATTAATTTTTCTTTTTTTAAAAGTTAAGGCTGTTTGGTTTGAAAACAAAATTTTCAAAAATTGGATTTGGTCAACTCAAAATGTCGTAATATGTAATTGGAATGTTGTAAGAAGTCCTTTTTCGATATTGTTGATCTATAGATGATTAATACGTAATTAGAATTGCTAAGAGGGTACTTAAAAGTTATGGTCCAATATAATTTTCTAAATATTTTTTCAATATGTTAAAACTTAAAAGTCTACAAACCACGTTATATAGATGGAGGAGTATTATTATTAGGCCATGCAAAAAGGAACCCGAAAAAAAGAAAAGAAAAAAAAAAAAGGGCAGTGCCGTTCCACTTCCAAATTGCGTCCTTTCTGTATATATACAACAACAAAAACCCTTGTTCCTTCGATTTCTCTTTCTCCTTTCCCCTTTCCGATTTTCCCTCAAATATCGAACAAAAAACAGAGAACCGAGATCCAAGAGGCGTGGTTTTGGGGGTTCTGTTACTACTGATTGTTAACAAAAAAATGGGGCGGGGAAAAATTGAAATTAAGCGGATAGACAACGCCAACAGCAGGCAAGTTACTTTCTCCAAGAGGCGGGCCGGTTTGCTAAAAAAGGCCAAGGAATTGTCGATTTTGTGTGAAGCACAGGTCGCTGTTATCATCTACTCCAACACTGGAAAGTTGGCTGATTTTTCCAGTACCAGGTAGTACTATTACTTTATTCGTTCATTAATTCATCGATTATTGCGTCCTTTTAGTAGTATAGATTTGTTTATTATTCACTGAATGATTGAGGAGTTATGTCCTATGTAGTGTATGTGGTGACTCTGTATTGATGTTTGATGGTGCAATTTTTGCTGTTAGGATCTTCACTTTCATTTTGACTCTGTATTATTCAATTTTTTATGGCTGGCTGGTTCCTTTTATTTTTGCTTTCATATATCATATTCATATCTATATGTATCACATAGATTAGTGACAATAGTTGTTTGGTATATGGTTTATTACTCTGTTTTGGAGCAAAAATGTCAGAAATTGTGTTAGTAGATGTTTTTGTGAGGCTGGCACAATATATAGTTGGTCTGTTTTGGGAGAAATTTCAGAAATAATGTATCACTATGATATGTTTAGTAGTTACTATTAATTGATTGTCCTAGGACTTTATGTCTTGGCGCGTTCCGCGGGGAGGAATTACTGGGTGCATAGTGGGGCCCATTTGTTTTTTTTTCTTATGTACTAATATTTTTGATAATTCAATATTTTGGCCCGAACTTGTAGTTCCGCGCCCTGGCATTTTCTGACGTTTCTAGGTGGGAGCAGTAATCCATATATGTTTTCTGGTTTCTGGGTAGGAGAAGTAGTTTTAGCGTCGTTTACTTGTTCAGCACATCTGATAAATTTTTGTTTCCGCAGCATGCAAGAAATACTTGCAAGATACCAGGGTAGCATTGCTTATGCAAAGAAGAATGTTGCAGAGGTACAAGAGGTATGACTACATTAACTAATCTTAAGTCTTAACATAGAACACTCATGCTCATGCTCCTAGACAAAAACTGAATGTTAACTTAGAACAATCATGCTCGTACACAAGTACAGTTGGGACTTGATGTCAAGTTAACGGTTCATGAACTTGATGTTAAGTTAACGATTGCTGCCTGCTTCTCGAAGTGATTATTTTGACCTTGGAGATGCACAATTTTTTATTGTGTTTTCTTGTTATCCTGCAAAAGGTACATCTAGTGGTAGATTCGTGCATAGCTTCTTTGGTACGTAAATGTTGTGCTAACAGCGTGCCACTCATTTAGAAAATAATGTATTTACATTACTGCATTTGCTTTTCCATTGCTTTTGGATGATTTAGTATCTCTATCTTACCGTATTAACTCCTTAGTGACAGTGTTAACATTGTTAGTGTTGGTTATGAGTTTTTTATTTTTATTTTTATCGTACTATTATTTATTTTATTTCAACCATTACCAGGAGCCCAAAGAGGAGAATGGCCTGAGAGAGGAAGTGGCAAGTCTCAAACAAAGGCAGCTGTAAGACAAATATCCAAACTCATATTATGAACTTACCTTCTGGAACATTTGTCTTGAAATTCTCCGTGTTTGTAGGAGGTTCTTGGGTAAGGACCTGAAGGGAATGAGCTTAGAGGAACTTCACAAACTTGAACAAGAACTAAACGAAGGGCTCCTATGCATAAAGGAGAGGAAGGTATTATGCTTGGACTCTATAAGATTTACCATTTATGTAGTTTTAAGATAAATGAAGATATATCCATGTTTGACAAGAAATGCATGTTGAGATATAATTTTTTTTCATATTTTTGCAGGAGAAAATACTGCTGGATCAACTGCAACAGTCTAGAGTGGTGGTATAGAAACTGTTAAATATTGTATTAACATAATTATTCTACTTGTTAAATGGCGCTGCAGTAAACCATTACTAAATTACTACGCATTGCAGGAAGAAAAAGTCATGAGGGAGAATGAGACATTACGCAGACAGGTAAAACCAAGTCCCTACTTACATTAATGTTAAATTGATTTTCACTTATCGCTGAAACTCATGTCCAGTTTAAGTTATACTCCTATCAACTACAGGTTGAAGATCTTCAAGGCTTCTCCGCATCTGTCGCTAACCCTACACCACTTGCTGTTGTGCACCACAATTATGCAACTGCCGTTGATGGTTCAGACATCTCCCTGCAATTAGGGTAATTTTCTTTTGCCTCCCGCTTGGCTTTATTTCAACCATTCTGTATCCCCAACTCAAAAAGAGCTGTACTTCATGTATTAACGTTTTTTTCATTTCTTTTGTTTCCTCCTATTTATTCCTTGTTTTAGTTTTAAATGCAAATGTAAAACAGGAATAAATATTGCTTTCCTACTTAGCCTCCTTAGTTACTCAAACCCTGATATATAAAGGCTGAAGGGGAAGCATGTTGCACTTTTTCGTCTTCATATGTTTGCGGAGATTACCCTTCATAAATTGTTTTGCATGTGGGGTTATTTTTAGGGAAAAAACCTCAATTTAGAGGAAAAACTAAAACCATTCCAACTCTGAAGTGATTTTCTGATGAATTCTCATCACATTCCATGCTTGATAATACTCTCATGTCCAGGCTTTCCCCCTCCATCAAGGGCGATAGTAGAAAAAGGAAAACACCTGATGATGAAATTCCACCGATCAGTCCTGAGAGTCAAATGGTCCCGCAACAAGAAGTTTACATTCAGTATCCTCCTGCTTTTCAAGGACCATCAGATATTACACCACAGTAGTTAGTTGATACTTCATTGATGTGATGAAATGTGAAATTCTTCTTCAGAAAGATACAGGTTTATTAGTCATCTGATTTTAGCTTTGACATTATTTCTTAGATTTTGAGATTAGTATTGACAACTCTTATATGCAATCTTTTTGTGCACTGTAAAGTGACTCTTACTGTAAAAAGAGGTTTTAGTTCAGATTTTGCCAACAAATTTACCCTTTCCCAAGGTTTCTTATATTCATTCATTTTTATCATTAATAGGGATCAACAAAATATGTACATTTGCATTTCTTATGAAATTACAATGCGCATTATCTACTTACAGATTTTTATGTATACTATATACTAAACACATCTACAACTAAAACTTGTGGAGATCTAGTGATTCATGAAACCTAATATTGTCCATCAATTTATTTCTGGTAGCTAAAACTTCAGAGAACAGATTGCTTGCTTCTTTCTCTATCCTGTCAACTGAATTCCCCATCACCTCCAAGCTTCTCTTCAATTTTTCGATACCTTCATTGCATTTTTCAGTTAATATACTCTCAGTAACAAGATCCGCTGCACGATTTACCTCTCTAACCTCAATCAAGACACTATTTGCCTCTATAATCTCCTTGTAGAATTTCGAATCGAGGCCCCGTGTAAGCGAATCATCAGATACTTTGACAAGTTCTCGTACTTCCATGTACGCTTTAGAATCACTGCACAAGCCTGATAGGACCAACCCGAGAGCCAAGAAACCGGTTTTCTTCAATACCATCAAAGCTTTAAGAACTATACCTTCCTTATCAGTAGCTGGCCTTAACTCTTCTATCCCTTTCGGCCTGAAATCCTTTTTCGGGTTTATTGGCATCACTTTCTTGAAGTTAGAAGAACTGGGAGAGTTCTTGATCAGGCTGAGAGCATGCGAAATCGAAATCCTGCTGCTGTTGAGATGAGAAACAGAGGAGGTAATGGAATTTAGGATATCCAGGATGTTCAAGGAGTAGTTGAGATACTCCTCTGTAGCATTCTCACACCATTTGCTCATAGGGTAGTCGATTTCGGCAACCATCTTTGCGAAAGCCGTGTTGTTTGTATGTATCAGTTCAAAGCAGTTGTGAAACCATGCCAGGGAAATGATTTCTGGCCTTGGCTCAGGTTTCAGCAGAAGTTGGTTGATGAAATTGGCGATTTTGGACCTGAAATCGCATAAGGCTTTGTGATCTGAGCGGTGATCTTCTAGCTTGGAGAGGAATTTGATAGCACGGCCTGGCCTTTTGACTAATAGTCCCATTAGGAAAAGAGAATGAGAATGAGAAAGGAAAGATACGAGTAGATGAAAAAGTTGTGTTAATTAGTTTTGAGAAGGAAATGAAAAGCGTGTTAGTTTGTTTTGATGCATCTGGTGTTTGTGATGTTTGAGTATATATATACTCGAAGTTAAGGTGGGAAGAGAACATGGTTTTTGTAAGCAAGTGGGATTGAAGAAGTGTAACCGTGTTGGCATAGAATAGATAGATAAGTTAGGATCAGTTGAATATGGACATTATGTTCTTTGTCTGTCACAATCCCACACAAGACTGCGTCTTTCACGAAGAAACAAATATAGTATGTTGTAGTTGTGCACAGGGAATACGGTATGTTGTTGTACACGGGTGGACGCGGGGCAATAGGGGTTATTTGTTCCTCTAAAATCTTAAAAATAAATATTTTATGCTAATTGGGTACGATTTTGATTTTTCAAGTTCCTTCCCACCCCAACTTTTATTAAAATAATAATAAAAGGTGAGCATAAAATAAGGAGTTAAAATTTTAAAAGGGGTCCCAAATGGTACGGGTGCTGGAGTAGCACATGAGAGGTTAAAGATTCAATCCCCAACGAAGTTATAAGGTAGTTTTGGGATTAGTGTAGAACTAAGAGTATGATAGGTTAAATTTATTATTTAAAAAAAGAAAGATACCAACGAATGAATACAGTAACTCTCACCTCAAAATTCTAATTAAATAAAGTAATGGCTGACGCACCGAATTTGAAAATAGTATATTCTGTTATAAGATAATGAGATATCAGTCAAAATCAAATAAGATTTAGAGCTAAAGTAATATAATTCAATGAAATGAAATGGCCATAATTAAAAATGTAGCGGGTTAAATGTTAGGGGTGTGGTTAGGCCTGTACAGAAAAATTATCCGCCCGCACGACCCGTCCAACCGCGTGCGTTTTATCCACAATTGGCGATTAGCATTTTTGTCAAAAAGCCGCCCGCGGTTAAAATTTTTGTCATCTGCAAAAACGCGGTTGGATGGCAGTTGAGCGATTGGTCATCCGCCACACGCCCAATCCGCCCGCATATATATATATATATATATATATATATATATATATATATATATATATATATATATATATATATATATATATATATATATATATATATATATATATATATATATATATATATATATATATATATATATATATATATATATATATATATATATATATATATATATATGTAATTTATATTTTTATATTATATTAGTATATACTACTTTTATTTTTAATAAAAATTACCACTACTAGTCGCCTATATAAATAATAAATGAGTCTAGGGTTTTTGGCTTTCTTTTCTCACTTCAGCTGTCACCACTCACGAGATCTAATTTTGTATTCATTCCCAAAAACAACCCCCATCATCCCGCTCTTGAATTATTCTAGCAACCGCTCCCACCAGGCTATCCCTACGAGAAGCTCTAAATCAGGCTGCCTAGCTCACTGCAACCGTCGTCGAAGAAGCGAATCCGCCTAAGGTACTAATTGAATTGGATTGTTAATTACTTGCTCATTTGTTGATTATTTGGAATTTATGCACTTAGAATATTTGTATTAAACCTTAGAATTCTACCGATGTTTATCTTATTATTGTCATTCAGTTTATAATGTCTATTTTGTAGTTTCGTTATGTCTCAATCCGCCAATCCACCCGCATCCGCCCGCCTTAATTAGTTACCCGATCCGCCGCGGATAGGAGAAAATTCCATCCGCCGCGGTTAATGAATTTTATTATCCGCCATATGCTGGTTGATTAGAATTTTGGTAAAAAATCGTCCGTAACCGCCCGCGTACAGGCCTAGGTGTGGTAGAAGTGTATTCTCGGAGAGTAAAAAAATCTCTTGCCCGCGTTGCTTGTGTATTGAAAATTTGTTTGGTCATGGATGGCATATTGTTGTTGAATATTGGGTACTACGTACGTACGTACAAGTTGTGCCAGTTCATATGATGTGGATGCTTCACGTGACTCAACAAGTCAACATATATAACCCATATTTAACATATGATTATTTCATTTTCTTTTTATTCCTGTTTTGTTTAATTGATACTACCTCCATTTCATTAATAATTTTCTAAGGTAACTATTCATCGCGAACTTTGACCACGTATAACTCCTAAATTACATTACAGAAAAATATAATAAAATTATATTATAAAATTAAATGAAATATATTTTCATAATCAACTTTTATTATATTGATACAGTTTAATTTAAAAATTATACGTGACTAAAGGTCGCGATGAAGAATCAACTTAGGAATTAACTAAATAAACCTAAAGAAATGGAGGAAGTACATTTAATTTAATGATGAAACATATAAAGTTTGCAACAGCGTCACGTCAAGCAATCAACTCAACATTGGATGATGATGAATGATGATATCTTGTGAAACTCCATCAGGTGGAACTTTCCCGGGCCCGTTCAAGTGATCAGAGAATTTATGACATAATTTAATTTCGTCCATTACGTATAGGCATTGTCCTCCTAAGTTGGTGATATTTTATGTCACAATATTTTCCAAACATTTTACGTATACTATGGATATTTTTCCTTCTAAACGAAACAAGAATACAAAGAAATTAACTACCAATAGGTGGTGTTTGAGTCACTACGGAATAAATGGGAACCATTATAGATCCCCGCTTTGCCGCTTACAAAAAGTAAAGAAATTAACTACTCTCTTATAACGACATCTGTTTAATAATTAATTTGAATATCGGGATAATAATCTTTATAATTATTCTAATTTTTATTAATAGTTTCTCTTTTACATTTGATATATTTTGATTGTGTATGTTCTATTGAGACCCAACGGGAATCTAGTTCATGGACTTTCAAATAAAACTTTTTAATGTTACTTTTTCCACAAGTAACTTATTGTGAACTTAAAGATTTGATGATATCACGTGATGGAGAAACTATATATCTGCTATAAAAACTTAATGATGTTGTATCTCAGTTCTATTCCAGTATACATCTTTAACACATTTTCACCCCTCCCCCCTCAATATGTAAAGTTGAGGTGTATTTTTTTTTTTTTAAATAGTTTATAGGAATAGAACTAGATTTACAAACAAAGCTTGAAAAACAATTAAACAATACAATATCCATCATATACATGTTCATAATGAAAATAAGTCAGACATAATCATGCAAGGGTTCCGGAGCTGAATCACCAAATTTTAGTACAAAATGTCGATAGAGATCATGTTTGAGATAGAGCCACTCGTGAAAATCTTGTGAAGTTTTGAACAATCACATAATTGTAAATCCGATAGAGATCGTTCAGCTTCTGTGATACACTCAATAAAATTTATATTCAACTTGAATTCAATCGTAACACCCGTCAATAATATTCTTCTGAGAAAAAATGCATCTAACAATTCATGAAACACGAAGATAACTGATCGATCATCTCATATCAGGGTACCCTCTCATTTCATGGATCTATAGGCCCAGATTAAACACATGCATGACATGCACCCATTTACTACTCATACTGTGCCATTATTGATCGGTTAGGTCTTGCCGTCTTGGAAACAACTTGTTTTTAAGGATATGCCAAGTTTACACTTATTCTTTTAATTTACGTGATTCATTTTTTTAAATCCCATTTACTTCTTTAGTTTTTTTTTTTTTTTCCACTTCTTTTACTATTTAATTATGGATCTCACCACTTAAATATCATAATACAATATAACATAATTATTAAAAATCTTCAGAAAAAAGAAAAGAAAATAAAAAAAATATAATCAATTGATTGGGACGGGACTCGGAGTATATAATTGAAGAATTCGAAAAGAATTACTCGTGAGTTGTTATCACTTGTCGATTGGAAACATCTCTTTGCTGGCACAATTAAACCTATACATTTTAGAGTCTCATATAATAATTTCATTGTGCTAGCTAAGTTAGCCTACAACATGCATGATCGATAATCGATATATGATGGATGTCATTATTTTCAGTCATTAAATTTGCAGCACATGACTCCGTGACAAGTCCTTCCGGGAAATTGGCAACTAGATCCGCGAGGCGCGAGCAATCCTAGCTATAATAATGTACTGCAAAAAATTATTTTTTGTTATACTATTAATAATATGATGCGCCCCCAAAAGTCTAATCCTATGAAGATAGCTAAAAGACCCAAGGAACCCATAAACCCTACCCATATCCACAACAAGTAAACAGATAAACAGAACAACAGAGCACACGATCACCACTAAGGCCTACTACGAAAGCATAGAAATAACCTGGCGTGGTCGAGACAATCAGTTGGATCACCAACTATTGCTCACGGTCGACTTCCTCAGTGTAAAGACACCGCGAAACCCTTGATCCTTATACGTCTAACGAGACGGCGCCTAAAGAGACACTAGAGCCTCAAGAGTCCGGTTCCACCGAACACTTTAACCTAACTACTTTTGTATTCCACCATAATAAAAGTGAATAAAGTACAATGCTTAAATAGTAAAAGACTGATTTGCTACCTAAGAAAAGACTAACATGCCTTATTACTAACTATGGGCTAAGCCCGTCTAACGGAGTGTTCTAGAAGAAACAGTCCACCTAAACCCTAACTTATTGACCAAGACTCAAATAAATAATTAAATAACTAAGTAAATAACAACATAGAAAGATGACGAGCTCGAGGTTCCATCATAATAATTTGAGTTCTTTCGACCCATGAGCTTTATGTAGATTCAATTGGACGCTATTTGTCTCATGCTAACTTGATTCAATAGATCCAACTCAATGTTGATCTGACGGGACCAAATCAAACCAATATCTGATCCCATATTTTCACATTTCAATCTAAAATATTAAATTGTTAGACCCCTAAACTAGGATTCATGTGCAATTGTGCATCGGTCCGAACTAAACTAGATCAATCCATTTGAGAAGCTTTATTTAGTAGATAAATCATGTATAGGGGAGAACATTATGTACTATTATAACTAGCATGGTGGGGTGTGTGAAAACTTTTATATAGAAATATTTGGAGCTCATTTAGATTTTAGAGGTTACCCTAGACTCTTTGGAGCTCATTTAGATATCTCCCTTCTTATCTTTAAAATAGATGTTATCCTGTTACGTTTGATATTAATTTAGAAAGGCATTTTTGTATTAAATGTGTCACTTAAAACCAGTGGACTAATCACAATTATTTCACATGTTTGCATGTACTCTTTGTCTCATGAATAAAATGAATGAAGTAAAACAAAAAGGATGTCGATGCAATTTTTGCGGATAGAATTCCACAACCACATGCATCCACCAATGAAATCATTTGTATTTAAACAATCAATCAAATTTGTTCTTTTTCATTATTTTTACAATGGAAAACAGGGCTATTCCCCTGTTTCTTCTCTTCACATTCCTAACATCATGTTTCATACTTCAAATTAAAGCAAAGAAACAAACTGAAGCTCTCTCCATTATTTACACGGTTAAGTTGAGAAGCAACACATCCATTAACAGAAGCCATTTCAATGCAACTCATCACTCTCATGAAGCAAAAGTTCATCCACAACAAGGGTTGAAAGAGAAGGATAGAATTCAGAGTTTGCCAGGGCAACCAAGTGTCAATTTCAACCAGTATGGTGGCTATGTAACTGTCAATCATACCGCAGGTACCGCATTTTACTATTACTTCGTTGAGGCTCACCGTTCTAAGGAGTCCTTGCCTCTTCTTCTGTGGCTCAATGGAGGTACTGTTATTAATTATGTTCTTCAACTTCATTTTTTTGCATTAGTGATTTAAGATGAATGGTTCCACGTCCTTAATTAGCTAGGCCTTACATTTAGTTACTAGGAACAGTTGAGAGGCCAGGGTATCATTGTCATTTCATCCACAACGTAACGGAAATAGAATGCTTATGTGATATGTTATGTGAGTTGGAACTGTTTGTAGTTCTGACTTCTGAACATACTGTGTTACAGGACCAGGATGTTCTTCCCTTGGATATGGAGCAATGCAGGAGTTGGGACCGTTCCGAGTTCACAGTGATGGCAAAACACTCTACGAAAACAAATTTGCATGGAATTATGGTATGCTCTTAAACCTATATACAAGTTCGAGCTTGTAGGAAGATGTTAATTCCAATAATCTATAAAAGTTCCGACATTTAGATTAGATGAAAGTCCTTGTGGAATTGAAATCTAAGCATCTAACTGTCAGTCTTGATGTATAATCAGCTGCAAATGTGTTGTTTCTGGAGTCTCCCGCTGGGGTGGGGTTCTCGTACTCAAACACAAAGGCAGATTTCAAACATGGTGGAGATAGAAGGACAGCGAATGACAATTACGCTTTCTTATTGAACTGGTTGAACAGATTCCCCGAGTATAAGAACCGAGACTTTTACATTTCTGGAGAGAGTTATGCAGGTCACTATGTGCCTCAATTGGCTCATACGATTCTGTTCCATAACCGCAAGGCAAACAAGACTATTATCAATTTGAAAGGAGTCATTGTAAGTCTGTATCCCTATTGCAATTATACATCAGTGACGCGTAACTCCTAAGACATCAATGAATTATGTACAATGCAGATAGGAAATGCTGTGATCAACGATGAGACGGACATGAAAGGGATGTATGAATATCTTGTGAGCCATGCTCTAGTTTCTGATGAGACAGTTGACAAAATCATGAAACATTGCGATTTCAACGCAAAAGTCATACGCCAGACTGATTCATGTTATGAAGCAACAGATGAAGTTGAGGAGAATATTAGAGATGTCGATATTTACAATATCTATGGACCGCTGTGCCATAATTCCAGCCTCACTCACAAGCCCAGGAAGAGAACTTCAGTAAGTATTCATCTAACTATAACACACTTCTATTGTATAATTGTACTTAAAGAGTTTACGAAATATGACAAGTGTTTATCTTTATCATACGTATACGTAGGCCTAATATGTCAATAACTGTCTTCAGCTTTAAATTGATGCAGGCACTAAATCTTGATCCTTGTAGTGATGACTATGTGCAAGCCTACTTGAATCGGCCTGAGGTTCAGAAGGCGATGCATGCTAATATTACCAACATTCCTTATCAATGGCAAGGCTGTAGGTAACTACTGAAGTACATACGACTAAAATTTTCTGTACTAACAAGGACATGACCTCCGAATTCTGTAGCTTAACTCGTAAATGAAAACGTTGCAGTGAAGTTTTGGAAAGATGGCATGATAGTCCAACGACTGTCATTCCGTTACTCAAAGAATTCATGTCAAGTGGCCTTCGAGTCTGGATTTTTAGGTAATTTACTGCACAATTGTCCTTCTCTCTCTTACAAAGTCTTAACAAGACTAATCTGGAGGCGTCACATATAGTGGCGATACAGATGGAATAGTACCAGTAACCGGGACCCAACATTCAATTAAGCAAATGAATCTATCTGTGAGAACTTCTTGGCATCCATGGTACTTAGCCGGAGAGGTAAACGTATCTTCTTTATCTAGTTAATCTTCTTGTGGTTTCTGATCTGTGAACCTGTGTGACATTGACAAGTTGTTGAAGTACTATCAGGTTGGCGGGTACACACAAGTGTACGAAGGGAACTTGACATTCGCGACGATTAGAGGAGCTGGACATCAAGTGCCAAGTTACCAACCTGCTAGAGCACTTTCCTTGATAATGCATTTTCTTGCTGGAACAGAGCTTCCTGATTCCCGAAGAAACTTGTGACGGATCATAATCAATTAGTTAGTGACATCATGGTCGGTTGAGTATTAGAGTTCATTAAGCAATTTGTTTAATTAATATCTTCTTTCTTTCGTCTGGACTTGTTGATTGTCGCAAGCTTTGTAAATTAGGTGTACGTTGTTCTTGTAAATGTTCACACACACACGATGGTTCAATTGTTTCTTTCAATTCCAAGAACCAATTCATGTATTACGAAGATATATAAACCCATCCATGGTCTCTAATCTCTATTGACTAGACTTATGCTAATGTTGGGCTAGAGCGTGGCTGAGAACTGAGCGAAGGATTGCGTGTGATTTGAACACGAGTATGGCTACTGAAATCCGTGTTCTTCACTTTTGTAGTATAAAAGTTGTACGTTGGTCACTTGAGCGGTTTTATGAAAATTGATGATAATTTCTAGCATCTTCTCTCTAGCTCAATGGCATATTCTCTAGATTAACTGTAAGCGTCACAACAAATTTTCACTATTAGCTATTCTAATCGGAAAATTAAATTCCCAATTCCCAATTCGCCCATTCCAATCAATCTCTCGATTCTCAATCTCTCACCATGGATGAGCTCGACAATCTGAACGGTAAAATTCATCTTAACTTCTATTCTGTGTTTTACTATTTTATGTGTTGAGAGCGAAGATGGCTGAGATTGAAGGTGTGTCAGGGAGGTTTGAGGGGAGGCTGTTAGGAAGGTTTCGAGGGGAGTTTTTGTGGAGTGATTATTACATAGATCAGGTCTAGCACTCATCCATAGACATTGTGGTTATGATTGATCCACAACACACATTAATTATGTGTGGCCCACAATAATTGTTGATGTGGATCATTCACTACAATAATCAGGCATTTAGCGACGGATGAGTAGATACGGATTCAATCCGTCGCTAAATAGCGACAGGATCCCTACTGGTAGCGACGGATAAGGACGAACTGCGCTCTAAGCTCAGTTCGTCCTTGGGGAGATCCAATCCGGTGACAGCTTAGCGACGAATAAGTTTTGCTCCTTGAGAGACGGATAGACTCATCCGTCGCTATGTTTCGTTGACCAGTGGCTCGTTTATTTCAGAAAAAAATATATATATAGATATCTGTGTGTGTGTTTGTTTGTTTGTTTTACTTTGCAGAATTAACAGTACAGGTATGCAGAGTTGACCTCACGGTTAGCTTAACCTTTAGCTCAACTGTGACGTACAGGCGGTTAATTTGTTCTAAAAGCAAGTTATATCGATCCTACATTATTTCATACCAGAAACAAACAACAGAAATCGAACTACATCAGCAACAGAGCTCAACGCACGAAACCTGAAAAAACACCTAAGATGAACTGGACAGCAACCCGGCCTCGACAATAAATATCCTCAGGCATTGACAAACAACCGCAACACCGACCCACCAGACCTTTTTACCCACCGGACCCTTTTACCGACCCCAATCATCGCGCACCCCCAAACAAACCAACCCGACTATTTCCAGCAAAGACGAGGTGCTAGCAACCACGACGAAAAACTATACTCAACACCCAACCTTCCCTTACATCTAGCCCAGAACCACACTAGATGCACCTTATCAATCAAATCAAACAACAAAACCTTAACGCCCTTAAATATCAAATCATTTCTCGCCAACCACAAGCTCCAGCACATCCCATGACTAGAGCAACTCTCAGATTTCTATCCAAGTCTTGTGACACAAAAAAATCTCCCATTGATTGCCTCTACTACGGAGCCTACACTACTGAACCTACAACCAATCCAAGTAGCGACCCCACTCCACACCTCCACAGCAAAAGAACATAAGACAAAAAGGTGTAACGCCGACTCCTCACCACCATCGCAAAACTTACACAGATTCACCACCGCCTCATGAAGTATATGTCTCCTTAACAAATTGTCCAAAGTTGGAATGCGATTCCACGCCAATTTCCACATAAAACCGGCAACCTTCAATGGAATCCACGAAACCCAAATTCGCCGCTACCAATTAAAAACATCTACACCCACAAACAAAGAATTATGTGGCTCACCATCGAATTGAGCTTTATAACCCAATCTAACAGTATACGGACCGTCAACCCCATCCCGCCAGCGCCAAGTGTCAGAAACACCATCCTTCAGAACCACACTTTGACACAATGACTTCAACTCATCAACTAAAGAAAGCTCTCACACAAACAATCTCCTTCGCCATTCCCACTGAAAACCACCCTCCAAGGCTCCAATCTACCAGCAAGCACACAACTTTTATTGCTCTCCACACTAAACAATCTAGGAAATAAATCTTTCCGAACAACCCAAGGATCACACCAAAAACTCGTCTCCCTTCCTGAACCAACACAAACCCCCAAACCATCAAAAAACTAGTTGCTCGAAGCCACATTTGTAACTAAGTTCCGCCACCACAAATACCACCCCTTAGAACAAGACCGATTTTACTTCACACCAAAATCACATCCTTTCATAGTTAGTTTTATTATATATTATGAATCCAAACCCCACCGGTGGAGCACACGAGCTCGACTGCCAAGAAGCGGTGGTAACCACCGCTGGAGCACACGAACCAAGAAGCGACGACGGTAAACACTTAGTAATTAATAACACTTATAACTATTGATTAACAATATAAGTTGTAGCGGTTAAAATAAATAACTCATAGATATAACAGTTATATATATTATTGCCTAGGCGCCGGCGAAAATAAGTAAATAACCAAGCCCTTAAATACTTGGCTAAATCCGGCAAAGAGTAAACAACCCGATAACCCGAGCGGTGCACCGCCGCCCTAGACTATACACTCTCTCTCTCTCTCTCCGATGGAGGTATCGAGCTCGACGGTCAATAAGCGGCGGAGACCGGTGGGAACCACCGCTGGAGCTCTAGGGGACGATATTCTCAGCATGATATTCTCTTTCCTTGACATCCTCAGCCTCATTCGCTGCTCTGCTGTCTGCAAATCATGGTTTTTTTTTTGTTTTTTTTTTTTCATTTCAATTTTATTATTGTTTCTGTGCCTTAATGTTTTTGCAATCTTTATATTGAAACTTTAGTATTAATTAAATCCCCTTGTACTGATGGGAATAATGAAAAATTGCCTATTATTGATGTTGTACTTCACTAAATTAGTAGTTTACATGAGGCTATTTTTTGCTTGTGTTCAATTGAATTGAATTGTGTAGGTCAAGGACTATTGATAAACTTAATATGCTGCAGCTTGAGCATCAAAAGCAACTACAATCACTGTCTGCTAGCCCCTCTCATGTATCTACTTCGCCAAGATTGTTAAGTTTGCAGTTAGAGGAGCTCGCTATGAATATACAAAGATTATCTTTGCAACAAGGCCCTGTTGATATTTACCAGTGGAAAGCTCATTCTGTCGGGTAAGGGTTTCCGTTTACATCGCTCTTTCTATGTGTTCTTCGAATATGTTTAACAATGTGATTTTGAATATACTAACTGGCCTGTTTGTAGGATTAGCAAATGCAGGATGAAGATGGGCATGGTTCTCACTGGTGTTGGAGATAAGGTAAAATCCATATGGTCTATGTATTCCTTTCTCTGTTTTTTTTTTTTCTTTTTTTCTTTTTTCTTTTTCGTGTTTCTTTTAGCTCTCACACTATCATATTTTCAAATCAAGTGTAATGGTTCACTTTCTTTTTCAAAATTTCTCCTGTCTTTGAACCTGTATGCCTCACTCTGAGCCATGAGATATTGCTTTGCTAAGTTAAAGAAATTTCAGACTCCCAGTTAACATAAAGAACACAAGTGCCATGTTCTTTGGTGATTCGTGATCAAGTCATAAACTATACTAAGAATAAAAAATCTTACTTACACTTGGCATAAACGGTTGTGTCCTCTTTTTTTAGCAGTGGATATCTTTATTCTTTACCTGGTTGAGTCAGCAATTTGTGCTTATGTTATCAGTTTTTTGTGTCACCAGGTTTATGGTACAGTTTTGTGCATGTTGTGGTGTTTATATCTCTGTCCATAAGGTTGGATGGTTGGTGGATATTCAACTAACAAATACAACTAATTATAGATGATGCGGCTCTGGTCTGCTGACAGCTGCAAATGGTTGGATGAATATTCTTTACAGGATAGAGCACCATTGATTGATTACGATTTTGATGAGGGAAAGGTAACTTCAATATGAGCTACATGCCTTGAGTAACGTACAAACTTCTTTTATCATAAGTTTCGGGTCTTCTCAATTAAACTTTTCTTTTCAGAAAAGATTTTGCTGTGATTAATGTGCTTATAATTTATTAGTAGTAGTATCTTTACTCTAAAAACAAAAAAGCAAATAATTTACCTTCACTCCACTAGTATAGGCTTAGTTTCATTTCTGCACTCGGATTAAGAGATGTATAATGATACTCATTTAAATCTATGTTGAATATACTGTTTTGTCTTTATTAATTGCACTCAGGTATTGTCGATACTTTTAAGATTGAATAGAAGCATTTTAGTAACGCAAAGTATATTGTGTTTAGATATACTAAGGTGCCAATAATTGCTGGAGTAACAAAAATTAGAAATGTAGCCTTTATTAACGGGAGTAAGGAGTTTGTGAAGATATTAGTATAAACATTCCTTCTGTAATTTCGATTACTGATCCTGATTCCATGTTTTATGAAGTTTTCCTTTATGTAAGGGCTTACACGATCAATTTTTCCATTCTTTCTTATCTATGTCGGTTATGGAGATTGGTGTAGCTAGGTGACCTTAGTTCTTTCACATATTAACATCACTTTGGCAAATGAAGTAGTTACCTTTCTTTAATTGTCGCAATGAGCTAAGTTTCTTTTCGGCCAAATCTGATCCTTTGGTTGTTTGATTCATCCTGTAGGTTGTGGGTCTTGTGGGTACTCGTATTTGTATATGGAAGCGTATTGGATCTAGAGATATATTTTCATCACGCGATGGTCTGTTCACTAAAGGACTCTGTATGCGGTGCGTGCTACTTTGTCATTCATTGGAACAATCTTGACTTTTTAAGACAGTAATTTATTATGGACCATATTTGTTTAATACAGTAGTTATGAAGTGTGAGAAAGCTGTCTGCAACTCCTCACAGTGATGGTTATACATATCTGAAAGTGTGATATTCAACATACTTCTGTTTCCTTTTTTTCCTCATACCATAAATTATGATGCATTTTACTTCAATTAATACAGGAGATTCTCTCCTTTTTTTTTTTTTCCTGGGATCTAGCTTAGAACTTGTATATATTATTCCTTTCTATTACTCCTATTTCTTGGTATTGCCATTGGTAGTTGTATCATGAAGCTCGCTGCTCGCATGCTGGAGTCTATTTTGATTTGTTCTTCCATGACTGCAGCTATGTAGACCCACTGGCTGTTGTTGGTAATGAGGATGGAAAAGTTCGTGTATTTGACATGTACAGCAGGAACATTTCACAAATCATCAAGTACGTATTCTTGTCTCCCTCTTTGATCAAATGAAATCTATTACTTGTACAAATTCATATAAAAGGCTAAATTTAGTGGATTAATGTGTTTCCACTGTTGTGGTACCTGCTATGATAACTGGACAACTTTATTGTTGCTGATGTTTATCTCCCAAGAAAATATTTTAAGAGTTTCCAGACGAATAATGGAGTAGTGATTTTTTCAAACGTTCAAAAAGTACCATACTAACACAGTTATTTACAGTATACACATTTTGAAGTTACTACCATCTCCATTGATGCACCTGTCACCAGAAATGTGAAAAATGGATAACCTATCAACCCATAGATAAATCTATGATCAAGCTTGCTCCAATCACATTATGGAGGAAATATCTCTCTGCCTAACATTTCTTTTAATCTTATGCAGGATGCATACTGGGCCAGTGACATCCATAGCCTTCACAGATGAGCAATTGATAGTTAGTGGTTCATCTCTCGGGAATATTGCAATATCTGATCTCTCTTCAGATCAGCAGGTCACCACACTGGACACAAATAGTTCTGCAGGTTTTGTGATTGTCAAATTTTGAAGATTGTGTTTTATGGATATACAATTAATTGATTACATATAAGGCAGACTTAATGAGTGAGGAATTAGGTGATTGAGTTGAACAGATACGCAACTATTGGAAGACATAGAATTATATTAATAATACAGTCATACAGAGAATGATGTACTTGAAGAATTACAAATATATAAAAGACCTTTCTGAATCTAGGACACTGGTTATGTTCTGTCTAAAGTTGCGCCCTTGTTGTTTTATAGTAGAACTTGTCTTCACTTTGACCTCTGGTAAGATAGTTAAGTCAGGCACTGTCCAAATCTCTTGAAATTACCCATGTCATTTGACTATGCAATTCTTTAGTTTATACTACTACAATAGTTTTGATTTGTGTCTAGCATGCCGATTTATGTTCTCAGTTCAACTGCTTTCCTTTGACTTAAGCTCCCTACAATTCAATGCATAGCGGGTTTGAAATTTCCACAATCAATTATTGTAAACATGCTGTATATTTCAGAGTCCAATGCAACTCAAATATGCTACATTAGTTATATGGAGTAATTTACCAAGTACGGAACTTGGTAAAAACATTTGGAGTTGCTTGAGCATAAAAATGATCCATAATTAAAGCGAACCGAGGCTGTAAAAAAACATGAGATGAGAAGTTCCAAAGTAACCTGTAAGGTAGAAGTTATTCCAGTAGTACTAGTAGCAGTGTTAGTTCAATCCTCATACCCGTTTCATGCACTTCTCATCAGGCATTCGAACTTTAATTCTAAATCCAAGCTCCAATTTGGTGTTTGCGGGATCAAGTGCAGGCTATGCATATTGCTGGGACGTAAGGTATGCATGCTACACGCTCATTTCTGCATTAATATGCCTTTGTCAGATTTATGCAGAAACAGTATCTAAGCCTCTTGCTATGTATGTAATATATGCAAGCTACACAAACTAGAAAGCAATAAATACATGAGTTATTCTCTTGCTCAATGTGTGTATTGGAGGCTATTGGCCTCCGTCTATATGAGTCACATACCAAGTCGTCATGTTTCACTTCAATGGTTAATAGTTGCTTGATTATCTATGTGCAGGACCTTGAGAATGTTGTGGAACCGGCGAATCAGCCCCAATGTACTCTATTCTATGCATCACTTACGGAGTGATACATCAACCCTGGTGGTTGGTGGAATAGATGGGGTATTAAGAATCCTCGATCAAGATAGTGGGGAAGTATTGTCAAGGTGCATCATTGGGGAAACTAGCAACATATCAAGTCGTGTTGCACAAAAGAATGGCGTCCTAGTGGAGAAAAAGAATGCGGTAAGGTTGTCTGAAGACGACCGTATCGATCTGATGCCGAATCGACCCCCCATAACATGCTTGGCTGTTGGTATGCAGAAAGTGGTCACCATACACAACGACAAATTAATGAGAGTTTGGAAGTTTCGCGCCAAATAACTGTACGTTTGTTTGAAAACACAAGCGTTAACGACTGTTAAGATTGCAGTTTGTGGTGTTTGATTGTAAGTTTTGTTTCATATCATATGTTGTATAATAGAAACCTATGAAGAGATTGACAATATGCAATCGTTTTATGAGCACATCAATACCAATATACAATTCGTAGTAGAGTGTCCCGTTCTTCTGTAGTATTATATACTGCCGCGTACATATCTTCTGACTTCTGCAGTTCGGAGATGAATGTCTGCCAGTATGATTAATTTTACTAAATTACCCTGCATTTGATTTTGTAGGTGCAAAAATCCTCTCAAAAAGAAAAAGAAAAAAAAAAGAAAAAAGAGAAAAAATAAAGAAAAGAATGTACTAGTAGTAATTGATAGTAGGTTTGATAGTATACGGTTCTTCATCATAGAATTCTACATTGTGTTTTTGTTTTCTATCCAATCATTGTTAAATGTGTAAATCTTTCTTCAATAGTCAATGTAAAAATGAATTTTTAAGCTTAAGCTAAATTGTTCTACACATTAAAATAATAAAATGATACAATTAAACACCCAACACAAATAAAATTAGCATCACACTTACGGCAGCGCTTCCAATACCGAGAGAGTATATTATTGGAATTCGAATCCTAGTAGGAGTGCTAAATGGATTTAACTTCGGATTCAACTTCGCAAATAACAAGTAATTATTAAATTAAAGTAATATAATAAGCAGATTGATTTACCCAATTGATTGACCTACCAATCAATTTTAATCCGTTGATATTGCTTATCCAATTTCAATTTGGTGCGTACATGTGTCATTAGTTAATTAAAAGATGTAGGGTTCGAATCCTGCTGGCGTGATTTTTCTCCATTATTTTTATTGAAGGTGTTTGTTCGAATCTTGTTGGCGTGATTTTTCTCTATTATTTGTATCATTATTTTAGTTGAAGGTGTTGTGTTCGAATGTTATTGACGTAATTTTTTTCTTTTTTATTTATGCTCTTCTTAAATTTTTATTTTTTAACATAAAGTTGTATGACGTATTATACGTAATTATAAAAATAACCATGATATGTTCTTATAAAAAAAGACATACTTCATCCGTTGTTCAATAAATATAACACTTGATTTTGTTGACTTTTTCGATGGTCATTTTGACTTTAAATTATTCTTAAATCATACGATAAAAATAACTAAAAACATCATATTATGAAATTAGAATGTTTATGTGAAGCACTTGACAATATATTCAACTGATGAAGAATACCAATTAACATGCAAAAAAGATGCATTGCAGATTTTGAAGTTCAATGTTTCCAAAGTCTAGAGATGTGTCTGATGGCTCTTAACTCATCGGATTAATACTTTTGTATGTCTAATATAGTTCAATTCAAAACTATTAATTGTATAACTACAAAAGCTATATATATTTATTTATAGCACACCATTTATATCAAGTTTAATTACTCAATTAGTTATTTTGTTATTACGTTTGAAGTCATGATGATGGGTCGTCTCGTATTGCTCCTGTGACGAAGCAATCATACCCATGGCTGATCATATTTGACTACGGTGCAGATGATGATGATGAGAGTAATAAGCAGCAGCGGCATATATTTTATAGTGTCGGCGAGGATCGTTATGAGGTTCGTATCATCCCTGAATTTCTTGGGGGTAAATACATCAGTTGCTCCTACGATGGGTTGTTAGTTTTGGAAGACTATAACTCTGATGAATGCAAACTTGTTAATCTTTCGTCGACACAGGACAAAAATCTGCTGATCAACTACTTGGACCTTCCTCCCCTCCACACGCAATACACGCACCATTCTGTCGTGTCGTCTTCCAATATAGATGACGTTAACACCAGTCGTGTTCTCATTATTGATTGGGGTTTGTACAAGGTCCATTCTTGCCATTTAGGTGATACTGAATTTGTCACGAGAGACTTGTGGACTGATTATGATGAACTTCTTACTCCTCAAGATGAACTTCTTGTTGCCGCCACAAACTTCCAGGGTAAACTCTACCTCATGTCCTTGGCCTATAATTTGATGACAGCTGATTTTTCTGATCCAGATCATCAGTTTATAACAATCATCGGAGCTTCCAAACTGCCTGGATTTCTGCCATATCATAATGAAACAAAACTGTATCTCGTAGAATCTTGTGGGGATTTGTTATTTATTTACAAATACAGTTTCAACTATGAGCTTGCAGATTTCAAAATCTTTAAAGCCAACTTGAGCGAATCAAAATGGGAGACTGTAGAATGTTTAGGTGACCGTGCAATATTTTTGGACGATCACAAGGGTTTGTCATCATCTTATGGGGCTTCGGATTTGGGTTTGAGACCAAACTCAATCTACTTCGTCAACGGAGGTGAAGATCAGGAAATCTTTATCAACGGGGCTGCAGGTGATCGAAACCTCTATATTTACAACTTGGAACATGCAAGTGTTACCTTAGCTCTGCCCTGCCCCATCGTCAGTGATAACAATGTATATTTATGCTGGGCAAATATTAATTAATTACTCTTATTAGTCTGTGTCTAATCGTGTCATTTTTCTTAATTATTATTATTACTAGAAATTGCGTCGCTTATTCTTTAATGTTGTTGAGTTAGTATGCTATTGTTTTGTTTTCTTTTTTAACGCGTATTGCTACATGATTTTCTTTTTCATTTTCAAATTGTAAAAATTACACAAATACTTCACGTTAAAGTAATTATTGCAACGTCTTAGTTTAATATTTTCATAATATAATTTCATAAACTAAATTTTTGAAAAAAAGAAGATAAGAGGTTAATTACAAATAAGTCATGATCCCTACATATTAGTTATACATAAAAAAATTTTCATACCAATTAATCATTAAATATGCAGTCACTATTTTAACCCTACCTAATTTATGAAAAAAACTATTAGGAACATCACTAATTTGTAATTAATTTTTTTTTTTTACGGTGTTGACTCAGCAGACAATGAAGTTTCAACAATTTGGGATCAAGTTAATCCAACACAACATGGTGAAAATGAAAGGGAAAAAGAAAAAGAAAAAAAAAGTACACTATTGGTACCCTGGCCAAGCAACGAGTAATTTCTGTGTGTATAATTTGCCATCGATCTTTATGTCTGTTTCTTGACATGTTGCATTTTTTCTGGAGATATATGATGTCAACTGATGTTATTATGTGTCTTCTCTTCCATTTGGGCTTGTTTAAGTGACTATGGTAGAATTGAAGCCTAAAATTAGTATCAAACAGTTTTGTTTTAAAATATTATGGGTTTCCCAAACACAGTGAATGTCAATAAATTTATAAGTGGATTAAAGATTATTGCGAGATATATATCAAATGAGTTACAATCAGACATGGTAAAATTAGAGTTGCACATGGACTCAAGCCATCAAATTAGAATAACCCTTGCAACTTCCAAAATTCTCTTTGCATCTAGATTTGTTGATGAATTAAAAGCTATGGATACACACTCGTCGTTGTTGAGAGCTGGAGCCTGAAATGTATATGCATTAGAAGCAGTTATTCAGATATTCACTCCAAATTATGGATGGTCTAGCTGATCAAAGTTCGTCATGGAGGATTTAGTGTTATATAACTCACATGCATCTCAGATATTCTTCTCAGCTATCTCAACTTTCTCCTTTTTTCTCTGTTTTGATTTCGTTGGTTCACAACTCACATGCATCTCATTTTAACCATGGCTCTACTTTTCAGATTTGCGGCTACTTTGAGAGAAAGGAACTTGTGGGTCATGAATGTTGTAGCTATCGATGCTCCTGATACATTGCCCATTATCTACTAGCGTGGTCTATTTGGAATTTACTATGATTGGTGTGAATCATTCAGTACTTATCCACGATCTTATGATCTTGTCCATGTTGATCACCTTTTCTCGAAGATTAAAGCAAAGTGCGTATGAGATTTAATTGATACGGCATTTCATAAACTATATCATGTTTTTCTTCTTTGGAATTGGTACTGAGTTTTGGTGTTCTACAGGTGCAATTTTATGTCATTGGTTACTGAAACTTATCGTATCTTGAGACCTGAAGGAGAGATCATCATCAGGGACAAGGTCGACATCATTAATGAACTCGAGAGCATATTCAGGTCCATGAAGTGGGATATTCGCATGACATACTCGAGGTACAAGGAGGGATTACTGTGTGCCCAGAAAACCATGTGACGCCTGGAAGAGCAAGAGACAGTTACATATGCCATTGCTCGAAAAGCAACACAGAATGACGATACAGAGGTTCATTCTTGAGGCCTGAGTCTCTTGAAAGAGGAGTTTAGTATTCATTTTTTATTTTTTCTTTTCTATCTTTTTAATCTGGAACCTGATTGATTGGTGAGACAAAACAATGAAAACCAAGGTCACCATTGTAACTACAATTGAAAACAGATTCTATGATAAAGAAGCACATTTCATAAACAATATTCTCCACATTATTGTTCTCAAGGGAATTCAATGTCATGTTGTTTCTTCAGTCGCACGTATGAATAAAATACTGAAAATCTCTCAAGTTATTCTCTTAGCTGACAGTTCAACATAATTTTGTTAATTCATTATACAACACATAATATCTTAAACATCCGCTAAATAAATAAAAAATAAAAAATTGAAAGCATCAGAACGCAATGAACTTATGGGGCATTGTTGGCGAAAGAAATCCATTTGAGAGAGAAGTCTGCCCCGGACCAAATGACATTCACTATATGCATATTAAATCATTTCTGACATGTAGAGTGTTACGCGATCCCCTAGCAAAACCAAAAACCAAATAAGTATCGGAGAATCTTCATTAAATTAAATCATAACAAAAGTACAAATTATTACCGAGAAGACCATAGCGCATGTGACTTAAGTTCTAGTAGTAATAATAAACGTTCAAGGAACAGTCTCTTGAACACTAATAACCCATTCTCAAGGACAGAATATACAACAAAATGTGCTCATTTATTTTATTGAAACCATCCTGATAAAAACCCACCGGATAATTCCATACCCTTGTAGTATTACAATGCGTACACTAGTTTATACTGCCAATTAATCACCACCTTAATAACTGATACAAATCCTTCAAGCAACTGATGTGTAATTGTCATTCTGATGATCCTGCAATAACAACAAAAATGATCGTATCGATTAGAACACAAATTAATTAAATCGTCGATCAGGTGTCAAATCATAGCATTACTGTAGAAGAACTAAAATTTCGAACTTACTCCCCAGTTCGGCAAAAGGTCCAAAGCTACACCGCAATCAATAGCAATATCTCTAACTTTTTTGGGATTGAATAGCTCTTCTGTCTCCGGTATGAAAAAGCAACGATTAAGAACTTAAAAGTTCACTTTGTGAGCATGCTCGCAACATTTTCCCCCTGGCTTAGTATGGTAATGAGGCAAAAACCTGGCCAAGTGAGGACCGCAATGTGCCACGAATAAAAACACCTCTTCAGCTTGTTTTCTAAAGGATGAATTCCAGCAGGGATCCTCATCGCCTGCCAAGGGATTAGGATAGCCATGGAAGGGTCGACGATAGCCACGGGGGTGTGGATGACGATGAAACATACTTGCAGTGACACTGGTGGTTATCAGAATCAGCAACAGCAGACAAAAGTTGGGAAACTTATGATTAGCCATAACTTGGGCTTTGTGAGCAGAGCTGGATGACTATATATGTGAGGATTTTATAGGCATGCTATAATAAATTTCTAGAGAATTGGGAATTTGACCCCACTGATTTTGAAGAATTGGAGTAATTGTGTACACTCTACATAAGTGATGAGTAAATTGCATTGAAGGAAAGTGAACAAAATTAGAGAATGAGCAAAAGTGGGTTAATTTATTGATTATATGGATAAAAGAATAGATCAAAGTAGATGTGAAATCATGAACTTGTAAATGAGAATATGCCAGCAGAAGAACAATATAATGATATTCAGCCAGCTACTCCAACACGGAAATCATGCTTAAATGATAACAAAATGATTGATGAGCATATCCTCGCAGGAGCTGGAAAAATGACCTTGTGTAGTTTATAAGATCAAGCAGAAGAATTACAACACAATAACTTCAGCTTCTTTCCCCTTAGCTAGCCACAGTTGATCAAGTTGTTGGTTCAATGAAGCTATTTGTTTCTGTAGTAAATTTGGAGTACTCCATTTTACTGTACATAGAAAGATAAACCAAAGATAACAAAGAAACACTGAAACTTCTTCAATCTCAAACCGCCCATGAGAGTAATGATAAAGGACATTAATTTTACAGCATAGATCAGCAGGGCCAGTTTGCAGTTGATAGAACATTTTAATCATGATAACTATGTACAGCCAGGAGTTTATAGAAATACCTTATGCATATAGGTTTGATGAAAAGCGATTAATTTTATCTCTGATTTCATATTCTATCGGCTCCAGGACATCAGTATGAGTGCTTTTTGAGCATGCTATTTTCTCTGTTAGGTGAGATCGACTATGAGTATGCAGTTGGTATTTTGCTTTATGACTACAAAAGGTTCTTAATTTTACCTGCATCGTCTTGCCAAGACCCATATCATCGCCCAAGATACCGCCTTTACCATTACAGTGAAGGGACCAGGGCCACTTTAGGCCCTCACGTTGATGAGGAAACAACAACATTGTTGCAATTTCACCCAATGATGCCCTATTGTTTGCGCCAACCCTAAAGGGAAACCAACTCCTAACACCAACTAACTAAATTAAATTCTTCCTTCAATGAATAATTAATTTAACAGCTATGTCAAACTTGTATACTACTATAGGCGACCATTCTAAACTCTAAGTACTGCTGAGAATTAGATGATGTACGGTTTTTTTGTAATGGGAATCTCTAACGTCTCCGAATGGCGAAATGGGAAGATTTTGGTTGAAGCCTTCAAGGGTGATGATGTACGGTATTTTATTCGCGTGATTGGTCGGTTTCCACTTTGCTACAGCACCCTGCACCCTGTATAACATGGGCCCATATTATCTTTTTTATTAGTACTATATTTTGATTCTTCTAGCATACACAGTTACACACGTTTTGTTATTCTGTGCACTACTTTCATATGTTTTCCTTCATTTCTTTCATTCACTTGCACTTTGTTTCTATATTTTTCTTCATTAGGACGCTACCAAGTGAATCTTCTACGGCACAGAGGTAAATCTACAAGATCAAGCCCTTTGATAAAATTATTAAAATGATCCATAACCTCAGTCACCTCTCACCCCCTTCCTTTTCACGAGAACTTCTAACCGCATTAAGATCCCCGCAAATACACCACTTCCCAACACCACTTAATGAGACTCTATTTGAAAGACTGAAACAAGCTTCTAAAGTCGACTTCTTCCCACTAAGGATTTCAGCTCATAAATATTCATAATTCTAACAGTTTCACCTTCCCAGACACCTTCTACTTCAGCATACCTTCCTCCCCCAAAACGAACACTTTTAAAACAAGAAGAATTTTGTAACTTGGGCTTTGTGAGCAGAGCCGGATGACTATGTGAGGATTTATAGGCATGCTATGATAAATTTCTAGAGAATTGGGGATTTGCCCGACTGATTTTGAAGAATTGGAGTAATTGTGTACACACTACATTAGTGATGAGTAAATTGCATTTAGGAAAGTGAACGAAATTAGAGAATGAGCAAAAGTGGGAGTATGGATAAACTTATGAACTTTTAAATGAGAATATTTAGCAGCAGAACAATGATTTTCATCAAACTGCAATTGACCACCAATTAAAAATTCAACATCAACAATAATGTTAAACCCCAACAGGAGATTTGGACATCTAAAATACGGTTCGACATACTGTCACAGCGTCAGCGTCACCATTGTGCCATCGAGCAAAAGACACATTTATTTAACTGAAATTTCAGCCCTGCTACTCCAACACGAAAATCATACTTAAATGATAACAAAACGGTTGATGAGCATATCCTCGCAGGAGCTGGAAATGACCTTGTTTAGTAAATAAGACGAAGCAAACAAATTATAACTCAATAACCTCAGCTTCTTTCCCCTTGGCTAGTCGCAATTGATCAAGTTGTTGGTTCAATGCGGCAATTTGTTTCTGTAGTTTAAGACCTTTATCCGGTAACATCGCAGCCTGCCAAAAAAGAAAAGGTAATCAGCCACTAAATTTGGAGTACTCCGCTGTACATAGAAAGATAAACCAAAGATGAAAAACTGAAATTTCTTCAATCTCAAACCGCCCATGATAGGAATGAAAAAGGACATTAAATTTTACAGCATAGATCAGCAGGGCCAGTTTGCAGTTGATATAACATTTTCATCATGAAAACTATGTACAGCCAGGAGTTTATAGAAATACCTTCTGCATATAGGTTTGATGAAAGCGATTAATTTTATCTCTGATTTCATCTTCTGTCGGCTCCAGGAAATCAGTATGCGTGCTTTTTTGGATCTTCTTGGCATCCTTGGGATTAAATGCAAACTCCGCTCTGCATATCCAAGATTTTGTTATTAGTTAATACCAAGCATTATTAATCAATTTTTAAATGGAACTCAAATTTGTAAGAAGCAATACCCGTCAACTTCACGCTCTACTGAGCGATTTGTATATGCATTCCTTACAGAAGTGTGCCCTTTTAACCTGAATCCAATAGAAGAATTCAATTTTCTCTGTAATAATAGATGATGCATGCAACTTTAGACATTATGAAGCTATGAAGTCGAACATCACAGGAACAAGCATACACTTTGTAAACTTTTCAGATGAGAAATGAAGTGCGCCTACAATCTACATAGTAGATCATCAAGAACCTAGATTGCACCTTGAAATTACAGTTATTATAACAAATCTGGATTTCAATAAGCACTCACCTTTCATTTTCTTCATCTAACTCGAGCGTTTGCACAGGAGCCGTCTTCGAAAACAACAAACTATGGTGGCTAACTCCAGCTATGTTGAGAGTTTCGAGAAACTCTACATGGGCTCGAAGAGACTCTTCCCTAGAAGAAATCACTATTGATTAAATAATCTGAATAAGAAAACAAGCAATATATATAAACATGAAAATTGATTACATTGTATGCTGACGATCATGCTCTTCAAGTAACTGCTGTTGAGTTAGGGAAATATCGAATCCTTGCTGGGGCAAACTGAAGAGATCACGCAGATCCTGAAAATTAAAATACAGATAAGTGATAAATTACTCGAAACTCTACTGATTCCTCCACATAAAAGCATGTGTTATCTGGGGGGATTATATTTATTCAACTAATATGGTACAATAAATAGAACAATTATTGGTATTCATTACCTCATATTTCACTGAGCTCAAACCATTGAAAGAACAGATTTAATTATAAGTTATAAAAGTATCAAGGCAAGAAAGTTGTTTTCATTTTGGTTATCCAAGCCCAAGTTGATGGAGCTTGGGATAATTTTGACGACAGAACAAATAGTGTGCCATAACTAATAAGTAAGCATATGAGAGTTAAAAGTCAAACTTGGAGTTCACATCATAAATATAGATGGTAATCATGAAAAGAAACATTAATTGATGAAAGTTAGCATATCTAAATTAAAAAATGGAGTACAAACTTTCAGTTACACAGAACTAACCTGTTGGCTGAAGTATCGAGTCTGTTCTTTATGTTCTGTTGCACTTCTGAATAACCCTCCTTTGAATACCTGAAAACATATTGCAAGTCAACAATGGTGGTCAACTATGTAAAATCTACACACGGGATGAATAACATGTGATGGTGATGTATAGCGCACATTTGAGTCAAACAAGAATATATATAAACATGACACATTTGAGTGATCCTATACCTGAGACTAGCACATTTTAATTATAAAGGTAGAAAATAAGAACCCCATGCAATAATAAGCTCCAGGAAGAAAAGGGTTCATATTATAATAAAATTCTATGTGCCTACTTATATAGCATCAACCCTAACAGAAAAATGAAAATTGTGAAGATATTACACGGGAAATTCCATCAGAAAATGTAAGAAACAAAAATCTGCAAACCTGCTTTCTGTAAATTTTTTCTTCCACGGTGCTGCATGTCATTAATCTGTACACAATGACATCTTTCTTCTGCCCAATTCTGTATGCACGGTCTACACTCTGATTGTCGGTGCTGCAAACATGTCATTATAGTTAGAAATTCTCCAGTGGAATGTTTGCTTTTCATCTTATAATACATGTTTCATCACAAACATAAGTAGGAGCAGAATGCAACAACTAAACATCTCCTTTTTAATTAAATTCAGTAGTTTCTCCGAGAATCAAGATACAACTGAAAATAGAATGATGTGCATAACATGAACCTTGGATTCCATGCAGGATCAACCACAATCACTCGATCTGCATTAGTTAGTGTAAGGCCCAATCCACCGACTTGTGATGTCAAGAGAAATATTGGGGCACGACCATCTTGGAAATCCTGAGGGCAAAAAACGAATACAATCGCTACATTCTATGAAAACAATTTATTCAAATCAAGAAAATCAAACCTTGACAGTTTTGGCTCTATCATTGGCTTTAGTTGTGCCATCAATCCGCAAGAATCTGTAGCATTGGGCCACCAGAGTTTCCTGAGTTCGAGAATGAAGATTTAAAAACTTGAAAAATACAGTTGCAAGGCGGTTCTAGGAAATGTGGGAGATGTCAACTAAAACGAGCCAAAGAAAAGAATATGTGCAAGCTACCCAAACACTCTGAATGAAAATTATGGCTCTGAACTAAAACAAGGTTACAACAGAGAGGCCCAGATACACACTATTGCATATCAAAAAAATGCATCAAATTTTAATAGAATTTCTTACGATTATAAATGTCAGTATGTACAACAAAAAACTACAACTTCCAATTTTGAAAGCAAACATTGAAGGGTTAAAAAAATATGTCTCTAGGTCCCTTGTGAAATATACGTATGTATATTTACGATTTTACGCTTGTGCTAATTTTATATATGAATATTATGAATAATAATGCAAGATTAGGATACTTAAAAATGTACACAATATAGTACTAATATTTTTGTCACATAGAAATTTTATGGAAGTATGAAAGCAACAACAAATGCAATCAATCGGCTTCCCGGCATACCTGAATAAGATCAAGCATCTTCCGAGATTGTGAAAATATAAGAACGTTATGCCCCTTCGGAATTAGCTCTCCCTGAAACGAAGTAGTGAAATGTAAAAATTGTTTTTTTGGGACTGATAATATACAATATTGATGGTGGAGGGAAGAATTTACCAATAATGATGAAATAAACGACAGTTTGCAAGAGAGGTCATTGTTCTCTATAATGTCAAATCTTTCAGCAACATCTGCAATGTGCATCGCCAACTTTTCAGCGACATGATGATCTTCTTTGTTCACAGTCGAATCCATCCCTTCGAGAACCTCTTTGGCAGCTCTTTTTGTAAGTAGCAAAGGATGATCGCATATTTTTTTCAAGATCTGCTTCCACAAAAAATAATATGGAATCCTTTTGAAGATGCTCAGTATATTAAATTTATGGGTTCTAAGGGGGTAAATATTTAAAATATCTACAATGGCATGCATATTACCGTGATTGCAGCAAGAGGGGAACCATCGCAGGCTGAGACGACAATCTCACTCTTTAAGAAAGCTTCATACAGCTCACGCTGAGTCCATCAAGATAATATTTTAACATTCTCAAATACACCATTTGAAAATAAAAGAACATCTTACGATGGGATACGTACCTGACATCGGGTTAATGGTAACCATATGATAATCTCATTCTTCTTGGACAGTAAGGTATTGTCACCAAATACTTCACTTTTCAAACGTCTCAAAAAGTACGGTTGAATGCAATCTCTCAAGTTCTGTTAATGTAACATACTAGCGGAGGTCAAAGCAAAATCATTGGAACTAATAGAGGGAAATGTTTATATATTTTATTTGGTAACCAATATAGAGATTTAAGGACATCATTATTATCGAGTATGTCCTCAAAATCGGGAAAAAAAAGAATTCACGCCCATGCATACATTCAAAGTAATCTACAGTCATTTATGGCGTAAGGGATTACAGAAGTCTCGAGTTCCAGGAAACCAAACAGAACGAAAAGCAACAGTAATGTATCAGATTTTTTAAATAGCCTCAACTTCCATCTAGCACTTCCGGGGGGGGGGGGGGGGGGTGATTTGTTGAAATTAGTCGAGTTTCGTATAAGTGCTCCAGTCCATTGCACAACAGCATATAGATCCCCAATAAGTGAACACAGACGGGAAATAACATGTTTATCAATCAAAGAGGAATGGATAGTTCTTAATGACTAAGTCAGCCAGATACGAAAGGAATGACATGTTCTTGCTACAATAACAAACAGGTTTCCCCAAGCTATTCTGAAAAACATCACTATCTGCACCCGAAAGAGAACTAATAGTCCACATGTGCACAGAAAGAAAAATAAATAAATTAGACATATCATTGATTCAACAAGCCAGGCCCAAAATGGTTGACAGGTACTTACAGTGAAATAGAAGCATTAAGAATAGCATAAGAAAAGGTTAAATTAGAAAGGCCAGGCTAAAACGAACACACACACAGAGTTTAACAGATATAACCCGTCATAAATACAAAATTCTTAATGAGCCCAAACAAATGAGAACTCTAGGTTGTGAACATACAAACCTTAGCAACAGATGAACCAATGCGTTTTTCCCTGTCAGACGCATTTTTTTCATTCCCTCGGTTGATGAAATACTCATATTTCTGCTTAAATCTGAGAAAATTAGGAGATGGAGATGAGAATAATTATAAATCAGCAGTCCAATAAAAAGATGCAATTAAAGCATATGATAATGATTACTCATTCTTGTCACCAAGCAGCCCAGGACAGCAGAAATTAAATAAGGCCCAAAGTTCCTGATAAAATAATTGAGGTTGCAGTGAGAGACAGAGAGATCAACATTGCAATGAATGAGGTTACTTGTTCCTTTTAATAGATAAATGCTTAAATTGTGAAATTGAAAGCATATAAAATTTATAAATTAGGAAGTTTAACAGCCATCATTACCTTAAGATTGTTCTGGAGTGGTGTACCACTGATGATGACACGATGACGACAAGGAATTTGAAGCAAACTCTGGGACCTCTGTGTATTTGGATTTTTTATAATATGTCCCTAAAATTTGAATATTGAAAACCTTAAAAGTCAATTACAATAGTTGTGCTTGCTCAAAGGAAATATGAGGCAGAAATAAACAAAACAAATCAAGGAATACACGTATGTAGTATGTATTAGTATATAAATCAACAAGTGAATGAAAAAGTATTTACTTCATCGAGGAAGATATAATCCCATATATTTTCATCTTCTCCGTCATCATGGTAACGATAATCCCCACACAGTGAATTAGCATTAATTCGAACAATGTCGTACGTTGTGAGAAGTATACCTTTGTCCTGAAGAAGAATATGAAAGAAACATTTCACTGATTCACAATCCAAAAAGTACAACAATTGCAAATAAGCAATTGCTAAATACATGAAAAGTATCTGGATCCTTCACCAAATTTGGAATGGTGGTGACTTGCTTTGGACTATTCATTTGTATAATTGAGAGTTTTCTCAAAATTGCATAATATAATGATTGGATTTCATTTGATTTAGAGTTTCAATGTTCGAAGTACTGGGAGAAAATTAGGCAGACAGGTGGCAAATCATATAATAGGAAATTGATATGCTGAATTTTGAGTAGTTTTGGAGGTTTGAAATAGTAGATAAGCTAAAAGAAGAATGGATTCAATTACCCCAATAGATCGCATCAAACTACTGATCACAAAGGTTTTATAAGATGTGGAAAGAAACAGAGTTTCACACAGAAAAGCAGCAAGTTCAAACCAGTAACACAAGAGAAACGGACCGCTGATATCCAACAATGAGAAATTCTTATGATCAACTCAATGTTGGATCTGCCAATGATTAATTGAAGAATATAATGGGACAAAAATCACATACAAACAGACTAACGGTCAAAACGCAGTAGGCTAAATTAAGTAAGCAAAAACCAGCAGTTTTCATAAATTAATATCGTATTTGAAGCATCGGAAATATAAGAAGAAAACCTGAAGTACATATTGGAGCTCAGAATGTCGATGATTAATATTAGGACCATAATACCTGCAAAAGGAAGACAAGGGATTGAACCAATTCTGCACCATGAGGAAAGATTACAGTTTGAAATAGGTTTATCTGTGAGAAGAACATACTCTCTTATCAATCTGGAAAGCCCTACGGTTGATAGCTCGTTCTCCCAGTGACGTAATAATGTTGTTGGTGCAACAACCAAAACCCTCCGAATTAATTTCGAGCTGAACAATCCAGCTAAAAAGCCACAAATCTAGAAAAGTAGTATTATTATGGTCAGAATAAAGGTCCAAATAATATGAGCATGCTATTCATGCTATTTTCTGTTAGGTGAGACTATGAGCATGCAGTTGGAAATCTGCTCTACTAAAAACGGTTCTTTTACCTGCATCGTCTTGCCAAGACCCATATCATCGCCCAAGATACCACCTTTACCCTTGCAGTGAAGGGACCAGAGCCACTTTAGGCCCTCACGTTGATGAGGAAACAACATTGTTGCAATTTTAGCAGAAAGCTTATACGTGCCCTTCGGACCGCTTAAACTGAAAACATCTCCATGATCACCAGGTGCAGTCACACTGTCAGATTCATCATCAGATATCTCAACAAAATTCTGATTTTGCCTCCTATCCACTTGCTTCACACTCCTCGTTTCACCCAATGATGCCCTATTGTTTGCATCAGTATCATGCATTCTGGTTAGAAAGTTGTAAGCCTGAGATTCTTTTGCAAATCCCGACTTTGGACAGGCTTTCGCAGCTTCATTCTTGCTTGGATTTGCATGGTAATCCATTGTTCTATTAGCCTTGCTAATATGACTATCAGTCTTATCTCCAATATTTGAGGCTTTGTCCACGTGAAATTCATTATTAGCAGTAACACCAGATTTTGACCCGATTGTTGAATTTGCTGGGAAATCTGGTGATAGAAGAGATGAGGCTTTAACTTTCTGATCAGTGAATTGTTTTTCTGTGCCTACATCATACAGTTTACTCCTCACAGGGTCCTTGACATCCTCCCTAAAGGCTGTCCTCTTAGGCTTCTCAATGGAAAGAATATCAAACCTTGAGCTCAAATCATTCAGTATATCCCTGATTTCATTTCCACTATCCTCACCTCCCATCTTCACCTGAGGCGGTGAATCAAAATCTGGGAGATCATCCAATATTGGCTTTTCTTTTATGATAGAACTCGCACCCTTCCCTTCATCACCATCATTGTTGTATGAAATTTTGCAGAGACGGCGCCTGCCTTCTAATCTCACTTTTGTTTGTCTTTCTTCCTCTGCAATCTTGGCACCTAACCACATGGTCATAAACAATTAATAAAACAAATCACACATTTTAAGTCAAAATCGATGTATAACAGCCAGTCATCAACAAGTTCAGAACAAAATCAGCGATGACTGAATTTCATGAAAGCATCTTATTGACAGAAGCACTAGAACTTCTATCTCAATTACAATTCGTCCAACTTTAACTGTATAATACATTAACAAGGCATACGATGGTGTTTCTGTGGATAAACCAATAGACGAGAAGAGGGAATGCGAATAAATATCCATATATTACAAGTTACACCGCACCTGCATAATCAGGATTATTTTCAAGCGATTCACGAATAGCTGAATTTATCTCTGAAGCATTTCCACCTTCTGAGGTCTTACCATCTTCGTCCAAGCACTCTGCTTTAAAAATAACATTTAAAAGGATCAGAGATGTATTAATCTATCCGTAGGAAACCATAACCCAGAAAATTAGACAGATTATGAATCCGGGTATCAAATAAACAGAAATAATTTCTACTTCCTATCACTATACCAGAGAGAAAGAAAGGGCAATAGATAGACAAGGATAGTTACATAGTGTTCTTGGTAATTCAAAGGTATCTAATATAACCATTACAAAGTGTAGCAAGGTATCAAAATATTAGTGTTACACACACATTTTGTATTTGCAATTTCAAACCATTGACATTTCCAGTTCTCATTTACTACTCAAAGGTACCAAACTGTCATGCAAACATACTTAGCCTCAAAAGGAATGAAGTTAGGCATAAAGCAAAATAACCTAAAACGCTCAAAATCAGAAAGCGAGTAGCATCCCCCAAGAGAAAGGATAATCAGCAATTATTACCTAAATCAGAATCGAAATCCTCCAGACCAGCAGACAGATGGGGAGAAGGATCCTTGATCTTCGACACAGACTCGTCCAGCTTAGCTTCTTCAGAATTCAATACAACACACATATCAGCAAATACTCAGACAAACATCATACTGTATCATTTCAAAACCCTAAACTCTAATCTACTGCGTAACAATAACAGTACCTTGAGCAGGTGGGGGAGGAGAAGGGGTACCGAAGTTAAATTTGGGCAAATCGTCATTTGTCATCGTAGATTCAAAATTCACTGCAGCTTCGATAAAACGAATACCTAAAATTAGTTGACAATTCGGAAACAAGAGCAAACAAGCATAGTAGTAGCAACGATAATATGTGTTGGATTGAAGATGTTAACCTGGTTTAGGTCTAGACTGCGATGCTGAAAGATCCACGAGGAATCGTTTATGGAGCTGGTTGAGACTCAACGCTGGCTTCGTTTTCTCATCCGCCATTGATGACCGATCAGTGGTTGGAATGAGGGAGGGTTTTGGTTTGGGGCTATTTATATGGTAATTCCCGCTTGTTGAAGAAGATGATGGATGGACCCATGAGGATTTCAAATTTGAAATGTTAGTCGACTGTTTGTTTCATTGGGGTTTGCACTGCAGACTGCAGTAAATTCCCAATAAGGGCAATACTACTTAATTACTGTACTTAATTAGTTCAATTAATTTTACTTGTTACTAACGTCAAAAAGTAAACTATGAAATTGTGTTCAATTTTTAATCATAGTGTTTCCGTAACGCTATGAAAATGTACTACTCAAATAGTACTAGAAAATGTACCAAAGTAGTGACTGTATCACATTGCGCTATATACATTTATATACATCTAAAAAGTGATAATTTATTAACTTGCTAAAATTTGGTTCGCGAATCATAATTATTTGTGTATAAATAAAATCGGGAATTATTTGGTTCAATTTATGTTTAATTGTGTTCCGGCAAAACATTCCACTTTTTAGCACAAAATCAGCCATATTTGAGAACAAAATGTCGAGAAAAAGGCTAGTGCTGTGCTGAACTCATGAACTCCACACTTCAGTTCACATGCAACAACACATCAAACCACTCTAAACTTGTGAGGTACCCACCATTATAAGAACTTCTCACTTGTCCATCTAACTTCTCATAAGTTGATAAAAACAAGAGCAATGACTATCTCCAAAATCTCTCCCCTTCTTTGCCTTATTCTTTTCTGCACCAACATCCTCATTTTAACCAATACAATGGTGTCTGCTCAATGTCAAGGTGATTTCAATGGCCTTATGCAGAAGTGCGCAAGATTTGTTCAAGCACAAGGCCCCAAAACAACGCCAGATCAACAATGCTGTGATGTTGTCAAGTCTATGGATTTAGCATGTGTTTGTGCCCATCTCCCTCCAGACGTTGGGACTGTTATAAGTATGGAGAAAGCATTGTTTGTTGCAAGTTCTTGTGGCAACCCAGTAAAATCTGGAACCAGATGTGGCTGTAAGTAAATTGAACCTTGGATTTCATTTCTTTAATTTCTGTTTGCCTCTTACCAGCATTGGTGCTCAATAATTCTGACTACCTATTTATTTACCTCACATGCAGCGTATATGGTTCCTCCGTGATGCACATGCTGAAGGCCGATGACATCTGTTTATGGATGCTCTAACTTTTTTCTCTGTTTGAAAAATAAAGAGGATTTATGTTTCAATTCCTTTTAATAGTAACAGCAAGTGTATGTACCAATAAAATGTACCTACAAATACAAGCTGGGTGAGCTATATATATAAAAGACGTTTGCATTCTGCAGTTCTACATCTACTAATAAACTTATAAACCATTGAGTAATTTAGTCTACATATATAGCAGTGCTTGTCTGAGCAGAATTATCCAGTAGTTTGAATACCCATCAGACTTTACCTCGAGACTTTTAGGCCTTTTTTGCCAGGTGAATAAGCACCATTCATACTTTCATTGGCCTGAAACAAGGGAAGCAAATGTATGTTTGCTAATGTTGTCAGGAATGTTCTTTTTTATTAGAGATAAGTCACTACTGATGGTCGAATTAATGAAGAACACGTGAAAAGGAAAATACAACTCATTGTTATAAATAGCCAAAGCAATATTATTCGATGAACTGAACATAAAAGAAACACAGACAGACTACAAAGTACAAACCAGACAAACTCATGAAGACGAACACACGCAAATGAAACTGCAAACCACAACAAATTAACTTGAAGTGCTATAACTTCATCTAACTAGTTTAGAACATCCAAACAACATATATTATAAAACCTAGATGGCAAGCTGGCAATTTCAGTAGTGTTTCACAAACACATTGTACTCCACGGTAGCAGTGCTTTTCACAGGATCAGCCGTAACAGTAGTCGCCAGAGCATATCCTCTGGAAAACCTGAACACTCCACTCCCACCGACAATTGGCATTTCTCTCACACTGTCCAGCACATTGTTCCTCCCAACCATATTAAGGCTACTTCCATTGAACTTCCCTTCTGTGAACACGAATGTCACTGTCATTATCAACGCCAGATCAGTTTGTGATGCGAATGAGTAAATCCCCTGTGCTCTTCCAATCACCTTAGAATCACGCTCGGGTCCTTGTGTCATCGGATCATCTATCACCACCGTAGAGCCTAAGTTCTTCTTCATGTTGACTATTATCACCCCAGAGGCATTTTTTCCGCCAAGGATTTGTTGGAAGTAGAAGCGGAAGTGGGTGGTTTTCTCCACAGGCACATTCGTTGTGGACTCGGCTAACTCCTGGGAGAAGATGTCAGTGGAACAAGTAGCCGAGATTGACAAAAGAAGAAAGTTGATGATCAAGAAAGTAGTGTAACTTATCAAAGATGCCATATTTGATATTTTACCTTGGTACAAGAATATGCATATGTTCATGAATAGACAGCTGAAGGTGGTTTACATACAGTGATTTCATCAGACAGTTTTCCAGCTCCTCAATCACAATGACTTTAGTGCAGGGAATTATGCTGTTCCCATCCTCTGCATATATCATCATTAGGAGCTCCACTCCAGTACAAGCATGTTCAATGTCGTTGGGAATGCTTATTCGGCTTTAGGAATCGTTCAGCAAGAAATTGAATCTTTTTGACCGGTGCACTGTGCCAGTGGTACTCATGACTTCATACTTTGCATGATCTATGGAAGCGTTATAATAACTAGCCAGCTAGAACATCTTTTACAGAGTTAGAAAGGCTGCGTTTTCCACTTGTAAATTTACCCCGACGCACGCTTATTGTTAGCATTCTTGGTCTTGGATTCTAAAAGCTGTCAAAGTTGCTGCATCAGAGAGTTGACACTGTACATCACTCACTACTTGATTTAAATTTATTACTCCCTTCATTCCACTAGAATTGTCCTAGTACTTTTTTCGGTCAATAACTTTTAATTTTGACTTCCGATTACTCCTAATAGTAGTATTTAACGAAATTATGTTATAAAAATTTAGAACCTAAGAGTAATCGGGAGTCAATGTTGAAAGTTGTTAACCGAAAAAAATCGAACTATGAAACTTCTTAATATGGAGTCTGGAGAGACTATTATATTATAGGCCCTTTTTTTGGCAGGTAAATAAGCAGTTAAGATTCGAATTATGCCAATTTGCCACTTCGTATCAAGATGATTCAACAATAATAAAACTAATCTGCATAATTGAGATTATTAACGCTAAAAAACAAACAGTAACAGTAAAGAAAGGATACGAGTATATTTCTTACGCTTCTGGTATAAAGTGCATTGGGCCCCGGTAGTGGTGGTGGACCTTGTGGCAATGCCGCCCCATCGACCGCATCCACAACTCCTTGATCGTTCATACTTTGGCACAGCAGAAACAATAAATGAAATAACTGTAAGTTAATAAATCAAGAATGTGTACAAGTAACACCTGAGATTATGTGATTGTTGAAGTAAGAAACAACAATCAAAGATTCTTACGGTAGAAAATGATCATTTGGCCCAGTGAGTGGTGCTGGTGGTGAACCTTGTGGCAATGCCGCCTCATCGAACGCATCAACTCCTTGATCGTTCATACTTTGACACAGCAGAAACAATAAATGAAATAACTGTAAGTTAATAAATCAAGAAAGTGTACAAGTAACACCTGAGATTATGTGATTGCTGAAGTAAGAAAAAAGAAGGAAAGAATTAGCTCTGTGGACAGGAACTTGACAAATCAATTTTGGATTTCTCTTGCTTTGTTGCTCTGGATTTCTCTGCTTGCTTTGTTGCACTGGATTTCTTTGCTTGCTCTATTTGCTCTGGATTTCTCTGCTTGCTCATTTTGCTTTGTTCTAAACGAAACGGAATGCGTTTAATCCAAAATCCGAAGAAAAAAGTAACGACGGTTATGTAACTAACCGTAATGAATGTTGAAGTTGGGCTTGATCGAGCTAGCCCAATAAGAACATATAAAAGTCTATACCCATCAAATTATTGTCCCTAATAGTAGCGTGGTGGTAAGTTTTCCTTGTACCAATCCAACTGCCGTGGGTTCAACTCTCGGTAAGTCCTAATATCATAATTTTTTACTTTATTATCCTTTTCAAAGAAAATTCTCACCTAATTTTTCTTTGCCATTTCTTTCTTCGATTAGGTATACACTAGATTTTAAGCAATACGTGTTCTATTTTTCCGTTTTCTTTAAAGTTAACTCTCTTTTTTAAAGTGCAAATGTATATTTCTTTCTTTCATTCATTAGTATACAATAGAAGTCTAGAATTTAAGCAACACGCGTATTATTTTTACATTAAGCAACACGCGTATTATTTATACATTTTTTTTAATTTTTTTTTTATAAGTTAACTCTCTTTTTAATGTGCAAATTTCATATACGTATTCCACTTCTAAAAAATTTAGTGATGTAATAAGTTGGGGTTATATATATTGAAAAGTTCAACTCCATTACCTCTACTTGTCTGCGTAGGAGAATAAAAGAAAAGAAAGTACATGGTGTTTTAATTACTTGTAGAGGAATGAGATTCTTAGCTCATTCATAGAAGTATGGGTCTTGGTGCAAATCTGATGCTGCTGATTAAACATGCATGTTCGAGCTCATTCATGTATTCTTCATAGAAGAAGTATGGACCTTGGTGTATATCTGATTATCTGTTTTTACTATGAAGTATATTTTGGATTTGCATGGGCTTGTCTAGCATACAATACCCCAATATTAAGATAATGTTCAACACCCCTTTGTACTCAATTATAGCCACTAAATCATGTTGTATTTAATCTACACCGCACATCAAATGTAACAACCTTCTAATAAATAAATAAAAAAACACAAACTCCAATTTAGAGAATTAACGCGAAAGGATAAGGAGTACAAACTGACTATCAAACCGGAAATCATATATAATGTCAAAGGAATGATAGTTAGATTTGCGTTTTAAATAGGAAAAAAAAAAAAAAAGAGAGAGAGAGAGAGAAAAACAAAGCATTAATGTGGAACATGTATGTCATGTGTGAAA
This sequence comes from Plantago ovata, assembly GCA_028274465.1. Classification (NCBI taxonomy): domain Eukaryota; kingdom Viridiplantae; phylum Streptophyta; class Magnoliopsida; order Lamiales; family Plantaginaceae; genus Plantago; species Plantago ovata. The sequence continues at coordinate 96,381,661 of CM051458.1, forward strand.
TATTTTGAAATAAATAAATAAACAAAAATGTACATAATAATAGCACGCAGAAATACGCGTATGTGTGTTGCAATAACTCTAGTATTGAAATCGATCAATTTGATTCCAATTGATTTCAATTGCGCGGTTTAGAATATTACTAGAAATTGCGTCACACGCTACGCGTATGAAGCGTAATCTTATAAAAAAAAAATTATTAAATAATATATTAAAACGAATGAAGTAAATATATAATCTTCACATAATGACTTCGATCAAGCCTAACAAAAAATAACTAATTGAGTAATTGAACTTAACATAATGGTGTCCTATAAATGTATATATAGTTTTTGTAGTTATGCAATGAATAGTTTTAAGTTGAACGATATTTACGTGGAAAAAGTATTCTTCCAATGAGTTAAGAACCATCTGATGCATCTGTAGGCTTTGGAAACATTCAATTTCGAAATCGGTAATGCAGCTTTCGCATGTTAATTGGTGTTCTTCATCAGTTGAATATATTGTCATGTATGTCATTATTATCTCTTGCCATTTTGTTTCGTTGATACCTTTTATTATGTCAATGCCGCAATATGGATGGTATTCAAATTCCAAGTGGACTAGTATCCTCAGGTTATCTATCATCAAACCAAAAATGGCGTTTTGGTTTATAAATACTTCTTCCGTCCAATAACAAGTGTACCACTTAGTTTGTTGACTTTTTAGGAGTACTTTGACCTCAAATTATTTGTAAACATTCAATTAAAATAATTAAAAAATATATATATTATGAAAATATAAACATTCTTATTTCATAAAATGATGTTTTTAATTATTTTTATTGTATGATTTAAGAATAATTTAATGTCAAAATGAACATCGAAAAATCAACAAAATCAAGTTTTACATTTATTATTGGACAAAGGAAGTATGTATTTTTTCTTAAGAACATATCATGACTATTTTCAAATTAAGTATAGTACGACTATACAACTTTTTGTTAAAAAATAAAAATTTAAGAAGAGAATAAATAAAATAAAAAAAATTAAATTACGTCAATAAAATTCGAACCCAACACCTTCGAATCATAAATAAACCATCAAATACTATCTATATTCATTCTCCACCAACCAGACCTGCATACCGTTGAACTGAGAAGAGGCTAAATGGAAAACTTAAAACTATATTCATTCTCCACCTTCAATGAATAGTTTTAAGTTTTTGTATATAAGATTTCAATTGCGCGGTTTAGAATATTACTAGAAATTGCGTCACACGTTACGCGTATGAAGCGTAATCTTGTAAAATATTTTTTTTTTTATTAAATATAATATATTAAAATGAATGAAGTAAATATATAATTTTCACATAATGACTTCGATCAAACCTAATAAAAAATAATTAACTGAGTAATTGAACTTAAAATAAATGGTATCCTATAAATGTATTATATAGTTTTCGTAGTTATGCGAATGAACTTAACATCAAAGTACAATTACCCTACTTAGCTAAATGGTTTTGCCTCATCAGGTGCAAGCTTGTATTACATTACATGTGGGAGTGTTGTCCAATTTACAACTAATGGTCTAGTTTTGCTTCAGATACGATTATGTGAAAAACAAGTTAATTTTCCATATTGAAGAACAAATGAAAGGGAAAGGGAAAATACAACTCATTTGAACTAATTGCCAAAGCAACAAATACATCTGATCATCAACTGAGCATAAAAGAAACGTATACGTGCAGACTACAAACCATAACAAACGACACAAAGTTGTGAATCTGCAGGACCAACGACACACGCAAATGAAACTACAAACCATAACAAACTTGAAGTGCTACAACAGTACAAATTCATCTAACTTGTTTCAAACATCAAAACACCATATTATATATCGGTGGTTGGCTGGCCTGGTAACTTCAGTAGTGTTTCACGAACACATTGTACTCCACAGTAGCAGTCCCCTTCACAAAATCGGCGGTAAGAGTATTTGCCAGCGCATATCCTCTGCAAAACCTGAACACTCCACTCCCGCCGACAATTGGCATTTCTCTCACACTGTCCATTATACGGTTCCTCCCGACCATACTAAGGCTACTTCCATTGTACTTCCCTTCCATGAACACGAATGTCACAGTCATTATCAACGAGATATCAGTTTGTGATGCTAGTGAGTAAATCCCCTGTATTCTTCCGATTACCTTAGAATCACGCTCCGGCCCTTGTGTCATTGGATCATCTATCACCACCGTAGAGCCGATCGAGAAGTTTTTCCCCATGTTGACTATTATTACCCCGGTGGAGTTTTTTCCACCAATGATTTGTTGGAAGTAGAAACGGAGGTGGGTGGTTTTCTCCACAGTCACATTCGTTGTGGATTCGGCTAACTCCTGGGACAAGGTTTCAGTGGAAGAAGTAACCGAGATTGACAAAAGAAGGAAGGTGATGATCAAGAAAGTAGTGTAACTTATCAAAGAGGCCATATTTGATATTTTAATTAGCTTAGTACAAGAATATGCATATGTTGATGACAAGACAGCTGAAGGTGGTTTATATACAGAAATTTCATCGCTCGATCAGACGGTTTTCCAGCTCTTCAATGACTTTAGTGCAGGGAATCAAGCATGCGCTGTTCCCAGCTTCTGCAAATATCATCATTAGGAGCTCCAGTGCGTGCAAGAACCGCATGAGAAAGAACAACAATTATTAAACCATCTCCAACCATGAGTCTTATGAGGTTCTTATGCATGAGACCCTAGTAAGACTCATGGTTGGAGATGGTAAAAAGTGGGTATTATCATCTTATGCAAAAGATGAGTCTTCCCACATAAGATTATGCAATATTTTATTATTATCTTATTCTTTTTGTCTTTTTCTTTTTCTTTCCACTTTATTTGTTTCTTTTATTTGTTTTTTGTTTTCTATAAGTTTTTTTCTTTTATTGTAATTTCAGTTTTGTTTCTATTAATTTAAATATTGTTTCTTTTTCATATTTTTATTTTCATCTTTTATTTAAATTAATTTATTATTTTTATTTAATATATTGTATAAAATATAAAATACCACTATGAAAATATAATAAAAATGTTCAATTCAATAATAAAAAATACACTTACAATAAAAAGACGCAACAAATTCAATAAATGGCAAACACACTATCGCAACTTTAAATATGAAAAACTTCATCTTCCACTCCCGTGACGATGCCATATATGTTCGATCAAATCTTTTTGTAAAGTTAAAGCTCGGGTTCGATCGGTAGAGCGCGCTCTTTGCTCAAACTCTCAAACTTAAGATCAAGTATGAGGAAAATATTAGGGATGATATAGATCCCGGCGTGAGTATCACAAAGTGGTACGAGGAAAATAAAGACTTGGATTAGTATTATTAATGGCTATGTAGCAAGTAGTTTTAATTTAATTTTCTATTTCAAATATTGTAATTTTTCAATTTCAAGTATTGCAAATTTTATTATCAAGTATTGTATTTTTTTTCTACATTATTTTAATTTTTTAGATTTTTTAAACATTAGTTTAATTAACTAACAATTTAAAAGAATATAAGATAATAAGTTATTTTATAAAGAATAATGTTAATGAAAAAATAAAGAATTAAAAATGTATAGTTGAGTCTTATGGTTGGAGATGGAGAGGAGTTTGAGTCTTATGGTATTATGAAGGAAAAAATAAAAATTGAGTCTTGAGTCTTATGGTTGGAGATGCCCTTAGTTATATAAAGTGATAATTGCTATATACTGTGGCTTCACACTATCCCAGTCCCTTTCTCGTAGGTCCGCCATCGGCAAGAACTTAATTAGTCTTTTTTACCAGTGCAACTGTGCCAGTGGTGCTCATGATTTCATATATATACTGTATGACCTATGCAAAGCTTACAACTAGCCATCGAGAAAATCTTTGACAGAGTTAGATGGCTTGCATTTTTCACATGTTTAGCCCAATAGTCCAATACTCACCGACTCACCGTTACCATTCGTGATCCTTGGTTCTAGAGAAAGTTGATTTGCTTTATACAAGAACAGAAAAGTTCTTTTTTTTTTTCTTTCCGAAAGTTGAAACTGAAACATCACGTACTACTTGTTTTAAATTTGCATCACTACTTGTTTTAAATTTGTTGGCTCTTCTTAATGTAGAGAAATATACTGCGCATATTAGTAGACTAGTGCTAAATTGACGAGCACTTATCAAAGTAAATAGTTAATGAATTTTCAGTACTACTATATCCTATCCGGTAGTTGCAGCGCAAACTCACTTGCTAGCTAGAGAACTTTTTCTCCTCATTCATCAACGTCAAAACTTCTCAATCATTTTTGTTGAAACTTTTTCAGTCCTAATTAATTTAGTTTGAATAATATTGAAGGAAATAAAATATTAATATACTTAAATACTATACTTACTGTACTATTTTAATACTGTATACTTTTTATAATTTATGAGAAAATTATAGCTGAAAAATGATCAACAATCAAACGGTCTATTAATTTGACAGGAAGGATCGATGGAGTACATTCTATTCTACTTTATCCATTTCATTACAAATTTCTTTTTGGTCAATGACACATATGTTTGACCGGTATATTACACCTAAATAAAATTATATTAATAATTTTTCTAAAAATAAAATTAAAAATACTATTAACTTATTAACATAAGTTAGTAGTTACTTTCAAAATACTACTAACTTATTGTGAAATTGCTTTAAAATATCCAGAGTTTCATGATTGTGATATACTCTGTGATTTTGGATAAACAAATTTACTCGCTCGCTCAGGCGCCACTCATAAATTCACCTCTAATTCCAAACTCAGACCTTTAGGGTTGATAATCAAAACATAAGCATATGCTAAGAAAATTGATTTGATTGAATGAATCGAAGTGCAATGCTATGGTCTTATTTATATATACTACACTACTAGTAAACTTATAAACATTAAGGTAGTTATAAAGAATTGCACTATTCTAGTAACGTAATTAATTAGAGAACTAAATAATAATTAGCAAAATGACTAACGTGCTTGCCCACGGGATTGGATTATACGTCTTTTGAGCCCTTCATATTCCTTTACTCCTTAATCGCCAATTATCATAACCGTAGTTCGATTCGCGATCTCAATTTTTTTCATTCCTCGTCCCTTTAAAACTGACCTTGTCCTCAAGGTCATAAGCACTTTGCACAGTCGAGCTCCTTGTTTAAACCTCACCTTTTTCCACCTCAAGTATCTCGCCAATAATACACCTGGAATTCGATCCTTTTCATATTTCTCACTTGTATCATGCACATCATTCTTCCCATCCCGAAATTGACTTGTCCCAAGGTTATGATTTGAACATGAAACACGAGGCAGTTATGAATTATTATCTTCAATCTTTTTCTTGTTGAACTTCACTTTAATCCATCTCACAAATTCATCTTTCACGTTTCTCAATTGAGCCACACCACCTAAACTTAATCTTGCAATCCACGGTTCACTCGCAGCACCTTAGAATCTTGCTCAAGGGAAGCAAAATTACTAAAGTCATGACATAAATATCTTCTCAAGCCCTTTGAACCGATCGAACACATATCATATGCGTTAACAAATAATAGTACCAAGCTAATTGCATCAGTATCCTCATAATCCCCTGGTCGTCTATGAAAATCCGTGTCATGTTCCTCATAACTAATAATTTGCAAATCAACATGATCTTGTAAATTCTCACCTTCGAGTTTCTTATCCCAAACAACAATAATATCATAATCATCTTCATCCCAAATCGGCTCGCTATCCCAATTAACATATTCATTCTCAACACCATGACCGAATTCAAATAAATCCCTCAAAACATATGACAAATTAGAATATAATTGAATACCTCTTTTGATGATTGTGAATATTCTTCAAAGAACATGCAATGATTCTAGACCCCAATCAACTCGATGCGGCCAAGTTCTCTGCGAGCATGTCGATCGCCTCTTCTTTTTTCTTCAATTCAGCTAGCTTTATCTTACGATTCGCTTGATCTCCTTGGAAACTCTGAATCAACCTTCTTGAGTCCGTCATACATTCTCGAATCTTTTGAAGCTCTTTGAATATTTTCTTCATCGTAGTGATCAACAAAACCGAACACGATGAACTCTATTCAAATCACGGAATCCAAAAAGAGAATTAACTCTCAATGAAAGCACCAATGATAGACTCCGTTCCAGACTCAGACCCTTCGTTAAAGGGTTGATAATCAAAACATAAGCAGATGCTAAATATTGAAAATCTATAAGAATAGTTTAAACCCAAATATTTGTTCATTGATAATTGATTTGATTGAATGAATCGAAGTACAATGCTATGGACTTATATATAAGCTATAATCTGACGTCAAAACTAAAGACTACTACAGTACTAGTTCTACACTACTACCAGACTTCTAAACATTAAATTAAGGTAGTTGAATTGCACTAATCTAGTAACGTAATTAATTAGAGAGAGCTAAATAATAATTAGCAAAATGACTAACGTCTTTGCCCACCAGATTGGATTATACGTCTTTTAACTTTTGAGCCCTTATTACTCATTTACTCCTTAAATCGCGCATTATCATAACTGTAGTTCGATTTACGATCTCAATTCTTATTGTATTGCTTTCAAGATCCACGATGGGTCGAATCTCACGTCTCTGGTGGAATGGAATATGTACACTATTGCGAAATTGCGTTAGAATATTTGTAGTAAAGTCGACAAGCTTTGGGTGGAGTGGGTGAATTGCTACTATATGACGAAGATATGACGACAACAAATGTACCACATAACTCCTCGTGGATCTTGCAATCATGCAACTCTTGATATATACTTGTGCAACACTCTCCTTATGGACTAGCCTGAATCGACATGATAGGTTCAACACAAGGGCATTCTACAATAAACTAAGAGGTGTTAATGAGGAGGTGAAGCGGAAGAAATTCTGGTTTGATAACAAAGCAAAGCCCTTGCTAATTTTGTAGATGGATGGCTTTAAATTGCATGTTGACTACAAAGTACCGAGTTTGGAGATGGAATTCACAGATTGACCCCTGCTGCATTTTTTGTGGAGCGGGTGAATCACATAAGAACCTATACTTCGAATGTCCACACAAGGCTCCCATCTGGAAGAAAGTGTTGCGCTGGACTGGGCTATGCAGACTAGTTGTAATACGGAGCTGGACTGGACGTGTCGATATATATGGACAATTCGGGTTTGGTTGTAAAGTGAGCGTTTACGGAAACAATCTATGCCATATGGATTGAGAGGGACAACATCATCTTCCAACAAAAGTCTATGAATATAAGTTGGACGAGCAGATAATTAATGGTGTGATCAACCGTTGTTGGATTGATAAGAGTTTATGCAAACATATTGTGATATGTTGATGATTATTTTAGATTGATTTTGCTATTTCGTAAAAATTTTTGGTGTCTTTAATGTGTCTGGATCGTTTGATCAGCTTGTTTTGCCCGGATTGAAATGAAATATAGAAGTATAATTTCGGTTTAAAAAAAAAAAAACAGAACAAATGGGCTTGAAAGTAGGTGGCCTTCAAGGCCCAAAGTTCACAATACCCAAACGCAGTAGAACCGACTGTCTACACTGGGAGGTTATTTTCAAAATAAATCCTGGGAGACGAAGCTTAACTCAAAGCCATACACCTCAGGACGACGAACTTCACAATCGAAGAAACACTAACCTGCACAGCTCCTTCTTCTTCCTCTAGCCGCCAGAGCAGGCATTCAGCTTAATATGCAGGCAACGAATTGAGTTAGCAATCGACGACTAAAACCCTCTGCAAAACCCTTGACCATGCCCAAAATATATGGCACGGGTTTGTACGATTTCCGCCGCCACCGTGTGGCGGAGTATTCCGCTGGCGAAGCTCAGCTGCCGGAGCAGCCAATCGAGTCCAAACCGGGGTCACTTATCCCAACCTCTATCACCATGGATCAGATCCAGCGAGACCGGCTGACAAAAACGGCCGGTGAAAATTGGGCAGTTACAGCTGATTCCTCCGCGAAAAAGCCATTCAACCCTGACCTGGTGAAGGAAATCTACTATACTGAACTGACTGTCAAAGGTAATTGGAGTATTTTCATAATTTTTGAACTTATATTGGTGTTATTGTTGAATATTATTATTACCACTAAGTACTTAATTGGTGTTATTGTTGAATATAGAGGGAAGAAGGTCGGTTCCGTTGCATAGGGTGATGGTACTGGAAGTTAGTCAGTACTTGGAGAATTATCTATGGCCAAATTTTGATCCTGAGACTGCTTCTTTTGAGCATGTCATGTCAATCATGCTCATGGTAAATGAAAAGGTATGGTTAACTGTCTTGCTTAATTTGGAATTTAAAAGAATCGAGAGCAGTACAGAAGAACAGCTTAACATAACATAACATGATGCTGGCCTTCTATTTTCTGTAGGAGATTTTGCATTAGGGAACTTGGAACTTTAACAAGTATGAAGTAGATTATGCAATAGGTTCGCGGTTGACATTAGGGAACTTGGTACTTTAACAAATGTGGTGAGCCTATAGTTGTCCGTTCTGGAGTGTCTCTGGGATGGTGTTTTGTTTTAAAAGTTTATGCCGGAGTACTTCTAGAGCTTGGTTTCTGGATGAAAAGCTAGTTTTTATTCTATTTAATTGTAATTCTATGTACATAAGTTGAAGTATTATAAAATATAGTATCTGTTTTCTTCTCCTCTCCAAGGCAGGGCTGCTTGGTGAGAGGAGAAATGAGAAATTGAGAGTGGGATGTTCCCAAGAATTGTCTACAAGTGACAAGCCTATATGGACTACCATATATGTCATAGAAATAACTACTTTCATGATTTACTTTTTTTACGGAGTCCACCTAGCATACAGAGTGATAAACATTTTTCTGAATCTTGCAGTTTCGAGAGAATGTGGCTGCTTGGATATGCTTTTACAATAAGAAAGATACGTTTAGAGCATTTCTGGAGAGAGTTCTTTGCCTGAAAGAGGTATGATTCACCGTATACTGATAATTGGCTTGTTGTAATTATCTGTGAACTTGTTATGAAACAGTTTAATTATTAGTATGACTTTTTGCACTTTTTATTTTTCTATGTTCCAAAGTAGAGGAGAATTCCAAAGAAATGGACAATTCTTTGTTTATATCTTTTCTCTTAAGGATGCCTGCTTATTTTACAATTGCTGCCAACAATTAAATTTATCTTGGATTTATAGCTCATTAATTCTTTATCATGGAGTACAGTAATTCTGAAAGATTAACTGCTGTAGGCTCTTTTTTTTTATGTACTGTCAGGATGAGTTATCCAAGTGGATAACTTCAAGGATATCTGTGTGAAAATTAGCGTTGATGTTGTTCCGCTACAACAGCAGCAGCAATTAAATCTTTTACCACATTTATCCAAGGGCATGATTAAATTAACTACCTTGACGTGGAAAAACATAGGAATATTATATTATTTATTATACCAAGTAATAATATACAGAAGAATAATTTGTCGCATGTCTTATTTGTTATGATTTCTTTCACTGGTTTGGATATACAATGTTATCTGTAATTTTGGGAGGTAAACTCAACATGGCTCAATTTGGAAGTTCTGGCACTTAATAGTTATGTAAGCCTGATACTGTGTTTGGGGACGTGTCATGCAACTCTGTAGGTTAATATTTTGTTGGTTGTAGATCATGCAGCATTTATTTCATATTTTGGTTATGTAGGAGATGTATACCTTGTTTCTGAATCTTGATGTTGTAGTATTTAGTTAGAAATCACAACCAAGATGTTCCTGTGTAATTTGGAAATACATAAGGATTACAAGGAGGGATCTTCACTTTTGAGTTAAAGCTCTTTTATAATTATTAAAAACGCACAGGGACAGGATGTCATCTTGTAGATGGTGCTGCACTATTGATTATTATGAAACAAAAATTAGCTATTCATCTGTGAGAAAAAGTAGACTTGGTTTCTGAATTTCTAGCCATATCAAACTTGGGCTTAAGTTTGAACTCGGAGAATTTTACAGAAAATGCAGTCACAGGTAATGAGAATAAGAATCTATGAGTTTGCTATAACTAAATCCCTTCAGGAATGCCCCGTGAGGGTATATCGGAAGATTCTCTGTTTCAAATTACTGATGATAGGAACTGATGCACAATTATTTGAGTTGAGAATTTGCTGTTCAGAAAGAAAAAAAAAAGAAGGAATATGGCTGTATGACTAAACAGGGAAGCTACATTCCTGGTGATCAAAGTGCTTTGAAATTCTTTGAAGGAGATTTCACTTGAGGAACCATAACCTTGCATTGCATCAGAGTTAATCGTCTTTTAGGATACATCTATTTTATATATAGCAAGATTTTACTTGTTGAAGATATGTTTAGTTCTTGATGTAGTGCCTTGTAGTCTTAATAGTTTATTAGTTTCCATGTCACGAGTGTATGCCTTTTCAAGTTATTTCAGTTGATATGGTCTGACTGCCATCGATAATAGTTAAAACTCTGATTTATTGTTCTCTTTTGTACATTTTTTCAGTATTTTAATAAAGCTACAACTATAATAACTTGAAGGCCAGATGGTTTTTACGAACAAATTGCTTATTCTATGGTTGCAGGGAAGAAGCCTAACTATTGCAGAGAAGACAAATTATTTACTCTTTATGATCAATGCCTTTCAGGTACTTACGTCCATTGGACTGCTTACCATGTTGTATTGTTTACACAGTCCTTTTACCATATTGTTCTCTGTACCGAATCACTAGTTTATTATTTTCTTTGATTTTCCTCTTAAGCTGTTCTAAGTTAAAGAACTTCACCTCAAATATTTGCTCTTTGAGCCTGTTTTTTCTTTCATGAAATTTTACGTAAAATGATCTTGGAAGAGGTTACATCTTGGCTTATCATTCTTTTTCAAAATTATGAGTTGAATTGAACTGATAAGATTACTAATTCTTCCCCCACTCCCCACCCCTTATCCCAATTTTGGAGGTGAAGCACCACCATGTATTTTATCACTAATAAGTCTCTGCATAAACAATAATGAACTTATGTTTCCTCGTGTGTGCCAAGTAATTGCATGCAGCTATCTGGAACTTATGTTTTTGCTGCAATTATAATCAGCTTGGCCTCCGTTTTCTTTTCCTCTCCAATTATTGACATTGCCCTTGACTTTCTTTGTAGAGCTTGGAAGATGAGATAGTTAGTGAAAAAATGATGAGATTAGCTAGTTTGGAGTGCTGGCATAGCCTATCATATGGCCGCTTTCAGGTAAGATTCGTTATGCTGGTTCTTTGGTTCTTTCAATATAACTGCATTAATGATTCCTGATTCACTGGATGCTTAATTTGAGGCTTCCATGGCCTACCTAGCAGATAACTCGTTTCTATGGGGGCTTGAAAAAGAGAGAGAGAGAGAGAGAGAGGGGGGGGGGTACCTTGGATCTTCATGCTTCAGAAAGAATGCCTTGGGGCTCTTTCCCTGTTATTATTAACATATAAGAGCCTTGATTATGAATAATATTATTTTAAGTGATTTGAAGTGGATTTCATGCTCAAACCCTTCTTATTAGTCTTCCATTTATTACCAATTCAAAATGAAACATATCTTTATATATTTGATCAACGGGGCTGCAGATGGAAATGTGTATGAATGAAAATCTGATTAAGAAGTGGAAAAAGATTGCGAAGCGAGCCAAGGATCCAACTAAACAGAACTTTTTGAGGAATCTCATTGAGGAGTTCCTGGAGGTATGATCTCTTAAACTAAGATTCTTGTTGCCGATTTATCTGATAGACTCTTGTTGCCTTTGTAATTTACTGTTCATTCTTTCCTGTTAGATACTGGATTCTGAAGTTTTTCAAAGTAATGAAAAAAGTGAAGATGACGATCAGCTTGATTTACATGGTTCTGGAAATGTGAATGATGCATGCATTCTTTATTGTGAAAGATTCATGGAGTTTCTCATTGATCTCTTGAGTCAATTGCCAACTCGAAGGTACCGTTTGTATGGACTATGGATTTATTTTCTAGCATTGTCTATTTAACTAGAATTTCTTTGACATATAATGATGGAATATTTGACTGATAATTACTTATCATTTCGATGACTATAATTGAGTTTGGCAATACTGCTGTTGATTGCTTTCTGAGTGTGCCAGTGGTACTCAGTATTTACTTAACGGTACTGTTGAGTTTTATTCACACTGGTTTCTGGTGCAGATTAGTCCGGCCTCTTGTTGCTGATGTTGCTGTTGTCTCCAAATGTCATTTAAGTGCTCTCTACAGGCATGAGAAGGGGAAGCTTTTTGCTCAGTTGGTTGACTTACTTCAGTATTATGAAGGTTTTGAGATCGATGATCATGAAGGTAGGCAAATGATGGATGATGAAGTACTCCAGGCTCACTATAAGCGCATCCAGGCTTTTCAGCTCCTTGCATTTAAGAAGATTCCGAAGGTACAATTTTTTAAGCTTGCTCTTCAAACTTCTCAAAATTTCTTTTGGGAATTTTGATGGAAAAAAGTAATTTCTAGGGTAGGTTTAGAATCTTTTCATGATGCAAGTCAAGCTAAAAATTATGGATTGCATCAAAACTGGTTTACTCAAATGTAGTGTTGTTTTGAATTGGCCTTTGTTTGCATATACTAAATCTGCTTGCATAGTGTATGTCATGTGTAAGTATGATTGTTATACACGCATACAAACACACTGCATGTTATGCATGTCAGACTTAATTCGGTAATACAAGATGCCTTGTCTCTTTGCAGTGTGAAAATACGTATATGAATAAAATGGAGTATGCATTTGTTTTGTGATATTGGGGGTCTGGAGGAACGGGTCTGTTCCAAACATTTTGGGTGGATTGTAAAGACTTCCATAAAATGGGAGATGCTGGACACTAAGTCTATTCAACAATACCAACATTTTTTCTTTTTTCTTTTCTTTTTAAATTATTTCTAATATGTTTATACCATTCTGCTTGTTGGTGCAAGTAGTTTTATCTCTAATATGTTTATATATTTCTGTTTGTAGTTGCGCGAACTAGCACTGGCTAACATTGGTGCCATCGATAGACGTGCGGACCTGTCGAAAAAATTGTCGGTACTTTCTCCTGCAGAACTAAGAGACCTAGTGTGTTGTAAGGTTAGAGTGAAGGCCTTCTCTCTGTCATTTAAACTTATTTTATGTGATATTGGGCTTATTAGTTGGCATATATAAACAATGCTCTAGTTTCATAATTTTAGTAATACAGATTTTGCTATCAAAATTTCACATTGAAGTTAGCTTGCCAATCTTGCTGCATGATGAAAACAAATTTGTTTATATGTCAAATCAACTACGCTAAAGTTTAAATTGTCAAAAATGTGCCAGTGGTACTCTAAATCTGCCTGATTATTCTAAAATAGAGGCAATCTACTAGTCTAAATGCACATGACGCTGTGATACATTCACTATTCTTTCTTCACATTACTCTTTTTGGGGCCTGTTTTCTGTCATTGATCTTCAGTTATTGTTAATGCTCTTTTTCTAACTATTACTCCCTGAAAATTGTAGCTCAAACTGGTGTCAAAAGACGATTTATGGTCAGAGAGGGTTGACTTTTTAATAGAGGTCATGGTTTCCTTCTTCGGAAAACAACAGTCTCAAAAGGAGGCCATAAATGCCCTTCCATTGTATCCAAATGAACAAATAATGTGGGATGAAAGCCTCGTGCCAAGCATCAACTACTCTGGTGAAGGATGCCTGGCCCTTCCCAAGCTTAACTTACAATTTTTAACACTTCACGACTACCTTCTTAGGAACTTCAACCTCTTCCGTCTTGAATCAACATATGAAATTCGTGAGGATATCCAAGAAGCGGTGCCACATCTTCTTGCTTACATTAATAATGAAGGTGAAACTGCTTTTCGTGGTTGGTCAAGAATGGCTGTACCAATCAAAGAATTTAAGATCACAGAGGTTAAGCAGCCAAAAATTGGGGAAGTGAAGCCCGCTGCAGTGACAGCTGAAGTGACATTCAGTGTTTCAAGCTATAAAGCACAGATCAGATCAGAATGGAATTCTCTCAAGGAGCATGATGTTCTGTTTTTGCTATCTATCCGTCCTTCATTTGAGCCGCTTAGTGCAGAAGAAGCAGGTAATGCAACTGTTCCTCAGAGGCTTGGTCTTCAGTGTGTCCGGGGATGTGAAATTATTGAAATGCGTGATGAGGAGGGGACTCTAATGAATGATTTCACGGGGAGAATAAAACGGGACGAGTGGAAGCCCCCTAAAGGAGAGTTGAGAACAGTGACTATTGCACTGGATACAGCACAATACCACATGGATGTATCGGATATTGCGGAGAAGGGGGCAGAAGATGTCTATGGCACATTCAACATATTGATGAGGCGGAAACCAAAGGAGAACAACTTCAAAGCAATTTTGGAGTCGATTCGCGATTTGATGAATGAAACGTGTATCGTTCCTGATTGGTTACATGACATTTTTCTTGGGTATGGAAATCCTTCTGCAGCTCAATGGACCAATATGCCAAATCTTCTTGAAACAGTCGATTTTAAAGACACTTTTGTTGACGCTGCTCATGTCAGGGAGAGTTTTCCAAGCTATCAGGTCTCTTATTTTCAACATGATTTATATATTCGAGCATTTTCATTGTACCTGTTTCATTCTTTGCTTGCACTATAACCATAGTTGTATGTTCTTTGTTTAGGTTGATTTTGTAAATTCAGATGGTACAGAAAACTTGGATCCTTGCCCGCCGTTTCGTATCAAACTTCCCAACAATTTTGATGCTGGTGTCCATCTGCTGCCTGGCAATGAGACTGCCCCTGTGATAAATGGTCATTCTGATACACCAAAGCTTCTAGTGGAAGCTTATATCCCTCCTGATCCTGGTCCATATCCGCAAGATCAACCCAAGCAAAATTCTGTTAGATTTACTTCTACACAGGTATTAAGGCAATGCTTCATTGACTATTATTCTGGTGCCCCATTAGAAACCATACATTTCATAAATGGAATGTTTTTAGTATTATAACCTCTGTGTAGTCCCTACCAAATAAACCACTTTACCTTCATCAATTTTTTGATCATTTATATTTGAATATACATCATGATTCATGCATACCCAACTCACAGTATCATTCCACTGTTTTATCTACTTTTCTTAGAACCTCTGCTGAAAAGCAAATGCCTCGCTTGTTTTAGGACGGAGGGAGCATTTGTTTGTGAATTTATCTGATCAGCAGTTATTATGCGCAGGTTGGAGCCATCATCTCTGGTGTTCAGCCTGGATTAACTATGGTGGTTGGTCCACCAGGTACGGGAAAGACTGACACGGCTGTACAGATTCTGAATGTTCTCTATCATAATTGCCCTTCTCAGAGAACCTTGATAATTACCCACTCAAATCAGGCTCTGAACGATCTTTTTGAAAAGATAATGGAGGTAGGAACTCTCTTGAGATCACGATTAAGAATTTCTTTGTTCTTTTCATGCTCGCTCTCTCTCACATTGTAATTATTTTTCATCTCATATTGCTATCTGTATTACAGAGGGATGTCCCAGCTCGTTATCTACTCCGGCTTGGTCAGGGTGAGCAAGAACTAGCAACTGACCTTGATTTCAGCCGTCAAGGACGTGTTAATGCTATGCTAGTTCGCCGACTAGAACTGCTGAGTGAAGTAGAGCGTTTGGCGAGATCTCTGCGGCTGCCCGAGGACGTAGCATATACTTGTGAAACAGCCGGATACTTCTGGCTCCTTCAGGTTTACTCGCGTTGGGAGCAATTCTTAGCTGTCTGTGCAAGCAATCAAGACAAACCAACATTTATACATGATCGGTTTCCTTTTAAGGAGTACTTCTCCAATACTCCGAAGCCAGTATTTACGGGGCTCTCTTTTGAGAAAGACATGCATGCTGCTAAGGGTTGCTTCCAACATCTTAAAATTATGTTCCAGGAGCTTGAGGAGTGTAGGGCATTTGAGTTGCTGAAGTCGACTGTTGACAGATCAAACTACCTTATGACCAAACAAGCGAAGATAGTGGCAATGACTTGTACCCATGCAGCTCTGAAAAGAAAGGATTTTCTGAATGTTGGATTTAAATACGACAACTTATTGATGGAAGAAAGTGCTCAAATTCTGGAAATCGAAACATTCATCCCGATGTTGCTACAGAGACAAGAGGATGGTCATGCTAGGCTTAAACGGTGTATATTAATTGGTGACCATCACCAGCTGCCTCCTGTTGTGAAAAATATGGCTTTCCAGAAGTACAGCCACATGGACCAGAGTTTATTTACAAGATTTGTACGTCTTGCGATTCCTTACATTGAGCTCAATGCACAGGGTAGAGCGAGGCCTAGTTTAGCAAGGCTTTATAATTGGAGATACAGAGACCTTGGTGATCTTCCATCTGTAAGGGAGAATGCTATTTTCCATAGAGCAAATGCCGGTTTCTCTTTTGACTATCAGCTAGTTAATGTTCCCGACTACAATGGGAAAGGAGAGTCTGCTCCGTCTCCCTGGTTCTATCAGAATGAAGGAGAGGCCGAGTATATTGTTAGTGTTTATATGTATATGCGTTTGCTTGGGTATCCGGCCAATAAAATATCCATATTGACAACATACAATGGCCAAAAGCTTTTGATTCGCGATGTCATCAACAGACGATGTGTCCCATATGACTACATTGGTCCCCCGCACAAGGTAACATTTATTTCCTGATACTTATTATTATTAATGCTGAAGCATACTTATTTTGATTGGGTTGTTACTGTATGATATGCGCATATGCTTCATGCATGGCTAGCCTGTTTTGTGGGAAAGAATAACTTTAGTAGTTAAGCGGCTCTGTTTTCTTTATGATTTTGTTGTTGATATTTATACATTGAAGTTCTATTTGTTTGAATTACGATCACTCCTATTTGTGATTTCATGGTTTCTAACAATTCTATTATACATTTATTCTTCTTTTCGAACTCTCATCCATCGTTTTTAACTGTAGGTGACCACTGTTGATAAGTTTCAAGGGCAACAGAATGACTTCATCTTGTTGTCTCTTGTTCGTACTCGGTTTGTGGGTCACCTTCGTGATGTGAGAAGATTGGTCGTCGCCATGTCCCGAGCTCGGTTAGGGCTATATGTTTTCTGCAGGAGATCTCTGTTTGAACAATGTTATGAGCTGCAGCCTACATTTCAGCTCCTTCTGAAAAGGCCAGATCTTCTTGCCCTGAATTTGGACGAAGTCACATCATTCACTAATCGCCACGTCGATGACAGGGGAAATTCGGAACTCGTTCCGGGTGTTGAGCAAATGGAGGACATTGTGCACCGTAAGATGCACCAGATCTATCAGGCTCGTCTAATGATACAACAACTGAATTCAGTCCATCCCAGGGACATCCTCCCCATCCCCATGGAAGTTGATACCCAGCACGTAGGCCACGATGTCGATAGCTCAGAAGAAAATTAGTGCAGTCGGATCCTCCGATGGATTGACTGTGTTCTGTTCAAGAGTTGCAAGGGGAAAGTGAAACTGGATAGATTATCTTTTAAATCTTCAATTCTACTGTGTTGTATTGATCTAAATTCAAAACTTACAGATACAGGTGCACTTTTTATTCAATCGTCTAAATAGGAGGAAATTAAATTTAGTGAAAAGCAGATGTAATATAGGTTTTCAGCCTAATTACACTAATCAACTCCTTAGGTCTTGTTTTCCCTGACCCTGAGTTTGCAATTTCAGATTAAGTCACTTTCAGTCAGAGTTATTGAATTGAAGTCTTCCCTTCTGAGTATATATTGCTTTTACAATTTTAAAATTGGTTATTTAGTGTTTCCGTACATTCTATAATTTAGCTAAAACCCCATCTCAACACAGATTGGGCTTTGCTCTTCTTATGAACGAGTGAAAGAATTATACTCTAGTACTCGTAGTATTATGTTTATGAATTAGGATTAGGACTTGTGTACAAGCAAATGTAAAAAAAATGGTCAATAAGTTTAGTTAGTTTAATGTAGGAGTTGTAAGTTCGCTAATTTTGATCATTTTGTCGCTTAAGTTGACTTGTCGTATTTTTCTTTTTCCAAACAGACTTATACGTAATTAAAAATAACAATAAAATTATAAATATTAAATAAAAATGTAAAAACATGTTTGGTTTGTATTTTTTCAAAAAACAATTTCATTATAATTATAAGTTCCCCATCAAAAGATTATTCCCACCAAAACCCTATATGTGGCCGAGAGCAATAAATCCTACATTAAAGAAGACAAATAGTAGCAAATAAAATAAAAAAAATTGTAAACAGTAACCAGTTCTGTATTTAATCAAAAAGACAAAAAACCAAACCAGTTGTATTTTTCTTTAACAATAATAACTGCAGCGGAGAAATCGGAGTCGGTGGTTCTGAAATTGACTGTCGTTTACCTTGGAGAACTTGGTAATGTAGATATACTCTCATCATCTAACTTTTGTAGTTTAAAGATGATTTTAATCTTAATATCTGTACGATATGATGCGCACGTTTTAGAAAGATTATCAATTTCTAGTTTTGTGAACATGTTGCTCAGTAGCTTTTTTGCCCACCAACTGTTCGATATAATGTCTCTCTGAGAGATGGCGTTTGAAGTAATGATCGTTTCTTGTTTCTTCCATTTGTAACACAGCGATTATTAAGTCTCTAGTTTACTACTAGTGATTTGGGATATCTTCTAGTGCTTGGACAATTGGCATATCAATATATATAACTTGCCTTAGCTTTGAGTATTCATTGTTTTCTAGTAGCTGTTATGGACCTTCAAACACTGCATGACACAGTATCCGATTTTTCTTTTCTAGTTGTTAGATGGGGCAAGTAGAAAGTGCTCCTGCTAAGGAGGATCAAACCAGTCCAAGTCCAACAACCTCAGCCTCTCCTCCAGTGGAAAGTTCCACCGAGCCTTCTTCGCTTGATTCGTTAATTGCTGAAGCGTCTGCCTATGGTGACGAGGATGACGACCTTTCAATCGAGGCAAAGGCTCAGAAAGCGTTGGAATGCCCTTGCATTGCTCACTTGCAAACTGGACCGTGTGGTGCCCAGTTTTCTGATGCTTTTGTTTGCTTTATGAAGAGCACTGCTGAAGAGAAGGGGTCAGATTGTGTGAACCCTTTTGTGGCTCTGCAGAGCTGTATTAAAGAGAATCCTGATGCATTTTCAAAGGACATTTTGGAGGATGATGACAAGGAGAAGGAAGAGGAAAAACCAAACCAAGAAGAGTATAAGATTCGTCCCCCCACTTGGTCTCGCAAAGCCAAATCTCCTAGCAGCTAGCCTCAGGGAGGTTTAGTTGCATTGTTTTATCGTATATCTTAATTCATTTTCCATGTCTCTGGTGAGTTTATTGATCGTTTCATTGAAGAATAGTATTACAAACCTAAACTTTTACTGTAGTAATCCTAAATAGCACAAGTGTTGATGCTGTTGATGAAAGATACTTCAAGTACCTTGTTAGTTGGTAAATAAACGATTGATTTAAATTCTGATGATAAATGAGATTTCTCACAGATCTCTTACTGTTCTTAATACTCTTAGTCCATATCTATAAAATCTGGAGTGCGTCTTTTTGGTGATTACTTACTGCATGCTGTAAAGGTTCTAAAACTTAGTTGGGATTGCTACTTTCTTTCTGTAAAGGTTTTAGAGAAGAAAGAAACAGAAAGTGAGATGTTTCTGGGTGAAGTTCTAAGATGTATTTGCTTTGTTTATTTATTGGTAAAGGGAAGGAAACATAAAGTCAGTAGCTGAAAATCTTTGCCATTTCTGGTGATTAAATAAAAAATAATCCCCAGATAACAGCCTAGCAGGGGATTAAGACCACTTCTTGAAATTTGTTGACCTTTGTGAACAAGCAAGAGATTTACTCACAATTCGTTACATTACTGCTACCTGTATATTGACTATTTGACACATGCTGAATTGGGGTTACTATGCTGGAACTTGTAATTTTTTGCTGTTATTGACATGCACAAATAAGTCTACATGGAATGAACAGGTAGAGTTACATCGTTGTTTCGACATTTGAGCTTAGAATTTGTAGGTGTAGAACAAGTTTTAATTTTCTGTGGATTCAAAGACGGGTTACTCACTATCTATTGAATGACTTGTTCTTCTCTGTACTCAATCTAGTGTGCGCATGATTCATACAAGTCTTCATGAAGCTTTGATGGCTAAAAGGGCTTTAAGAAATGTACGGAAAGACGCTTGTTTCATGTCCAAGGAGCGTCCCTGTAAATTTGCTTCTCTTTTTTTGCTGTTCCTTCTCAATTAAATTTCCAGGCACCTACAGCTACAAGTAATTTCAGGTCATATAAGCAAAAACAAGGGAGAATTTTCATCCAAAATTCCAAACCCAATCTTGGGGGTTAATCTACGTAGAAGATTGACTATGACTATGAGTCTATGCTATGTTATTCCTTGACTTGTACTATTCCAACACATGAGGTTAGCATTCCAACTCTTTATCTGCCAACTTTTACTTTTCCAAGCTGAGATCAGCTTTCAGATACTGTGTGCTAGCTAATTGTACTATTCCAATATATGTATTCAGCTGCACATGTGTGAAAAGAGTTACCATTAATTAATAAAGGGAAAAGCAGCAAAAGGAAAAGGAATGGATCATGAATAAATAGCAGTAAACAAAATATGGGGCATATTTGCATGGCAATGAAGCATGTGTTACAAAAGTAAAAGCCACACTTTGCATGTCCAAACAAGATATAGAATATAGAGTATGAACTCAATGAAGTAAAAGATTTGTTGTCTTTGTTTCTGAATATTAGCAGTGGTATTGGTTTACATTGCTACAGAAGAAATCTAGAGTACATATTTGCATTGCAACTTTGTGCATACTATATCTTCAACAAGAAAGAAAAAGGAAAAAAAAAAAAAAAGCACTAAAAGATTGTTGTATCATGACCATTAAGGCATTGACATTCACAGGCATGGTAAAGATTTTTATAAAAAAATGATTTCCTTTTCTGTACATAAACTCAGAAGTCACTAGACTGAACTTGCAGTAGTTCAAGTTGTGCCAATAGCTTAGCTATCATTGGTTTCATCATAGGATCGCCATTATGTGCAAGATGAACAAGTGCAGTTTCTGCAGACTCATTATACTGCTCTTTATAAGCTTCTATTTTGAGTAGTCTTTCCAGTATCCAAAGGGCCTTCTCTTGAGATTCTGGGCTCCCGATTTGCATAACTTCAATAATAGCAGGCACGCCTGAACTTCTAGCGATATAGTTGCAGCCTCTCTCCCAGATTTCATCCTGCAAAAGAGTCGCAAGACAACTCAAAACTGCCTCATCTGCGCTTCTTTCGCTACCTTCAAGAATTTGTATTAATGGGGTGATAGCTCCGGCCTTCACTAAACAAAATGTGCTTTTCACAGAACAGTGGTTATTGTGAACTTCACAGCGACCGTCCCCTGAAGAGGACGCACAGAACCACTTGCATCGCTTGGACTTAATCAGATCTAGAGAATTCTGTGACAACTGAGCTAAACACAATGCAGCTCTGGATTTAGCAGTTACTGAACTGCTTGAGAGAAGCTTCAGAAGAACCGGTATTATTCCATTCTCAACTGAATAATGCTGTAACCGCTTATCGGTAGGAACTGTGAACCGAATAAATATTCCTGCAATACTCTCGGACAAACTTAATGTTTCAGGTGCCGGATTTGCATGGCTTGACCTTATAATGGAAAACATAAGGTGCAATAAGTTTGCATTTTTCAGTAGATCAGTGGTTTTCCTGTCACTTATTGGTAAATTGCTGAGTATGCCGAGAGCTGCTGCTTTTTCACTGTCTGATGCTGAGGAGAATACAATGCTGGCAATCATGTGTACATGTGCATAACCTATATGTTCTGTCAGCTCTCCTTGTGCGTCGTTGGAGAGCGTGTGGACCAACTTTAAGGCATTGGTTCTGATCTTACTATCAGTCACTGTAAAGAACGGCAGAAGGAGCTGAATGGCTCCATTTTCCTTCATTCTCTTCCTAACTTTTGATGCACTCGAGTGAGAAGCAATGCTATTCAATGCTTCCAAGAGACGACTTTGAATCGCAGGGTTGCATAGGTTTAGAAGTGAGAGCATTTGCTGAGCTACGTCTTGCTTAACAAGTACACCCTCGCATTTTGCAACTTTTGCTAGAATTGCCGAAGCAGGTTCTCGCAATGTCATGAGAACAGAAGTCACAGAAAACAGAAGCTGCAGAAGAGAAACCACTAGTCCCGACTTTATCAGTAGTTTGATATTCTGCTTTGAGTTGGATAAATTCTGCAACGCGTTCAAGGCAGAAAGCTTGGCCTCGAGGTTCCCTGTGTTGAACATTTTCACGAGGGGTTCAATTGCTCCACCTTCTCCAAGGGAAGCTTCATCTTGGTCGGTTAGTTCCATTCTTGATAGTGCTGTTGCCATTAATACTTTACTCATGTCTGAACCTGGAAACAGGACACACTATGCATATCATCATCATAAACAGTTTTTTCAAATCCATTTTCACTTCCCATAAGCCATCATCAGATTTCAAAAATCAATTGCACAGAGTCACTGAAGATCCCTTCTAAAACCTCTAACTGATAAGCTTAACTGGAAAATAAAAGAGAATTCCATACCTTCCTGTAGGTACTTGATTAGAGGCTTAAAGTAACCGGCTTCAGCAATATTAAGAGCATGCTGCGTGTTGCTTGACATTGTGTTCAACAATACTCTTGCATTTGCTGAAGCCTCTTCATCTTCCCCTTTCAGAATTGCAACCAACATAACAATGCAACCCTGCATTCTGCCAATTCTCCTTCTAACCGAACTATCATCCGATAAACTCAACAAAATTCCAACCGCCTCCCTCTGCTCTTCCATTTCCAGTGCCAACGACTTAACAAGCATTGACAAAGTCTTCACGTCCTTAATTCTTTCCTGCAAACTACCACACAATTTAGTTCACATTACAACTAAAAGCCCCACTGTCATCTATTTCAACTATTATCCATACGTATTTGGATTCTGCAACTGATCATGACCTTTTTCTTCTTTCAAAAACATAACAAAAAGTGTTAGGAATCTGGTTGCAGATTCTACTTTCTCAAAACATATTGGAAACTTCATTGTTGGTTTCTCTACTTTTTAGCACCTTTTATGTTCTTTTTCTAGTCATTTCACCACATGCATAAACTTTTACAAACACTGGCAAAAATTACCTTGTTTTCTTGATTCTGCAAAGCAAGCTTCCTTAGCATCTGAAGGATGATGACACTTTCATCCCCTTTACACAAACTCAATCTACTACACAACAGTTTAATGACACCTTCTTCTATGATCTTCTCATCTGAAACCGCCCCATTCATGATCAGAGCATGTAACCGCAAAAGCGCATCCTTCAAATCCTCTTCATTATCACCATATCTTATCATCATCATGACATCATCAACACTAGTCATGCTTGTACTCTCCTCCATTATCTCTGTCTCTTCCTCTGTTTCCTCCTCTGCCTCATCCGCAAACTCCGAATACTCGTTCTCCGAGCCAAGATCAAACTTCACATTCATCATCTCCTTGCAGAGGGCCTCAATGTTTTGCTTGTTAGACATTGGCACCTCATGGCTCGCAAACAGCACGAGCCCCAACGACCTTCCAAGGTTCTGAGTCAAATACTCAATCTGCTTGGCAGGGGAAGTTTGAATGTTTTGTTTTTGCATCGCTGCCTTCGCACGCCTATAGTCCGTTTCAAGTGATTCGAAGGCTTTCTGTACAGCCGGCAGCTCCTGTATTTCAAGGCTGTCCTTCATCTCATCAAGAATTGGACTAAGCTTCTCTATGAAGGTTGAGAACTCCGTAGTCGGCTCTATTTGCGTCGAACACGATGACCTCGAGTTAATCGTTGACGAATCGAACTCAATACCAGATAGAGCTGATTCCACCATTTCTTGAAGAAAAAAAAAACTTGAAATGAAGCAATCCTCCAAAGATATTGGAATAAGCTTGTGCGTTCTTGTATCTTTACTAAGATGAGAATGAAGAAAAGAAATAAGTTGTTGATATTATATACTCCTCCATGAGAAGAAGAGACAAATTTGAAGCTTTGGGGGAGAGAATATGATGATCATGTAACAGGTCAAAGACTCAAAGTAGAGAGAGGATGAGAAAGAAGTAAGGATTGAAGAAGACTTGGAACGCATCTTTGTCTTGAATGAATGTCTTGTTACATAACATGGAGAGGAAAGAGCAAGAAGGAAAAAGACCCTTGTTAGTTACTCTCTGTGGCATTGAAAACTTTGAAGATTCCAAAGAAGATTGTTAAGTAGAGAGACTTTAGAGTTTAGAGAGAGAGTGTGAGAGTCTTTTGGTCTGATAGGGGAAGAGGAAGGTGGTATGTATGGTTGCCAAGGAAGGTATCTGGATTTGTGTCATTTTCAGTGGAAACTTGACAAAAATGTGAAGCTCAGCTGACTTGGGAAAGTGATGGAATGCCATTTATTTTATGGAAAGAATTGGAGGAGACTGAGTCTACTTCTCTCTGGCGTGTGCAAATTGAGGAAAAGTGATCCGTGTCATGACAAATGGGAATGGGAAACCGGCCATGATAGGCCCAAGGCACAATTGCAACTTGGTTGAAACTTTCTTCATCCGCCCTCCAAGTTATTATTGTTTCTTGTGATCATAAATTGATAAATTACACGGTAAGAAGTCCACCAGGCGGAACCAAATGGAGCAGGAAAAGAATTATATACTCGTACTTCCTCTATGTAAGTAACTCTAGATCTCCACCAGGCGGAAGTTTTTTTTATTTTTCAATATTTGCCGCCTCCGCCAACAAACTTACGCTATAATCCTCCGTTAATATATACAGTATGTAACTCCCAACCCCAACAATATTCCTGGGTCCCATCCTAGACGGTACATATATCTTCCTCCAACTCCCGCTATGTGTTTATGATATGGAACGTGGAAGCAATGAAAATCAAATCAATTATAACAC
This sequence comes from Plantago ovata, assembly GCA_028274465.1. Taxonomy (NCBI): domain Eukaryota; kingdom Viridiplantae; phylum Streptophyta; class Magnoliopsida; order Lamiales; family Plantaginaceae; genus Plantago; species Plantago ovata. Next base: position 96,406,675 of record CM051458.1, read on the forward strand.
CATGAAATTGCACGATAAACGATAGAGTCTCCATCAAAAGTTTTAAAAAGTTTAGGTTCAACAAATTATGATAAATGGTATGACTAACACGGTAAAAGTAAGTAGAAAACCATGTAAATGTAAACTACTAAGGAACTCCTAAAATGCAATAAATCAAACAACCAAACTTAATAAAGTAGCAATTGAGCCAAGAGGTTAAGGTTTCACATCATTCTCCCCGGCGTCCCCGCTAAAGAATAACTCGTTCCTAATATATATAAAAATAAAATAATTATATTATAAAATACATTGTGTGATCTTTGTTAATGTTTATTTTCTAAGAGAATTATATAGTGTAAGATGAATTGGCATGTAAAATTTACGTGTAAATTTGTAGGTTACCTTATCCTCATTTCCTTAGAATTTTTTCTGAAGCTGGCTATCTGACGTTGACTCGGGGTACTGGTGTCAATTTGGCAAAAACAAGTATCGGTCGCCCCAGGTAATGTAATGTCTATCTTTGCATGCATCCATTTCATGCAATTTGGACGTCAGGTTGAGTTCAGTGTCTACTCTCTACACCCGCCACGTTTTCTGCTCTTTTCCCCTTCTTCATCCATCCGCTTCACACCAAAACAACCGCCAAAAATATCAATTCAATTCAATTAACAAAACAAAAACAAAAAAGAAAAAAAAATGAGGGCAGAGAGTCTGTTGGTTTCAGCTTCCATTAACATAAGCTTAGCTCTACTCACTCTCACTCTCTTCTCTGTTCTCCGTAAACAGCCTTCTAACGCTCGCGTCTACTTCGCCCGCCGAATCTCTCTCCACCAACACCTTTCCTTCGATCACCGATTCACTTTCCGCCGCTTGCTTCCCTCGATTGGATGGATCCGCCGCGGAATTCACGTTACCGAGGACGAGATTCTCGATTACTGTGGCCTTGATGTGTTAATCTTCATCAGACTCTTCAAATTCGGGTGCGATTCGCTGTAATTTTTTCCAGTTTTATTCCTAATTCGATTTCGTTTGTACGCTGTCGTTTTATTTCATTTTCAGTGTATGCTTCTATGATTTGGGCACACTTGAGATAGAATCCTAGGAGCAGCTTTTCATGAATTTATGCTATTGTATGTTGTTTTTGCTAAAAATTGCATTAATATTTTGATGAGCTTATTTGTTTCCGCTAGCTAATTATTGTGTAATATGGAGTAATTTAGTATTCATAGAAATCGACTTAATGATGTAACAATTATTATTAATTTTCTATGAATATGACTTGATATTCTCCAGTGTCTACTACTGACTGTAAACTCAGTGTCAGTAATGTCTGCTGAAAGTAAGGACTTGAAAATGTCTATGTTCATTAGAATTTAGAAACTAGAAATTAGCCTTTGCATTGATTTACGAGATGGTATTATTGCAGGTTCAACTTTTTCTTGGTTTCCTCTGTAGTTGGAGTCTTCATTCTGCTTCCAGTCAACTATTTAGCTGGACATGGAGGGCCATCAAATCCCTCTCATTCCATGGATTCTTTGACGATATCAAATATTAACGATGGCTCTAACTGGTAAGTTTATATCATAAGTGTTTCTTAGTTCACTCTCGTCTTGTCCACTACAACATTCATCTGAATCCAGACCTGAATTTCTGTATCCTCACTTCCAACAAATTGACACCTTATAGTAAATGACTTCGTTTTGATTAATTTTCATAGTAGAAACTATCTTTATCTAGTTAAAGATTGTTCTCTGAGAAATTGGCATTTAACAGGCTTTGGGTGCACTGCTCCTGCTTGTATTTTGTTTCCTGTTATGGACTATATCTACTATACAAGGTACATTATGTTGTTGTATGTAACTGCATGCAAAGTAGCATTATAATTGCTTGGAAATATATACTCTATACCCTAATATATATCTTGTCATCCTGGTGACTTTCTTGTTTGATTTAATTGATTGCTTGAAATTTGAATCTCCAGTACTGAATTGTTGGCAAATGTGATTTTCCTTTGTGATTCTTAGGAATATGACGACTTGTTGCTCAAGAGGATTCGTCAGCTCCATAACATGAGACATCAACCTAATCAGTTCACTGTTTTAGTTCGGGAGATACCATTGTGTGATGAGCACAAGGCGCGCGATTGCTCTGTACATCACTTCTTCTCAAAATACCATCCACATTCTTACCAGTCTTATCAGATTCTCTATGATGGAAAGGAACTCGACAAACTAGTGGTGAGTTTATTCTATGATGGGATGCTAACTGATGATTTACTCTGGGGGTCCTCATGCTTAAACTAATGCTGTGAAATTCCTATATTGATTGCGTGTAAATACAGGATAAAGATACTTTCTCTCTTACAAAGGCTGGAATTGCATGCATCATTCTAGTGTATAATAATAAACATACAGAAACATATGGTTTATATATTTTAAGGACTAAGAAATTCATGAAATAGTTTTACTGAATTTTATTTCTTCAATTGTATGCAGAACCAAGCAAAGTCTGTTACAAAGAAGATTGAAAATTTGAGAAATGAATCCCGGACTAAAATTCGATTCAGGAGCTTCCTCCAATCAGATGCGCTTAGACATGATAGAGAGATAGAGCACCTCGAGGAAGTACTTGCAGAACTCTGCCGTAGAATACAACACACGCAGAGTAAGGAGAAACTTCAGGAAAAGGTAAACTTACTGCAAATTTTTTGTGAAAACTATTTGTTAATTTTATCCGACGAGTGTGATCAATTACCTAATCATTTTATGCCCATTGGATAAAGTGTTCTCCTGACCGTATGTTGTCTGCTTATACCATCGTTCGTATCTTATAGGAACTGCCTGTTGCCTTCGTCACATTCAGGTCAAGGTGGGGTGCTGCTTTGGCAGCCCAATCCCAGCAGATCGCTAATCCACTTTTATGGGTAACCGAAATGGCTCCAGAACCAAGGGATGTATTATGGAATAATTTGTCTATTTCATATAAATGTTTGCCGTTGTACAAATTTGGGGTTTATACAGCAGTTTCAGTGCTCACGATCTTCTTTGCTGTACCTGTTACGGCGGTTCAGGGAATAGCAAAATTTGAACGGTTAAGGAAATGGTTTCCTCCTGCCATGGCTGTTCAGTTGATGTAAGATCTGAATAATATGGTGAAATGACATATTTTTTTATAATATTTAGCTCACTCTGTTATTGGCATTCATGTAGATTGAATGATATGGGCAAAAAGTACTAAAATCTTTAGATGGAAAGGTACTTTCTTTAGGAGGATAAATTACCTGTTCATTCTAGATTCTATAGAAATCAGTCGCTCCGAGGCGTAGCTTAATTCAAACCTATCTTGCTTGAGTAATACAAAAATAATAATGGGAGCGCAACCAAAGTCATTGCTCTTGGAGGAAGGGCAACCACCTCATACACCCATAACCATGGATTTTAGTTTCCTTTCCGGATCTGCCTACTGAGGAGGGTACACATGCGGCACTTAATTTGATATGCTGCTACATAATTTGTTATAGCACCACATATTAGACATTCATATCAATCTTGTGACAGCATTATTTACTCAGTCATATCAGTTCTTAGTGTGGTTCTATTCTTTTGGCCCATCATATCATTTTAGATTAATGTACTGTAGCCAGTTAAATTTATCTTCATCCATCCAGGTGATCTCAACTTTGGTCCTGTCTGTCTCATTTACCTAGGATTTCTCTTGCTTGTAATTTGATCTTTCGTTTATTGTGCTTGATATTGTTGAACATGTACATGTTTGACTTAGTTTTAAGGAACTTTGGGAGTTTCTAACACCTAAATAAATTACTTTTCTCTTTCTACAGACCAGGACTGGAGTCTGTTGTGACAGGGTATCTTCCAAGTGTCATTCTCAATGGTTTTACATATATTGTTCCTTTTGCCATGATAGAGATGATAAAATGGGCAGGTTACACGTCTAGGAGCCGAAAGGATATAAAAGCATGTAACATGGTTTTCTATTTCCTTGTTGGAAATATCTTCTTCTTAAGCTTGTTATCTGGGTCCTTACTCGATCAAATTGGGAAATCATTCAGCCGTCCTGGGGAATTTCCTAGTCGCCTTGCCACTGCCGTTTCTTCCCAAGTTAGTTAAGAAGTTAAATTTTGTATGACTCAATTCATCTACTATTGGTGCTTAAGGATTTTACGTTGAAGGGGTACCCATCATGAAATGTCTACTGAAAGAAATGAAAAGATGAACTTGATGTGTCCTTGGAAGCTTATTTGTGGTTTCTATTTAATCGTAGTGACAAACAGGACATGGAGCTGAAACACCCAGACTATTTTTTTTGTTCTAACATCCTTTCCGAACTACAGGCTAAACTTTTCTTTTAATCTTGTTATTTCCAGGGAGATTTCTTTATGACATACATACTGACAAATGGCCTGTCGGGTTTCTCCCTGGAGATTCTTCAGCCTGCTTTGCTTTTGTGGGATGCACTGAAATCACACATATGGGAGCGTGGGAAAAATAAAAAACCCTGTTTTTACTCGCTACCTTATTACCGTACAATCCCTTATGTTTCTCTTTGCATCTTAATCGGCATGGTGTATGCAGTTGTATCCCCATTGATTCCACCCTTCCTTGTAGGCTACTTTCTGCTAGGCTACGCCGTGTTCATCAACCAGGTATCTTTCCTGAAGCATAGTATATATTTCTGTTTTAAATAGGTATTAGTGCCACTCTTGTTGTTTCCATCATAAACAACTTATGAGAGCAAGTGAGAGATTAATTAGGATGTGTCAAACAAAAAGGTGAAGCAGCAATTTTGTGTTTGCAGTTTGCTATTATTAAAGGCTGAAAGCTGGTGTTTTTGTGAGTTTAGTATGTGTTAGGGACACTGCACTTTGGGCACAGATTCAGAACCACAAGCACACCATCATGGCTGCACTCTAAGTGATAAATATGCAGCTTGATTGTCGATGTTATTAATAATATAAGTCTGTCTCAAACAACAAGTATTAGTATATATTCCAATTAAGATTTAAAATTAACTTTGTGGATTGTTTTCATGACACAACATTTCCGTTTAATTTTTTTATTTTTAACGGAAAACCTCTTTGTTTTGTGTGTGGGTGGGTGGGGTGGGGGCTTCATCTAGAATACTGACCATGAAAAAATGTATAATTTGAGGTACTTGTGACAGTAATGATGATTCTTGAAGTGAATTGTTTATACAGCATTTGTTTCACATTGCAGATTCAAGATGTGTATATTACTTCATATGAAACGTGTGGTCAATATTGGCCTTGCATTCATCAATACATTTTGGTTGCAATTGTCATTATGCAAATCACGATGATTGGACTTTTTGGATTGAAGTCGAAGCCTGCTGCTGCAGTTGCCACTATACCTCTCCTGATCTTCACTATACTCTTCAATGAGTACTGCAAGATCCGCTTCCTTCCTACATTCTACCGGTATTCAGTCAAGGTACGTAGACATAGTAATTTGGTAAAAGAAAATCTTTCAAATTTAGCTCCATCCAGGAGAAGTTATTGCTTTTTACTTGTTCTCCTTGGACTTGTAATGAATTAGCAATGTTTCATTGGACTTTGTTCTAAATCTTCTGATCTTCAACATATGACATATACAACATGCTAATATTGATGAGGTGCATCAGTGCATGTACTCCAAATTTGAATAACAATCTCCACAAATGTTTAGGAGTAGAAAAGACAACTCGAGCACTGTAGAACTTCTATTCCATCTTAAAATGTGCCAAACTTAGATTAAATCCTTCAATAGCTAAGTTTTATGGCAGGATGCAAGGGACAGAGACGACTTTGACGAGAAAACAGATTTGTTAGAAGATAACTTACAGGGTGCAATTGATGCATACAGTCCTCCCTGTTTGAAACCTGCGAATATTGAAGATGCAGAATCTAGCTCGTTAGAGCCATTGATGAACTAAAGATAACATATTTTTCTTTCATCTTCTACTTTAGTGTAGATTTCTGTCTCAGATTAGTTGATTTGTATAACTTTGGAGGAGATTTTGTTACTGTGGTTATGGATATACAGCAACCACCCAAGCTGGTTTCCTTTTTCGGCTTGTACTGTTCCCATACATCTGATATTGGTATTTACTGGTTATTTACCACGAGTTAACATTATGAAACGTTATGGGTATTAACAGTTGATTCTGATTATTCAGTTGACAAATACTCTTTACATTTTCTTATAATTTTTTTTTTAATCATTTATTTTTTGTGGGAGGAGGAGGAGGAGATAATCATATCCTATTCTTGGTAGAAACCTGAGTGTAGTTACAAAACAAACTACATAATTATTTGCTCAAAACAAAAGAAATTCTTGCTACAGTAATTGGGAAGCAGATCAGCAACTTGGTTTTCTTCTCTGAAGATAAAACGGCTTTGATTAATTACTCCTACTTTTCTGCACAGCTCTTGGACTTGAGTGATGACTGATGAGGTGCTGGTGCTTGAATGCTGGCTTCTTGCCCCTGCATATACATTTAATAGCATATTCAGAAACAGATTGTACAATAATATAGTTAAAACCTTGCTGAGATTGTACAATAATGTGGTTAAAACCAGCAAACTGCAGTCCAGTTCTTATAGCTATAGTTTCTGCAGTTGTTTATCCATAAACCAAGGTATCCTCATGCAGCTATAATGAGCTGCATGTCCTGTGTTATCCAAGGATGATGCATCTGTGTTTAAGCATAATCATTTATTCTTGGAGCCTTTCCACCTGCATTCTGTACCTTTTTGTTCCCTTAGTTTGTTGTAACTTGTAAGTTCTCTTTTATTTCTCTCAGCGGGTTGTGTAGTTTAGCATTCATTTTATACAGATCAATGGTTTCTTTGCTATAGATATAACAGTTCCAAATTTTCCAGATTATTCAGCAAGCATGCATTAATATATATCCTAGGGGACTGACTGGCTAAGTTCATGCTAAACAGATTTTGTGCAATTTTTCCATCTGGGTCAGTCCATATGTTGTTAAAATTAGTGAATCTAAATCTTTGAAAAGCTTTGCATCTTGAAAATATATGATCACTTGTCTCCTCTTCCTCATTGCACACACAGCATGTAGGATCCGGAATGAGATTCTTTTCCATGGCCAGTTGGGTAATTCTATTTGCTCATTAATTAGTCCAGGATATTCAGATCCTATGCAGCCCCTAGATAGTTCACAATGAAATCTGCATATAGTGGAATTTTTCTAAATGATCTTGAAGTCACCTGTCCTATTACAATGAGCCTTGTACATAACCAACACAAGTGAGGAGAGAGGGGGAGAAAGTGAGATTAAGTCGAATTTTACTCTATAGAACCTTTAACGACGGTGTTATGGTACAACTGATGGCGAAGAAGATGTTAACAGTGGGCTTTCAAAAGAAAAGAAAAAATGGACAAAAAATCCACATGAATGAAACTTGGGGTGTGAATGTGACACCATCGTGACTCGTAACTCCGTAAGTAATCGACAAATCTCTAAAAAATACATTTAATTTAACTAACAATTTCACTATATAATGTATAATGTTGATCAATAGAGTAAATTAATAAAATTACAATGATTAAGTATGGCAAAATTTTCAAAATAATCGTCCAAGACAAAAGGAGTAAAAAATACTCTCACAACCATTTGTTGGGTGATCATGGATAACAATTGTAAATAAGTTGTACTTATCAAAAAGTATATATTACTTTACAATCTGAAATACAAATTAGTCGTAATTTACTAATCGTACTATTATATTGAATATAGACTAATCAGCGTAATTTTAGTTCGTGATTATAACTTAAAAATTAAGAAGTTATATCACACGAATCTACCAAATAAGGGCTTTCCGAAAAGTTTCAGGAGAGGTAGAGGACATATTTCATAGAGACTACACACACCTAACATTATTTATTCGAGTTGGAAATTAAGGGTTGGAGTGGAAAATGAGTACTTTGAAATTTGACAATTAATATTTTTATTGTAATGTGGTTGTACCAAGTGTCTTGTACCTTTTGTTCTTTCTTTGAGTCGTATATATTATTTCTTGTGTTTGAGTCACCTTGTACAAGTGTAAAGTTCTTGAGGTATAGGGTTTTCTCTTGACCACCTTCGTCCTACCATTGAAGAAGTGGTTTAAACAGACTCACTCTTGTCAAGGGTCTGGGTAGAATGGGGGAGAGTACTCGTTAGGGAACACTCCTTCGTTTGATAAGAATCAGTATTAGTTCGTCATCTTGATGAGGAGAAGTCTAGCTATTTGGTGAAAAGAAGTAATCACCCGGTTGCATTAGCACGGACTCTCCATGAGCAATGAGGTGTATCACTACGTCTTCATTGACGATGTCCAGGTAGGGATGTTGTGATGGACTTCTCGGTTTAACCAAGTGCATATAGGAATGTGCATATAACATTAATGGAGGCGAGTTCCAACCTATCGACATGCTATGTTCGGTATATGGTCTTGTTCATAACTCTTTGGTAGATTCAATAGGTTAGTTCGGGTCACTTGGCATGTTAACTCTTTTATGTCTTTGTGTTACATACTTACATTTAGGAATCTTAGTTTAAATAAGGACAAGCAAAGGTCTGGTTTGGGGAAGTTGATGACAAAAAAAGTTGTCATCTTTTTTTTAGGTTTTTCGATGATTTTCTCTCTTTTCTTCTGTTTTTTTATAGTTTTGTATGATAGAATCACATTTTGTGCTTTTTGCATGTCTCGGGGCCATTTCACATATCGGATCATGTTGGGGCTAAAACAACGCATATTTTGATCCATTTGGATCAAAGTTGAAGTTCAAGAATTTTTGGTCGTGATCTTGGTCATGTTTTGGGCATGAAGAGGCAAGGAGAGCCCCCGGTACCTAGGGAGGGAGACGTTAGAAGAACCTCAGGCAACTGTCTTGGAGTTGGTCAAGTATGCACGTTTTGACACGGTCTCACCGTTTACGCCATAAATCTCTCACACGATGTCGTATCAACCTCAAACCAACATCCATATGTATATTATCCGAAGAGCTTTCCAACGATATATACTGGGTACCAATCCGACCCATGATATATAAATGGGAGCTTTCTTCTGTTAAGCATTCAGTAGCTTTCCAACAAGATCACGATTCCAACAAGATCATGATTGCTATAATGGGAGCTTTCTTCTGTTAAGCATTCAGTAGCTTTATTTCATTGAGGTCTGCTTCCGAAACTGGTATCTCAACCTTGGTCATGTAGTTCCTTTTGTTCCTTTCTTTATGGGTTCCACGTACCTCGTAGTACTAATATGTAATTGTTGATCGATCAGTTATAGTTCTGGAAAAAGAGATCTATCGATCTAAGCGCTGATATGAATATTCCTCTGTGGTATTCTATTACGTTTACAAATTCATATGACCTTTTCTCCTTGAATTCATCCCACCGTGCGTTTGGGTCCGTTGGGGAGTTGTAGTATAGGAATTAACTTTGAGTTTACATAATCCTTATACATTTTATCATATCAAGCCCATAGCTAGATTGATATAATGATAAAAATAAAAACTTTATCCTCTTACCCATTCCGAAAACCGCTACTGATGACTGATCGATCTCGTCCAATTGAAGTATCATAGAACTTCCAAATCCTTAACCCCATTCCCAACAATAGCAACCATAACCTCATTCACAATTCCAAGAAACTCCAAATTCCATGGAATCCTTAATATCATCATTAGAATAAGTAATAGTATAGTTACTGATCACATCCCGCTGATGACCAATTGACCATGCATCCAATAGTCAATGGTCTATGTAATAAAACTAAGCTTCGATCCACATCCGTCAACATGCATAATTAAGGCCACATGACCGGCGAGCCCTCCAAGTAACTTGAATATTAACATGAAAGACCAAGAGTGAACCACGAGTCCCTCCCGTCCATATTGGTTGGGCTAAAACTATAAGATCCAACTACGCAATAATTAATTATACATTACTCTTTTTAGTAGATTCAAATCATAACTTAATTAATTACCATGCTTAAATAAACTTCTAATGCATATGTTACAAAATAATTGTATTAGTGAATGTCATGAATATGAATATGCCATTAGTATGATTATAATGTTGACCATGTAACTTCTCATAATCTTTATTATTGACCATTCATTGTGTGATAGGTTACATGTTGTATGAGCTTATAAATAGCTCCCCTTGTATATTGTAAAATGTACTTGAGCATAATGAAAAACTATTCTCCCTTCTATTTTATCTCTTCTTCATCTTTTGCACTTTATTTTCAACACATACACTTTTTTTTAATAATTATAATAGAAGACCTAACAAGATCACAAGTGTGGTTCGTTATAATTCACTTAAATTGAAATTAAATTAAAATCAATCAATCAATTTGATTTCGATTAATTCAATTGCGTGGTCTATAATATTTTATTATATAGATAGTAAATATCAGTACATCACAACTATTTTGTAATTCAAATTGTAAAGTAGTATATACTTTTTGGTAAGTACAACTATTTATCTATCATAGGCCCCAAAGAATGGATGTGAGAGTATTTGTTGTTTTTTTTTTTTTTGTGTGGACGATTACTCTGGAAATTTAGTCATACTTAATCTTTGTACTTTTATTGATTTACTCTATTGATCAACATTATACATTATATATTGAATATATTCATTAAATTAAATGTGTTTTCTAGATAACTCGTCGATAACCAACGAGTCAATAACTAATCAGTGTGTATAATAAGTCACATAATTGCCACTTGAATTTGAATGTGTATATAACTTGTTTTAATAAATAGTAGTACATGTTTTTTTAGGGTCCAAGTACACTAGTTCCGATTGTCAAGTTAAACCGTTTGTTTATAAATTCTTTTCTCTTTCCACGTCTCTTAGTTGATAGGCCATATTAAGTACTATTTCCGTTTGTCCAATATAACAGAAACCGTTTGTCCATAAATTTTCTATTTCCACGTCTCTTAGTCAATAGGGATATATTGTTTGAGCGAGGACTCCAACACATTTTAATCTTAGTTGCACAAACTATCATGCATGATGAACTACATTTTAAGGATATATTGGACGTCGCTATTGTAACTCAACAAACGACATCAATAGAATAAATAAAATCAAGAGTTTATTTGGTATCCTAGGATCAATATATAAGAAAGACAACTTTTTGAATAGCAAAGTCGACTGACATGCATGAGAATCTAATTTGGATTTTTTGGCATTTTCATTTAAAATCGAAAGAAAATATTATTTTGTCAAAAAATAATAGATAGCAACAATGTTGTAAAGAAACTACATAAATAAATTTATATTGGCATTATTGATAGGAGTCCTATGTTCAAAACATTAAAAATAGCATTGAAGATCCAATCTAATATTCCGGAGCAACCCTTTGACCAAGTAAAATGTAAGTAGAACATCCAACACGACATCATCTAAAGAAACGGTTTCTATTATACTATAATTTTGATATCATCCAAATTTGTTCAATCCGCAAAAGATGGTGTATCAGGGGTGCGAAAAGTATTGATCCTTTCATAAGACCGCGAATCGCAATTGCGTCGCTTAGGCTCTGTTCTCTTGGTATGAAATCTCATTATTTTCAGTTATGTTCAGACTTGCTTAGTTATATTTTATACTACAAATAAACTATGTTCAGATGAAAAGAACAGTTTCTTATTAGGTCTGCGCTTATAAGGTCTGTGATAATATTGAAGCAAATTAATTGATATTCGTATACCAGACAACTCATTTGGGTGACCTCCTTAAACCCTACCAATTAGCTAGACAACTAAGAAAGAAAATAATATTTTGTATAAAAAAATAAAAAAAATACATGAATAAATTTATATTGGCATTATTGATAGGAGGAGTCCTTAGTTGAAAACTTTTAATTATACCGGTCCTTGGGGAGGTGTAACTATTTTGAAATTTCCTTTTTTTTTCTTTTTTTCTAAACCTCTAATTATTAAAATCCTCATCATAACTCAACGACGACATCAATACGATAAATAATAAATAATAATATGACAACGAAGCGTAGCTCAGTTGGTAAACTGTTTCACCTCCAGGCTCCAACCAATAGGCTTGAATAGAACTCTGGCCAAAAGGGTGTTCATTCCAAAAATAAATATGAGTGCATTTGAGAAAATTCTCGACTGAACTCAAAAGCGGGCAATTCTCTTCGGCTATTCACTTAACAATTACTCACCTTGGTCTACATCGCATCCTCCAGAGTTATCATCGTAAAAAGTATGAAACTATTGGCATATGATGAAGACGGCATGGTACAACAACAAACAATGTCGTAGGCAAAGGGATATTCAACAAGTTGTATGAAATGTGGGTTTTTATCTATAATACCGTATATAATCTGCTATGTGTGCCTTTTTGAATTAACTGTTAATTTAGTTTCTTTTTTTTTCTTTCTTTCTTTTTTTTGCTTGCTTGCAGTTTATATCGGCTAATATTCAGTTTTAGAGAGAAACAAGAATTATAGTATCATTATTAAATCATTCCACTAGGATATGAGTTCCGCCGATACAATAAAATTTTGAAATTATTCTGTCTTTATTGACATTTTTGTTAGCACATCGACTTAGAAACAAGAATTTTTTTTATCGTTTTCTTTCTTATTTCATTATTCCACATTTATGTAATTATATGTGTGCGTTTAACTATTGCAAATTAAGTCGTAGTACTAAAGAAATTCCTGCCATTTGAATTTGAGCTTAATTGAAATTTAATTACCAACCAAACCAAATAGCATAAATCAATATTACAGAGACTTGGTACTTTTGGAATTTGGACGAGAGACACTGCTAAACTTTTCCGGTTGCCAATTTGGGGTGGACATGCCCACATGTATTAGTATTAGGGACTAAATCTATGACATGGTAAAGATAAAGCACTTGGATGCAAATATCAGAGATGTTATGAGTAAACTTGAAGGGACTGAATTGCACAAAAAAGAAACTCTTGTAGGCGTAAAGAGAAGACAGCAAACTTCTGAATTGTGTTTGCAATTTGCAACTTGATTTAGCAGTAGGAGGAGGAGTTTTTGAGATTTTGAGCGTGCTTACTCAAACTGAGCCAGCCCTAACAAAAATCCCAATTATTGACGAGCTCCATGGAATTCGTAAGCTTCTTGCTCTTGCTTGCTCTTTCTTGCTCTTTCTTTCATATGGTTCTTCTTCTTATTATTATTATTATATTTTCTGTAATTGTAATTGAAGTTGTTAACTATCTCTCTCTCTCTGTCGCATATGCAGAAATGCTTGAGCGAAGGCAAGGGTTTCTATTTCCCGCCATGCCACATTTTGGATGTTTCGGGTTTCCGGATACTATTCGATTGCCCTATGGATCTTTCCTCTCTCCTGATCTTCTCTCCCGTCCCACCGGAGCCTCAGGTTTTTGTCAACCTCGACGAGCATGAGGATTCGGAGCTGATTGAAACCAAAAGGCGGAAAATCGATAAACCCCTAGATGCCAGCAGTTTGATTCGGGCCGAGCCTCGTTACAGGGCTGTAAAGAACTTGCTGCTTTTGAATGCTGCTTCTGTTGATTTAGTGCTTATTTCTAGTCCTATGGGTATGCTTGGGTTGCCTTTTCTTACTCGGAATAAGGATTTTTCAGCTCAGGTGAGTTTATTGAGATTGTGTGTCTTGTAGGTGTAGTTGATTTACGAGTTTATGGGTTGATAGTGGTTAGTGTGATTGTTTAGGTGTATGCAACTGAAGCTGCTGCTAGAATTGGTCAACTTATGATGGAGGATCTTGTTGCGACGAACAAGGAATTTCGGCAATTTTATGGACCTGGGGATGAGGTGCCACAGTGGATGAAATGGGAGGAAGTTGAGTTGCTTCCCCTGGAACTGAAGAATATTGCACTAGGCACGGATGAGACGGAGTTTGCGGGTTGGATGTTGCTGTATAGGTATATAAGTCTTGCGGTTTTCTTTATTTCGATGTGTGCTTCATCTGGTTCATTTGGATTGTGTATTTATTTTTCACTTTCAAATGGGTTGGTTGAGGCCTGGCTGTTCGATTTATGCCGTATCTGTCATGTCTAGACAATGTAATCTTGAGAAATGTAGAACTGAATCTTGATCACGCACACGTTATGTGTCTTTATTGGTCTTGTTTTCTCTTTTGTGGATCCTACACTTAGTTGTTATCCTTAGAAAACATCACAGTAGTAATTCCATGATTCACATCGAGTAGAAAGACGTAGTGTTATAAATTAATGGGATAGCAGTAGTACATCAGCTGCATTTTGTTTATTTTGCTTTCCAAGCATCAAATCTTTAATTTAATTGTTCTGGACACTGTAAGTGAGTAATGGTTCTCAGTGCAGCTGATGTGAAAGATTGTATGATGAAGATCAAGTCTCTCAAGTATGCTGAAGAAGCTTGCTACAATGGCATGTTGAACGTGAAAGCCTTTAGCTCCGGTTTAGATATAGGCTCATGTAATTGGAGTATCACGAGTCCCCAGGGAAGCATTTCTTATGTTTCAAGCTCTGTTTCTGTGTCAGCTACAGCAATGAATCTTGACTATAAGTCACTACAAAGAAGTGATGTAATTCTGTATTCAGATTTTTATTCCTGCCGTTCCAGAGAAAAATTTGAGGATGACTCTGACCTGGCTGATAAAATATATTCTGATTCAAGGTGCTTCTACTTTCGAACATATATTCCTTTAATTACCTTTAGTTATATTGTGATAATTGTTTCACCTAAATCTAATATCCGAAAAAAGATTTTTTGTCCCCTCCCCTCACCCCCAAAGTTATCATTATGTTATTGCTTGTTTCTGATGCTTGAAAATTATTGAACTTTAAATTGTAGTGATGGCGTTGAAGTGGAACAAAGTTTCACAAAGCTTAACAAGGATGAATATATGGAGGAAACTGAGAAGTTTGATTTTATATGCTCGTGCTCCATGGACTCTGTAAGGGCAGGAGGTTCAGTCTTGATTCCTATTGGAGGACTTAGTACCATTCTGCAGTTATTGGACTGGTTGTCAGTAGGTCTGGATTCTGAAAATTTGAAGGTATGTTCACCTCTAATTTTGTTGCCAAACCACAGTCAGTAGACGTATCTAGTGGATATATGAGGTAAAGTTTCTCAGCTTTTTTGAGGCTCAGATGAGATCAGAGAGTTGAGTTTGTAGTTTCTGATGCTGCTATTTTTTATTTTGCAAACTAGAATGCCATTTGTGATTGGACCCACAGTGATCAATTAGTGCATTTGTAGGCGAACATTTAGCTTATTACCCAGAAACGCTTCTATGTGATGGCTTCCCGTGTTTAACTTCTTCTCATTTTCTTTTATTTTCTTTTTTCCCTCCTTTCTTTCTTTCTTGAAATACTGATGAGTCTAAGATAAGCTGCTAAATTTGGTGAAGTAATTGTTATTATAACACGTCCGAACCTCGTGTAGTCTGCTGATTGCCGGGGTTTATTAATCACACGTTAAAATTAGCTTTTCCCCCTTGATAAGCTCTTTTACAAAGTGCAGTTTTTGGCCTTCATCCCTGACTCTCTCTGCCCCGTTGCTCCTGTGTTTTTATAAGTATGGTTGGGGTAATAAATTCCTCTACTCACCCTTTATGAGCTGTGAAGCATGAACAGGGGAAGTTGCTAAAGTTTTCACATAAAAATTGTAGTATTAAATTCAAAAGCGGCGAAATAGGAAAGGAAAAATACTTTAATGATGTTTCCTCAGTTTCTATCCTTTTTTTGTTCTATTAACGTGAAATTTCATATTTTAATCGATTTTAATGGTTTATAGTCTTAGGGACTTTTCTGCTGTTTAAGATAGTTAATTATTGGGGTGAATTGCACAAATCTAATTATGTTTAAATGGTGGGAATGATGCAATAGTAATTATTATTAAAATAAATAAAATTATGTATGCTGAAATCAGATTTTTATCGTATTTAATATTTCGAATCTTGCCGTTTCTTCCTATTCGTTCTGTGTATTCGTATTCATGCTTCTTAGGTTATGAGTTTACATATCAAAATCAACCTATGTATCAACTTGTCTGTTTATTGAGTAGTAGCTTTCCTCTATGACATTCTCAGCTGTTGGATATAGAGAAACCACTTTTATATTCCCCCCCCCCCCCCCCCCCCCTTTTTTTTTTCTTTTTTTTCTCCCTAGAAAGTAAACTAAAGTTATGATGAATGCGATCACTGATTATGATCTACTATATTCTCATTTGGAAATCCTTACATTGTACCTCAACTACGGTTCTGTTATCTAGGTTCCCATATTTATTGTTTCTTCGGTGGCAGAAGAAATGATGCAATTTACTAATATCATTCCAGAATGGTTGTCCAGGCAACAGCAAGACAAGGTATGATAAATTTGACATCTGTGAATCTTAATGTTCTTTAAATTAGAAAAAATTTATAGTGATATTTTCTGGTTTCCCTCTAATTAATATTGCAGCTCTACTCTGGTCAACCATTATTTACTCATGTTGAGATGTTAAAAGATAGAAGGCTCTACGTGTTTCCTGCCATTCATTCGCCAGAGTTATTGTAAGTTATCCTGGTCCTTAAGCTTGGAAAAGGAGTGTTTTTAATATTTAGCTGTACCAAATATCCCTTAGCACTGCATTTATTGTTCCATTTGTTCTTCGCTTATTCCTTTTGGCTACAACTATTGGACAGCCTCACTCAGATCACATTTTTTATACAGGAAAAATTGGCAGGAGCCATGCATAGTATTTTGTCCTCATTGGAGTCTGAGACTTGGGCCTGTAGTTCATTTGCTTCGGCGATGGTGCAGGGATCAAAATTCACTACTTATAATGGAGGTGTTTACTCTATGATAATCCTCACGTCAGTTCATAACTGCATACTCTTCTATCATCCATGGTATTGAATATCTGTATCTTACTGAATTATCTTCCCTCCTTGTGTATAATTTACAGGAAGGAGTTGATGCCAGCCTGGCTTTGTTACCTTTTAAGCCAATTACAATGAAAGTGCTCCAGTGTTCATTCCTTTCAGGGATGAAGTAAGTCATCTTCTAATTGTTTGTCATACTTTTACTTAAACTGACTAGGACTTACTTTTTACTTGAAGCTGTTTCGCAAGCTGAAACTATCGATTTTATTGGGTATATTTTTTTTCCTCTATAAAAGTTAAATAAATTGATGGATGGAAAATTGGTGTGCCTTAGAAGAGTATGAAGCGAAGTGTGATACATGGATTTTATATATCAAGTCATGTTTTTAATGTGTTGAAACAAGTGGAGGAGGTAGATAACAAAAGATTAAGGGATGGGGGTCAAATCATGTGTCTTGTGGCAATTGGGTGATGGGTGGCATAAATCGAGTAGATCACAGCAGCATCACCTATATCGGTTTGCCTCATAATGAAGTAGTTGTTCAATTCTTTATGTCTGCAATTCTGTTCATTTGTCTTACACACCTGTTCAATCAATTGCACCTCAATCTTTTAAATCTTTCCTGTTTTCCAGGCCACAACAATCTCTGCATTTACTGAAAATCTTACATCCTCGACATGTCCTGGTAACCTTGTCTACCCATTATATTCTTAATCTTTTGTTTGTGAGATTGTGGATTTATTTTCATTTACATTTGTGATATATATCATTTCTTCCTAGGACAGTTTCCGGAGGTGCTGAAGCAACATGTTGGTCCTTTGGAATCTTTATTTCAATTCAGTTATTACTCTACCAACAAGAAATTGTGTATTCCAACTCTGGGGGAGACAGCATTAGACATAGCAATAGAAGTTGCCGCACAGCTCCATTATACTTCACTGAGAGAAGTGGGCACGTCAAGATTGGAGGGTGAGCTTGTGATAGAGCGAGGTAGATACCGTTTATTACAAGGAAACAAGCAAATTTGCTCCAAGGCAGAGACCAAGCAAGTGCTGCACTTTGGCAGAATTGATTCAAATATTCTGGTGGATGCATTGCAGAAGATGGAAATGGATGCAACTTTAGAGGAAGTAATAAGTGACACTGGCAAGGCTTCTCTTGTGCACATTGCAGCGCCACATAAAGCACTGATAGAATTGACTGAATCTGAAACAATAATTAGCACCACAGAGGAAAAAACGGCATCCCTTGTCTCTGAAGCTGTTTGTAGCATCTTGGACTGCCTCTGATGAAGTAGCTGTAAAATAAACTACTCCGTATGTATGCATGCATGTCTGTAAATAGGGAGAGACTGAACTTGTTGTAAAGCATCTGACCAATGAACTCCAAAAGTATCACTCGCATTCTCCCACCCAAGCACCATATTAAAAAGCAGCCCAGCCCAGTCCATGCATCTTACCAACATGAATCTCGAATCAAGCATCGATATAGTGAATCAGTAAAAAACGAACAAATGAGATGGTTCCATCACAAATACTTTCAACAAAGTTGAAGTAGAATTTATTTGAATAGATTTGAAGGTCGATTACGTATTGATTAAGTCACTAAGCAATTAATTGGAAAAAAGACAAAAAAATTGACTTGAAAAATGGAAGTGACATACGAAGTATTTATTTCCACACACGCCCCGCACTGTCTCTCACTCCACCACCGGCTCCAAAATCATTCACCCACCGCCCTCCGCCACTCGCTCCTCGCAGTCCTACCGCCGCTCTGTGCCCTCCTGTAATTTTCCTATTTTTTTGAACTTGCTTCTCAGATAAAGATGCAATTTTTTTTTTTGGTTCAATTAGTGTCCTTTAGTCATGTACTACGAAATTCATGTATGCCTGTTGCATTAGCTTTGTTTGATTTTACATTCTTTGCGCTGCTTTTTACCATCTGTGTTCCTGTGGTTTATATGAGCTGGCTGATCAATCGCTTTTTCGCTTTATTAATGGAGTTTCTTTTTACAGGTCACCACTAACTTGCCTGGGCATTTGATCTTGGGTATGTTATCCAATTTTAGACTTCAATATAATGTTACAATTTAAATGCAGTTCTGAATGTTTATTTTGCAAGTGATGTAGTGTGTAGTTTTGTTGGGATATATTGCATCTTTGTTTTTTGTTTTTTTTTGTTCATCATATAACTAAGTAGACACCAATACCTAAGATACTGTCAATCTAGAAGAGAAGCTTATTCTTTGTGGAATCTTGGCAAGTAGAGTTTAGTATTGGTTCAGTTTTTCCTGTTAGAATAGGTGACTTTGGCAAATTGGATGTTTGATACTTACCATAAGATATAAATGATTCCAACTCTTCGGTCTTTCTTTGTAGTTTAACTTATCGTAACTCACCATGCTGGTGTCCAGTTCAGCTAGCTGGATATACTGGATATCAAACTTATCATATCAGCTTATTTTCTACCTAAGTTTTATTATGTTTTGTTGATTTGCTCCTTGGTGGTCGTTCCTATGCGTGACTGTGCTTCATGTGACTGCTCATATGGAAATTCCTTCCTTATTTTCGCGAATAGATTCTATACATTCGGATTTATCTTTTGGTGCAACAGCCGAATACGAAGTGATAAAACCCTGGCAAATAAAGTAGAATATGTTTCCTATTATAGTCATCTGTGACATGATTAATCGTCTGTATGCATATAATAGGAAGATCATTATTGTATAAGAGGGTCTCGATCTATTAGTAGTCGGGGCGTTTCACTAGCAGTGGTGTGTGTGTTTTCTGACGCTTACACTCCCGCTCCAGTTGATCTAAGATCAGAACTCCAAAAAACATGTTATTAAGGCATGTACGAAAGGAAATTCGATGATCCCAGTCGAATTAGACGGCTTGTGTCACCAAAAAAAAAAAGAAAGAAAGAATAATGCATTTCCAATTTGACGCCTCATTTCAATTCCAAAAGGTCTGATAAAATTTTTCATTACTTTTTACTCAGCTGATCTTGGATCTGCCTTAACAATGGCGATGCTGCTCAGTGCCAGCCGGAGGACATCCTTCTTATCAACCAATACGTCAGTAAATAACTTCAGATGGTTCTCCACATCATTCAGGGAAGAAAAAGATACTTTTGGACCAATTAAAGTTCCTTCCGACAAGTACGTATCAATCTCAGCTTATTTTCGACCTAGTTTTTATTATGCTTTGTTGATTTGTTCCTTGGTGATTGTTCATGTGCTTCATGTGAATGCTGATAAGAAACTTTATTATTTTTGCTAATAGATTGTATATATTCGCATTTATGTTTTGGTGAAACAGCTGATTATGGAGTAATAAACCCCTGGCAAATAATGCACAACATGTTTCCTATATTGGTGATCTGTTACATACTTTATCATCTCGATGCATAGAAATACAACATTAAGTTACAAATGGTGAACATTAGAGTTTTGGACCATTAGTCTTGTATATGTCTGATTTGTTAATGGGTTTGGAATCATGTTGTATCTCTTTATATACAAAATTTCATACCCCGTTTTAAATTGATATTTTTATCTATCGTTGCAGTTGTATTTTGTAAGATTCTTAAGATGGTTTTCATTTGGATTTTGATTATCTTGGCCTCCTGTGATTTGCTCTGCTCAGACTATGGGGTGCTCAAACTCAAAGATCGTTGCAGAACTTTGAAATTGGAGGTGACCGGGAAAGAATGCCTGAACCGATCATTCGTGCATTCGGAATTCTAAAAAAATGTGCTGCAAAGGTGATTATTTGCAATTGCTTTAGATTCTTAAATGGTATACACTTGCTAGTTGTTATATTAACTCATTTGTGTTTCTTTTACCCTCTGCTATCTATGCAATTTTGTTTGCATTTTGGAATGGTACGATAACCCAGCACCGTTGATGTATACTCATTGGCAACAAGGCTTAAAGATATAGCTTGTTTGGCTTTTACTAGAGTTGCATTACTGTAATTTTGCAGGTAAATATGGAATATGGACTTGATCCATCCATTGGCAAAGCAATTATGCAAGCTGCCGAAGAAGTGTCAGAGGGAAAATTGAATGAGCATTTCCCTTTGGTTGTTTGGCAAACTGGGAGCGGTACCCAGAGCAACATGAATGCCAATGAGGTGCTCACTATATTAATATTTTTACAGGCATTTCTTTCTACATGTTTATTTACTTGTAGAACAATGTTACACCTTTCTGACACACTGTAGTTTCATTAGGTTATAACGTGATCCCTCAACGGTTTTTTACATGTGACCTTCAATTTCCAAAATTTGAACTCAAAGTAATAATGTCATATAGCATTCATTTGTCCTGGGGAAGGGGTTGGTAGGCTTATTTTTAAGAAATTAGAATTTATTGAAGCTCAAAATGTTTACAAAATCTCAGGGGCATACCCCCCAAATAATTCTTAATAAACCAAATCTTTATGGCTAGCCATACAGTTTATCAGTGAGTTTTTTCTATCAGTATGAGATTACAGTAATAATTCCAAATGTACGTTGTAGGCATGTCCTTGAACCAAACTGCTAATCACCTATGACCTAACTAAAAAACTCAGAATTAGATTCACAGGGCTAGCTTCAGGATATGCTGCGATTCCAAGTGAGAGGCTCTTGTATATCATAATAAGTGAAACTCCTCCATAGTTTCTTTTCACCCACACATATACTCAAGAAAGCAGATTTTGTGCAAAAGCCACACCTTAGTGGGATAGGACAGGAGCTTCCCATATCTGTCTGGATAGATCTCTTCCAATACCGTAAAAGTGAAGTATTAAAAAGACAAGGCAATTAAGGCATCATGCCAGTAATGATGGCCAACTAATTTTTATGGAGTGAACTTACAGACCTTGATCTAGTTCTCCGTGTGATGCACTTCCAATCCCTGTTTGAAGGATTAAAGCAGGAGCATTGGCCTATCAACCTGACTTCATGCAATTACTCTATTGCCAGCAGATATACTATTTTTCTTGAGTTAAAAGTCACTCTATTGCATTTTGGTTCTTGCCCTATCACCAAGATTGAGAATTTACTTGAGATGATTAGTGTAAACAGCACCTGGTTATCATCTCCTCTTCATGGTAAATCTGTTCTCACGGTACAATCTAGAGACAACAGCATAGTTAACACTTAGGGTGATTTATGAGAAAGATATAGATTGGATCTATGGCTTTGTCTGTAGGGGGGCGATATTACTGACATAAATTGGAAATACTTTGAGCATTAACACATGTTTTGACTTCTGGCTTTAGGGAAACCAAAGCAAATTGGGATATAGTGTACCACCAATAAAAGCATGGCTTGAGACTCAGGCAATAGCTACCTCTTCCCATAAAACCCAGAGTAGATCTGGAATTATCACCTTATTCCATCTCTCATTATCTGATATCAGTATGGCAGCAGAAATCTCTACTGCCAAACATCAAGATTTTACCTGCAGGAGAGGTATACTAGTGGCATATAAGACACCCAGTTCAATTTGTTCACTTAGCCACACTAGGACCTGGCAAGAAATCATCATTCCCTTAGAAACAGCCATATCTATCAGATTTAGGAAGAGAAATTTGCAGCCTAATTTAAATGAGGCACAATTATTTCTCTACTCTAGAATCACTGATCTTTTCAATCACCAAGACATTCATTCTGCACCGGTCAGTTTTCTAGAATGGTAAGCCAATGAATCTCTTCAGGTAAAAGAAGCATAAAGAGAAACATAAAAGGATGCCAGTTATACACTTGCAAGTCTCTAAAGGATAGCACCAGTAATTTTTTATTTATTTATGTTAAATCTTTCACTTCAGTATGATGGTAAGAGTTGAGCTATACCTATACAAATTAGTATGTCCTTGGCAAAATTTGATATTCTGAAAATAGCATAAGTTCTTGCATCCCAACTGGCATCAACTTCACATAGAGCAGCAGCCCTGACTTGATATTAAAATTATCCACATCTTCCTCGTGCTATTAGTGGAAACTGGAAAGAGGTTGCGCGTGTAAAGCTGATACAATTCATATTCATGAATAGAACATACTTAAAATCTCGGAACAATCAAAAGTAAGTGGTCCCTATTCTTCACTGCATTCTCACAAAGCCCAAACTCATTTTCAGGTATAAATCCAGCCTCTGTAGTCTATAAGTGGCCGAGCGATCTCACAAGCTAACCAAGCAATAAAACTGCATATAGGAGTCCTTATGTTATTCCAGACGAATTAATAACAATTTACAGAAGGATGAAATAATTCGTATTGAACCAAAGTTCTAGTTCATACCTGCGTCTCTCCCAGCTTTCATCTGAAAAGTTCCCTCTGATATCATCCTTCACCCTAAGCAAGTATTTCCACCATGTTGAGTCTGCAGGTTTAGACTCAACTTCCCAGATGCTTGCATTTTTTATTTTTTTTACATGTAAGCAGTAATCCATTGCTATTCATCATTGGTGGGCTTGTTGGGAGAACAGGGGTGTGTAGATTTGTTTCACAAAAAATTCCTAGATGCATCATATTTATTGACATTATTAATTATTTGTTCTATGTTTCTTTAATTTATTATTCCTACAATTTTTTAGACTAGTTTATCCTTGAACCATTACTCGTAGAGAACTCTTTTGACTTTCTTTCAAAAGGAACTACTACCTTTCATCGCGTTCTACACATTAGTCACTACACAGTTTAAATAAAATTTTATATACATTTTGTCTCAGGTTATTGCAAATAGAGCAGCTGAAATTCTGGGCCATAAACGTGGTTCAAAGTTTGTGCACCCAAACGACCATGTGAACAGGTCACAATCTTCTAATGACACGTTTCCAACCGTAAGCTAAGTCTCATTAGGCACTTCATTCCAGTAGTCTAATGTTTACCAGGTTATTTGATGTTTTACTCCCCTCTTTCTTTCATAGGTAATGCACATTGCAGCTGCAATGGAAATAAATTCAGAATTGGTGCCAAAGTTGAAAAGATTACATTCTACATTACATTCAAAGGTCTGAATTTCTCCCTGCGTTATGATTTTTCGTCCTTATATCAACTTTCTCCAACTAAGCTTATCCAGTGCTCAATATGCATCACTTCCGTTTGCATTGATATCGGATTTATATGACTTGTATTTTCATTTGAATTTCAGATTTATTAGCTAATGGAACTTTGTCTTAAAAGAATTTTTCACCAATGCTTAGATTCCATGTGCACCTGTCAAATATGTTACTATTATAACTTTGTGGTGATCATCCATCTTAAACTTACTCAGTTTTGCCCTGTAACGTGTATCAGACTGTTGAATTCAAGGACATTGTCAAGATCGGACGTACACATACACAAGATGCGACTCCTCTGACACTTGGACAAGAATTTAGCGGCTATACTACACAAGTGCGCTTTTGATCTGATCAATGATGTTATTCAGTTGAGTTACTACTGAATAAGATAGTATGTTTAATATAAAAAGTATTCCATGGTTGCAGGTGAAATATGGAATTGATAGAGTCACGTGCACTCTCCCTCGCCTTTACCAGGTCTGCATCATGCTAAAGTAAAATGCTGCAGTAAATTGCGGCCTTCATGTATGTCTATCTGTGGTCCTAAGTAGTTTGGTACATATCTGCAGCTTGCTCAAGGAGGAACTGCTGTAGGAACTGGCTTGAACACAAAGAAAGGGTGAGCAAAACTTAAGTTTATTCCTTGTTCCTAACTAGCATCTTTGTTTATTTTGGATCTTGATTGCCTAGCATATCATTGCTACTATAATGTCATTGTGACAGCATGAAGTTTTTATTCATTATACATACAAAAATAAGTCTGATTGCTGTCAGGTTTGATGTCAAGATTGCTGCGGCAGTAGCTGCGGGAACTAATTTGCCATTTGTGACTGCTGAAAACAAATTTGAAGCATTGGTAAGTTTGAACTTTTCAGATTTTACTTCTGCGGCTGGAAGCATGTATATTATGTAATTGTCAGCTTTTGTCATTTGATAGGCTGCACATGATGCATTTGTTGAGACTAGCGGTGCTTTAAACACGATTAGTGTTTCTCTAATGAAGATAGCAAATGACATACGCTTCTTAGGAAGGTATATGAGATGTGGACATGTTTCTCCAATCAGCGATTATCTCCATTTTGACTTCTCACATTCTCTCTTCTATCCAGTGGTCCACGTTGTGGTCTAGGAGAACTCACACTTCCCGAAAACGAACCTGGCAGCAGTATAATGCCGGTATGCTGATAACTTTTAACATACACACTTCTAATCTTATTTTTAACTACCGTGGTTTGCTGTGGGGAACTCAAATAATCTTTGCATTTCAGGGCAAAGTGAACCCAACACAGTGCGAGGCTATCACAATGGTTTGTGCTCAGGTATATAAGCTAAACTTAATAAAACTTCAGATAGTCAGATATAGAGGTTGTTTCTTGTTTCTTACCTTTATTTCTAATACTTATGACAATGACCTCAACTGATCTTTATGCCTTCTAGGTAATGGGCAATCATGTCGCTATTACAGTGGGTGCTTCAAATGGCCACTTTGAACTCAATGTGTTCAAGCCTGTCATTGCCAGTAATCTTTTACATGTATGTTCCATCAGTTGGTATCAATTGCTTTCTTCATTGCTGTCAAATGCTATGTCATAGTTGTTCTTTGCTATTTTCTTGGTGCTTGATTAGATTCTATGATGAATCAAATAGATATGGATTGGTATGGAAGCTATAGACTTTTGTCTTATTTTGTTCACATGGATGCTATGCTAATAAATTGTGAGAAAGATTTTCCATGTAGAGGAATTTGTTGATTACCGATCAATTTTATGAACTATCATTTGTGAGTTTTTTTCTAAATCTTTGTGTTATCTTTTTCTAGTCGATCAGATTGCTGGGTGATGCCTCCGCTTCCTTTGAAAAGAATTGTGTTAGAGGAATTCAAGCCAACAGAGAGAGGATTGCGAAATTATTACATGAGGTCAGTTGCTAAGTCATTCATGTTTCTTATTTTTGCTTTATTTCATTTGACCCAGTCAAATATGTAATGGTGTTTTCAATATTTTGCAGTCCCTCATGCTTGTCACTTCTTTGAATCCAGTAAGTTCACTTTTTCAATGCTCTGTGCTGCCCCACCCCCTTCCTTTCATGATCTTGTTTATTCTAAACACGCTTTAAAAAAATTAAATATTTTGTTTGATCTCTAGAAAATTGGCTATGATAATGCTGCTGCTGTTGCAAAGAAGGCGCATAAGGAGGGATGTACACTAAAGGTTTGGTTCTTTATTTACTCTAGAATGTTTAACTGGCATGATGCGTTATTTGATGTCCATTCTAATTCGTTTTCTTCAAGCCATAATGTCTTAGTGGACCCGGCCATTTCTCTGACACATGCACATATGCTTCCAGTAGACCAGTACAATATACTACTACTTCCGGAGGAAGTACTAAATCTAATGTCTCAACTGATGTATTTTTGCCTTCCTTGACTATGCATATTTCTCCTATAATGGCAATTGGCAAGAGAACTGAGTTGACTGCATGAAATAATGTTCTCAGTGATCTATCGCTACTGTTTATATGTGAAGGCTCCATGAAACAGTTCTCTAATTGACTCACACTTGTATGTGCATAAGAAGAATGAAAAAAGAACCAATAATGCAATACTCTTATTGCGTTCTCTTTGATGATGCAGGAATCTGCATTGAAACTTGGTGTGCTTACTAATGAAGAGTTTGATCAACTTGTTGTGCCGGAAAACATGATTGGGCCCTCAGATTAAATAGCTCCCCTGATAGTTCGTTCATACATTTTCAGCAACAAACATCTTCATAAAATTCAGCAATCATTGAAGAAGGTCAACCTATACCTTAGGCGGTTCATTCTTTTTATGTAAACCGTATTCTTGAGTTTTCAAGTGGGTCTTTAGAAATTCATATGCTTAGGTTATGTACGCTTTAATCGCCCACAATTAGCAGTTGTTGCTCGTGAGAAACCCTCAGGCATTTTTTGTGACTGGTTCACTGAGAAAAGTTGTGTGCCTGCTGATAATAAGATGTGTTCTTGGTCAAATAACAGAAGATGAATTTGATGGCCTTGTAGAACATGTTTGTTCCCTTCATGATTATGGGAACCAGAAATAATAAAGCATACAGCACAGTCTGCACAGGTCATTCCCATGCAGTTGGAATTACAAGAGATTGTTTCTCTATGTTGTATTTGTACCGTAATGATTTATTATATGGTGCACCAGACAGCAGAACCAATAACAGGTGTTTCGTACCAGATGATGATCCAGCCAGAGAAATATAATCCGACTAATGAACTCCATATGAATTAGTGGCATTCAAACACACAGAATACTCTCTTATTATAGAAAGTATCACAAGTCACAACAACATTCACAACTTTCATCTAGATTTTATTCATCTGTTGCAGAAAATACAATATCCCATCACTCAAACCAAACACAAATACGGACTGCAAGAAAGCGCGACAAGGTCGAAGGTGTTCACTGGTGCTTCAGTTTCAAATACATTCTCAAACAATTGACTTACGATTTCATAAAATATACATAAGCAAACCATCACACATTTGCACCAAGCAAAGTCATGAGGAAATCTTTGTAATCTCCAGACGTGTCACCAATCACAGAATTGTCCAAGCTGGTTTTGTATGCCATGAAATATTCTCCTCTCACTGTCATCAAATCGATTTCAGCTCGAGAAATGATGGCTCGTGTTAGTGAATCTTCATCAGTCCCCAGTCCTAAAATTGCAGCTCTTATTACCTGAAATGTCCAGATCAAGAATGTTACCACAAACACAAAAAGTTAACTGTTTTTACTCTGTAGTCTGTACAGACTCATACATTTTCTTATAGGTAACTTCTGCAAGTTTCACTATTTTTCTAACTATCAGACCAAGAATAAAGGCACATATTCAGCATTAAACTGGATATACACAAATCATCATCAACCTGCTATTCTTGAATCTTAATATAACTTATAAAATCTTATCTCTACTACTGGAGTCTTAAATTCGAACGTTGAGATATATTATCGATCCTTGCAGTCATTAGTCATTACATTAACAAATTTTATCTTATATACAGTGTCTTGCAGAAATAGAACAAATTTAACTTATCAAATAAGCACAACTCAATAAGAATTGCATATCAAATTTAACATATCAAATAGGCAATTCACACACAAACACACAAAATAAAAATATAAAATAAAATAGATCTTTGATTTATATACACTGCTACCACTTAAATATCATGTCATACAAGTCTCACATATCTATAGCACTGTTGTCTACTAACTGGCTGGCATGTTAAATATAAGTAATCAAAGTTTCCAAGTTTAGACCAGCACCTCTAAGTATAATATTGTGCAGTGGTATGGACTTATGGTACAAAAATTCAGGAAAAAAAGATGAAACAAAAGTGCAGAAATTTCTAATTACCTCCGCGAAGTGTTTTGCAGGGGAGTCTATGCACAAAATTACGACCTTCATAATTGACTCAGTGAGGCCTTTCCCACAAAACATTATAGCCTGCAAAATGAATTACTAATGTTCATGAGAATTGAGACGAAATCATAGTAATGCTTCCAAAATCACATAATGAGAAAAGGGTAAACCTGGTCTATGGGTTTTCCATAATTATCCTTGTAATGCTGGAAAGTCTCTTTTAGCTGGAAAATGTTCCGTGTACTGAGTATCCACAGAAGCTCATCACCATCCAATGTCTTTGCTTCAATTGCATTGTGCAGTTTAGCGGCTTCCATTTGGGCTATTGTCGCATCAACTACTTCCTTATCGTATCTGTAGGAACTTACTAGGCTAACCAGGATCTGTTGAATACTCACGTGTCAGTATAAGGTGAAGCGGTTCATATGATTTCTCTGATATATTCAGAACAATTACCTTTTGAACAGGCTGAGATACATTTGTGATGATGTCTTCTTCAAGAGAACACTCAAAGAGAGCACAATATGCTCGTCTTACAGCAGCCAGATGGTTAGGGGATGTTGCGCAAGCTATCTCTACTATGACTTGTAACTGCGTGATGTTCTTCCACTTGGACTTTAAGGCCTCATTTGCAAGCCTTGCGTCTCTCTCAGCAGGATCGTATGTCCACAGGATCACCGCTTTCTGTCATCCATAGGAAAGGTAAAAAAATACTCATAAGACTGAGAAGTACTAATTCATATGAGATGTGAGGTTACTTATAGAGTTATAGGAGCCTTCTCTAAATGGATCTGTCATCATCAACATTCAACTGAAATGAAGGGATAGTCAATGTTTTACCTACAACTGCTTCGTATAATCTGGTCGAACCTATTCATGATCTTCCCAAACATTAGATCAACTACCATAGATGGCTTGTTTCTGAAAGCCCCCACTAAAAACAACCTTGGTTTACTAAACTACTGTATACTACACCTTATGTTATATATAGTTCTATATTGACTGCAGTGAATGTACCTTGTGTTTTATATGTTACACTGTACAACATACTAAAGCACCATGAGGCACAACAACATGCGGTAGCAAAGAATAAACCAAGGTTGTTTTTTATTTCGAGGCCAAGCAGATCGATTATCTCCATTTTCCTCACACAAGAAACAGAATTGTTCTATGCTACATGTTCATATTAGCATCATATATATTACTGTATATATATTCCTTATAAAAGGCTTAAAGTTAAAATTAGAGGTGAAAAGTGGAGTAATATAATTGAGCAAGACAGACATAAATTTACCCTGAAATCACCGGATAATTCGGAGAAGAGACAATCGATAAGTGACTTATTGTAAAGCTGGTGAAAGGTATTCCTGATGTTGTTCCTCTGGATAGCGTTTCTCCGGCCCAAAATGGTGATGATGGCCTTCTCATCGGTTCCAAGGCCTATAATCCAACAACATTCACCTATATAATTAACAGACTGCAGTTTCTAATATCTCCATAGTTATTAGTACTATAGTACATAAACATAGCATTTCATGACCAGAAAGAAAGAAATAGATATACCTTGCATAGCTTTCTTGAGACCATCACAGTCTTGAGCTGGAGATGGAACGACATCTGGTATTCTTAGTGTTGCCATTTTTCTTCTTTCTCCTTAAATTGTTTCTTCTATCTGATTAATATTATTTTGTTCAATGGAGAAATGAAAGGAAACAGAAACAGTAGCTGTGTTTGTGTTGTGTTTTTTGTATTCAGATTACTTTTTCTTATTTATTTTTTTCAGTTGAGAAGTGAACTTGACTTGATTTCCCTCCTCCTTCATAGCTGGTGGGGTCTATTCTGCTGTTGTGTTTGGACATTAATACCCTTCTCTTTCTTTTCTTCTAATGTCCCTGCAACTCCCATGAATTTTCTCTCTCCTATCTAATTAATTTCGTTAGCGTTGAATTTTGCGTTCCAGAAATTAATTAATTAAAACTTGCAATTTTTGAAACACCCAACCCAACTCCAAATATGTACATGTTCATTTTTCAATTAAATGCCTCGCGCAACCAGGGAGCGCAACAATTAAACATCAACTTGGCGCATTCATAAACTATAGCCTATAGTACTACTCCATTTAATCATAAGAATACAATGGAGTAGGTAATATCATCATAGAATGGATTTTATATCAAAGGTGTAATTTAATATCATCCATTTTCATTTAATCATAAGATGTCAATCGTTCTCCATGGAAATATTAGAACTTTATTTAAAAACATCAAGGTTTTAGTTAGGAACATCAGTTTGTTACTTTTCCAAGAGAAACAAAAAATCATATATCCAATTATTTTTGCCAAATGAATACTAACTCAAAGTCCAGAGTCCAGACAGCTCAAAAAGTCTAACAATGAAATAATTGATATAATCAATGCAAAAATGAATGTCATCATATTTCAATGCTTTTTTTTTCTTTATTTTAATTTAATTCAGTATATAACACATGTAAACATAATTGAATAGACTTTTGATCGGCATGGCGCAAAATCAAAATGCAAATGACAAGTGCGCCAGTTCTAGAATCATAATGAAGATTAGTGAATGATTAGTGATAATGCCAAATTAACAATTGAAAACTATAGACGTGACTACCACGCTGCAGGTTAGTTTTGATAACAGGAAGATCTGGTTCCGACATGTAATCTAGTTATTGTCCTTGTGATTATCAATATCAATAAGTTGATTACATATGATCAGGTTTTCATATTAATTAATCTAATCTAGAGGCAGTGCTGGCATTTTAATCAGTACTCTACTCAAATATTCAACTCTCTGTTTAGTAGAACTGACAGGCTTCGACTTATAGAATGTTACTAGTGTTAATAAAATGATGATCAGGCTAGACACGAAATAGTAATAGTGTTGGATCAATATAATACCGTCGTCTTTGTAGCGGATTTGAATTGCAATCTGAGATATTCCAAATTCAAAAGGTCACGGATTACATTTTTAAAATGAGTGATCGTGATTACATTCTATCTGTATAGATAGTTTAGAGAACTATTGATACTTGTCCATGACCATTAGCTCTAGAGTTTAGAGTTCATGAAATCAAAGTACAGTTAAAAGTATAAATACGTACGTAGACCAAATAGTCCATATATCATTATAGAATCCTAAGCGATACATGCCAATAATTATAAGTGGACGAAATAGTCCATATATATATCATCACATTTTTCACGACATGTGAGAAATGAGGCAAGCAGCAAGCTGGTCCAAATGTAGTTCACATCAACGTGCCACTTCCCCACACTATGCAGACACAACAAGAATCACACACTCTAACCACCACGTTCTATTGTTTCAATCGATCATTCCAGATACAAATGGACCCCACGGATCAAACGTAGTACTACATCATAACTCGGTCGGACCCAACCTAAACGCCCATGCATATCACGCTCCGTTCTCGATCGACCATGCTGCAAATGGATGGTGAGCGAACTACGTACTCTCCTATTATCAGGCATCACGAAGAATTCACGACCCGGATCCCAACCTTGCCTCTGTTGCACAACGTATAATTAAAATGTATTGTTTGCTCTGGGGGGCGGGCATATATCTTATGCTTGCATGTAATATATTATATTGTGGTCATTTACGAATAAATCTCGCTTTTGCCATTTCCAAATAATATAAAATCTATAGGACATTGTTCTTGGTAGTTGATTTGGAATCACCCGAAAGTTGTATATATATCATTCTCTCTCTAATGGTGTGTCATAGTTAATTGATTACAATTGCGTTTTTGTTATTCGTAGTACAGTAAGAGAGCTTGAATTAAACTAATGGCTACTAATACTCTGTGTTAGCTTGAAGGCATAAGCATATATGATATATCTAAGCTGTTTTCAACTCTCTTAAAGATATGACACGTACCTAGTAAATTTTATCATTGCTTGACCTGAAAATTAATAAAATTGGAGGTGAAGCAAAAAACGTGCATTAATTAATTGGTTTTAACTTTTAATTGTCATTTTCATGGAGTTGAAACTTAAGATATGGACTTAATATGGGTATTGATATGATCAATTGTTCACACTTCACATCAACCATTCCGCTAGGCCCAGAATGAACTGGATGACAATCACATATAATATATTCTTCTACATGTTTGTCACACTTCAATATATCCACGTTTTCACACCTAAACATTTCAAAATTCAAAAAAAAAATAAAAATCAGGCAACACATGACTTGTTGTGTGTAAGTTTAGATTAGTGCCCATAAAATGTGGTTTTTCAATGTTTAGAAAATACTTTTAATAGTTTTATTATTTATAAGAATTTAGAATCTTCAAATACAAATAATGTTGAGCGAATTTGAATATGCAGGGGTTATAAAAGAGATTCAACGGAACCTGACGGATCCATAAGATTTAAAAAATATATACATATATATATATTGAGATGAACCGGCTGCTTCATTTTTTTTATTCATTAACAATGTTGTGGTTTGCCATTTAATTCAGTCGATAAATATAAATGCATTTAATTGACAGTTTCCTGTAACCAAATTTTACTAACATTACTTGAAATTTTGTACTACTAATTAATGACCACATTAACAAAAGTCTTGCAATATTAGATGATGACTCACCACTGGGGACATGAATGCCATAATCCAATTTCCCTGGCGTTATTTTGTCTTTACAACCCCCAGCACAAATTACCTAAATACCCACACAGAACTAAATATAAATACCAACTCCATCACTAACAGTCCTCCATCAAAACTCACTAAACACAAAACTCAAATATCATTTAACATTAACAATGGCAGCTTCCGGTGAACTCGAAACTCTCAGCAGAGCTTTCACAGGTACTTCTCCGACCAATTATCTCACCTCTTTCACATTAATTTTTAAATAGTTTGATAATAATGTTAATTAGGCAAGTTTGTTACATATTGTTGCTATTTTGTCAGGTCTTGGTGTTGATGAGAATGCATTGATATCCATACTGGGGAAATGGCACCCGGAAGAGAGGCACAGCTTCAGGAAAGGTAACAGAGACCTTTTCATCGAGGACGAGCGTAACTTCCACAGGTGGGATGATCGCCATGTCTTGCAGCTACGCCATGAGTTCTTGCGTCTCAAGGTACATTCATATATCACGTCGTTTTAATGATTATATTCGAGGGGCAAAATTCATTTCAATGTACGAAAAACATATGATAGTGAAAGTTCAAATAGACGCCTATAAAAAGGAAATGTAGTGTATACTTCTATGGCTAAGTTCTCAGGTTTATATTAGGCCAAGCATTAAAAAGAAGTTTATTTGTATGTTGTTAATTTAGGATGCAATTGTGCTATGGACAATGCATCCATGGGAGAGAGACGCCCGATTGGTGAAAGAAGCATTGTACAGGGGACCGCAATACAATGTGCTGGTTGAAGTCGCAACTACGAGGTCATCAGATGAGCTATTAGGTGCAAGAAGAGCCTACCATTCTCTGTTTGATCACTCTATTGAGGAAGATGTGGCCTTCCACGTTCATACCAATGACAAAAAGGTTATACAAATGATTTCATTTCAACTTTTACCAAATGTGTAATTGTCTGTGAACTTGAATTGGACCGTGGGCTGACTGAAATTTTCTATCTTGGACAGCTTTTGGTTGCACTGTTGAGCTCTTACCGCTACGAAGGCCCAAAAGTGAACGAAGAAATCGCGAAACTGGAAGCCCAGTCCATTTTTAACGCGGTTAAGACTCACAAGGAGGATATTGTTGAGAATGATGATCTTGTGCGTATACTGTCCACAAGAAGCAAGCTTCACCTCAAGGCAGTTTACAAGCATTACAAGGAAATCAGTGGCAACTACCTAGATGAGGTACTACATTGTACATATATGCTACGTAAATAAACAAAAAGTAATCAGCTCTTTTTACTATGCCCTTTTACTAACTAGTTCCATTGCAGGATCTTGCTGATAACCTGAGACTAAAAGAGACGGTTCAGTGCCTATGCAGCCCTCAGACTTACTTTAGCGAGGTAACATTTTAAAAAAATTCCCGATTTATACTTAAGATATCAACTCTTGTGGTGTATATATACCAAGGTTTTCATGTACATGTTTGAATGTTAGGTGCTTGATGGATCACTGAGGTATAATGTGGATGAGATAACTAAAGAGGCTGTGAGCAGAGTGATTGTTTCAAGAGCTGATGTGGACATGAAGCAAATCAAGGAAGAGTACTATGAGAAATTTGGTGTCAATCTCTCCAAGAAGATAGAAGATGTTGCCAATGGAAACTACAGAGATTTCTTGCTTACTCTACTCGCCAGAGCAGACTAATTCAACTTCTTTTCTTCCCGGAGCGTTTAATTTATGATAAACTCAAATAAGTTTGGTATACTGGTGTCTTTTTTTGCTTCTTTTTACTTGTGTTATCTTTGTTTTACATGTTATGTTTGTGGATGGCTTTGAGATGGTTGTAAGTTCCACTATGTTCTTCTTTGTGTCAATGAACAATTTTCCAGAAAAACCTATTCGTGTGCATAATGTTGTGCCTTAAGAATTAGATCATGCAATTCAAGTAAATCTAGCAAATAGACTGTCACAAATAGGTCATCAACAGACTTAACGATGTTCCAATAGGATGAATTCAAACTGCATTAACACAACATCATATGAACACCATATTTTGTTTCACGGAATTAAGTAGAGGAGAGTATTGCATCAAACCGACTTTAATCCAAACTAGTATTTTTTGGTCCAGCCCGAGAAGTAGAAGAAGATCATACAACACAACGATAAGTCACAAATGTACCTGTGATGTCACCGGCATAACTGAGCCTCACCACCTGACCCTTCTCAAGACCGTAGTACCTTGCAATCGCGTCATTTACAAGCATCTTGGGGAGCTGTAAAAAGAGAAGCAAAACATGTTACTAAAGAAAGCACTTTAAAACAACTCAAGAGTCAAGAAACTAAGCCTGTACAGAAAGCTTGTGCAGCCAGATAATGGATGCAAACAATGATCTTATTACGAATCATATTCATGTAAATGTGATGACCTGCTTGTCTTGAATGTCAAACTTCTTCAAGAACGTCTGCTTCTCCTCAAAAGTAAGCATCTCGTACTTTGGGTTCATAACGTGCTTTGTGATGTTCACAAGCAAATCAGTGATCTGAACATGGCAACAAATCATATATTTATCAGACTATCGATCACTATCTCTCACAAAAACTTCGAAGGTCTAGTAAGAGAATGATCACGCAAACTCCAGAAAACAATCTAGCAAGCATTGCATGTATTATATACTAAAACTCTATTATATCTCATACTCATACCCACAAGCGGCATACAATTGTACGAGGAAAGACAGGCATCACCTGGAAAGTCTCAACTTTAACTGGATAATCATCCAAGACTTTCTGAGCATGAGAATTGATCCCACCTTGTAGTATTAAGATCACCCTGTCCAAGGAGTCTTTGTTCATTACTTGACCAAGTATCCCAACAATGTTAGCCTTCCTGATCTCATTTGTTCCACAAAATATCACCAGAATCTGCAGAAAATTAAGAAGTTCCAAATTTCTAATATTAATAATCACTGATGAGCTGACACAGACTTGAATAGTGGTATGAGTAAGCTACTTGAGGATTTCATTCATAGTGCATTATCCAAATTTATATCTCAAATTCAAGCATGCAGTGCATTGTGTTTTACATCTCATAATAGAATATGAATCGTTGCCTTCTCATTCACTGGAAAGGGGTATAAATACAATACAAGATCCACGATTCTAGCCTATAATTTAGGACCGATATACATCTATATATTTACGAATATTACACAAGATATATACTAGTATAATCTAACACTCCCCCGCAGTCGAAACGGGAGGCTCACGAATGTTGAGACTGGAACGAAAGTCGTCAAACAATACCAACGGGAGGCCCTTGGTGAAGATATCAGCAATTTGATAACGCGATGGGACATGAAGAACACGAACTTCACCCCTACCAACTTTCTCACGAACAAAGTGAATGTCCATTTCAATATGTTTAGTACGCTGATGTTGTACAGGATTGCCCGTGAGATAAATAGCGCTAACATTATCACAATAGACCAAGGTAGCCTTATGGATAGGACACAACAGTTCAAGCATCAAATTGCGAAGCCAGCAAGACTCAGCCACCACGTTAGCAACTCCACGATACTCAGCTTCAGCACTCGAACGGGACAACGTGGGTTGACGTTTGGCGGACCAAGAGATTAGATTATCACCAAGGAAAACACAATAACCCGAAGTGGAACGCCGAGTGTCAGGGCAACCAGCCCAATCCGCATCCGTATACGCAACCAAATCACGAACAGAAGATGCATAAAGATGCAAGCCAAGGGAAAGAGTACCTTGAACATAACGGAGAATCCGCTTGAGTGCTTCCATATGGTCAGTCCGAGGATCATGCATGTGAAGGCACACTTGCTGAACCGCATAAGAGATATCGGGTCGAGTAAACGTGAGGTATTGGAGAGCACCCGCCAGACTACGATACAAGGAAGGATCGCCAAAAGGAGTGCCAGCCGAAGCACCAACCTTGGGCTTGGTATCGACCGGAGTGGCAGAAGAGTTGCAAGACCGCATCCCAGCGCGATCAATGATCTCAGCCGCATACTTGGCTTGAGAAAGGAAGAGGCCATTCTTGTTACGAGTAACCCGTATGCCAAGAAAATCATTCAGAAAACCCAAGTCTTTCATAGCAAACTCAGAATCAAGTTTAGCCATAATATCATGCCGAAGAGACTCCGAGGACGCCGTGAGAATGATGTCATCCACATAAAGGAGCAAATAGGCCATGTCCGTGCCATGAGAGTAGATGAACAGCGAAGTATCACACGTACTATTGGAGAAGCCAATAGTAGCAACAAACTCAGCAAACCGCTTATACCAAGCACGGGGAGCCTGCTTTAGGCCATATAAAGACTTCCGTAAGCGACACACATAATCCGGGTGAGTAGGATCACGAAAACCCAATGGCTGATACATGTATACCGTTTCTTGTAAGGTGCCATGCAAGAAAGCATTACTAACATCCAACTGATGAATCGACCACCGACGAGAGAGAGCAATACTCAAAACCAACCGTATAGTAGCCGGTTTCACAACAGGGCTAAAGGTCTCACCACAATCAATACCAACTTGTTGAGTTTTGCCATCACCTACAAGACGAGCTTTATAGCGCTGAAAAGTACCATCAGACTTAATCTTATGGGTAAAAATCCACATAGACCGAATTATATTAGCACCCGGTGGACGAGGAACCAATTCCCACGTCTCATTTTTAATAAGAGCATTAAACTCATCAGTCATGGCCAGTTTCCAATTAGGATCACGAAGTGCCTCTACTGGGTTACGGGGAAGGGGAGAGGAAGGAACCGTAACCGTAAGAGCAGAAGGATCAAAAATGGATTTGGGAAGGTGAATATTATGTTGACTACGAGTAACGGGGCGGTGGGGAGGATGAATGGTGTACCGAGTGGTACGAGGAGGAGAATGTGGTGTGTCGGCTATAGGACACGGTATAGGAGCAATGGTACGAGGAGAGGACAGAGGTTGGGCCGTGAGGGCCGGGGAAGAGGAGGCAGACGACACGGGAAAGGCTGGGGAGTTTGGGGTAGGGACTGGGGCAGGGGCCGAGAGGGCCTGGGTACTGACCTGGGGAGGTGCCGGCAGGGCCTGGGGGCTGGCCTGGTCACTGGCCTGGGCACCAGCCGGGGCGCGTGCCTGGGCACTGGCCGGGGCAGGTGCCGAGAGTGGATGGGCGCTGGCCGGGCGGGGGGACTGAGGGGCTGGGTTGTCCTGGGCGCTGGGTGAGCCAGGCCGGGACAGAGGAGCCCTGGCATAGCCGGGCAAGAGGAATGGGACGAGTGAGGCTGGAAGACCGGGGCCGAGAAAATCATAGGCAGCCGGTAGAGATGTTGTAGATTTGGCCATAGGAAAAATTGTTTCATCAAAGTGGACGTGTCGACATATAATGATTTTGCGAGAAGACAAGTCAAAACACTTATAGCCACGATGAATATCGGGATACCCCAAGAACACACAAGGAGTGGAACGAGGTTGGAGCTTGCGAATAGTAGTAGATGGAAAAAGGGGATAACACAAGCAACCAAAGATACGAAGGTGGTTATAAGTGGGTGTACGGTGATAAAGAACTTGTACCGGCGATTTATAGGCAAGGAGTTTATTGGGTAAGATATTTAGGAGATAAGTAGCCATATGTAAGGCATGGTGCCAAAATGATGGAGGTAAGGAAGCATGGATAAGGAGAGTACGAATGATATTGTTAATTGAACGAAGCTTTCTCTCTGCTTTGCCATTTTGAGAGGAGGTATGGGGACAGGAAAAACGAAAAGAAATGCCATGCTTATCACAGAATTGGCGAAAAGCATTGTTGTCAAATTCACCACCATTATCACATTGAATTGTTTTAACTTTTCGTTCAAATTGAGTGTGAATGAGAGCATGGAACGTGGAGAACACAGAAAACACTTGTGATTTCTGAGCAAGAGGGTAAATCCACACAAATTTGTGAAATCATCCAAAAATAAAACATAGTAACGATGGCCAGAAGAACTGAGAGTTGGAGATGTCCAAAGATCACTATGAATTATATCAAAAGGCATACAAGTATTCGAAGTAGAAGGCAAAAAAGGTAGTTTAACTTGTTTTCCAAGAATACAAGACTGACAAGTAGGTAACTTGGAAACATTATTACAATCTATAAGCTTATTGCTCTTAAGAACAGATAATATGGGATCGCCGGGATGACCCAATCGATGATGCCAAGTGGATGAAGCTAGGCAGGCTGTTTGTGGAGGAATCAACGGAGCAAAGTTGACGGGATACAAAGGGCTTGAGCTCTCACATCTCAGGATACGGTGACCGGTCTGTAAATCATTCACAGAAAAACCAGTAGGGTCAAAAGTGACGGAAACATGATTATCAGATGTAAACTTACGGACAGACACTAAGTTTTTGACAAGATGTGGAGTATGGAGAACATTGGATAAAGACAAAGGCTTGACGGGGGTGGGAAGAGAAGCATTACCGTAACCATAAATAGGAATTGACTGACCACTACCAACAGTTACACCATTATTATAAATGCTCGTATTAAAATAAGACGATAAAGTACCGCGAGAGTTGGTCATGTGAGAAGATGCACCAGTGTCCATGTACCAGTTGGAGTCCGGTTGAGACAGGGCCATAGTGTGCATGGCGGACTCAATGTCCGTGGGGGTCCATTGCTGGGCGTGGTATGCCTGTGGAGCCGGGACAGAGCCTGGCCGGGGGCCGAGAAGGCCCTGCTGTGCGTGCGGGCG
This sequence comes from Plantago ovata, assembly GCA_028274465.1. Taxonomy (NCBI): domain Eukaryota; kingdom Viridiplantae; phylum Streptophyta; class Magnoliopsida; order Lamiales; family Plantaginaceae; genus Plantago; species Plantago ovata. Next base: position 96,446,378 of record CM051458.1, read on the forward strand.
GGACTGGGCAGAGGTGCCGGGCTGACTCGGGTAAGGGCAAGGCGGTGTGACCCAGGGGGCGCGGAGTACAGCCACCAAGGAGGAGTCTGCCAAGACGGAGGTGCCTGAGGCTGGCCCCGTCCACGTCCATAGCTGCCCAAGTTCCTATTGTTGCGGGACTTGAAGGATTTGGACTTGGGAGTCTTGCCGCGGCCAGGGGCAGGAGAGGGAGCAACCGGGTCGGTCACAAGCAAGGCCTCGTCATGAGATGCGGCTTCCTTCAGACTCGTTTCCTCAAGAGTAAGCATGGAACGAGCCTCAAGAAACGGAGGAAGCACCTTCCGATGGCGAATGACAGAGGCAACGCCATTGTAGGCAGGAGTAAGGCCGGCAATCATGCGAAGAATCAACCGATTATTCGGAACGGGAGCACCAACATTCTTCAATTGATCTGCAAGAGATTTAAGAGTCTGGCAATAGAGTGAAACATTAGGAAAATCTTTTAAAAACAAGTTATTAAACTCATGTTCAAGATTGATCGCACGGGAATGCTCATTATCCTGAAACAAAGCCTGAATACGATCCCAAAGCGTCATGGCAGAGATGTCAGACTCAATAACGGTATTGAGGAGATCAGAGGAAATTGTGGAGTAAATCCACTGAACAACCGCAGCATCAAGGGTGTCCCAGAGCTCCTGTTCATCATCGGTGAGAGGGGAGGCCGGGATTTCCTTGCCATCAGTGCCGGTTTTAGGTTTGGGAGGGATAATATGGTGAAGAACCTTGTGAGACCGGCAATGAACTTTGAAGAGTTCTGCCCAATTAGCGTATTGTACGTTTTCAGTTTCCAAGACGATGGGGACATGAGTACGTATATTGGAGACGGTGAGGGCAGGATGAAAGGAGGAGGAGGAGGAGGATGATTCCTTGGAAGAGGCCGAGCCGGTCATGGTGAACTGGTGCGGCAGGGATGAGGTTACGGCAAGAAAGAGTTTATATATATATGGTAGGCGGAAGAATTAATTAATTTAATTAATAAATTAATTAATGGAGCACGGATATGTGTATGAGTAGCTCATGTGCCGCAGCAAAGAAGAGGGAGTAATTAATTAATTGAGCAGAGGGCTTAGTAGCGCAGGTGCGGCAAGAATGAAACAAGATGCGGCAAGCAAGACGATAAATATATATATCTGCGGCAGTGTTTGGACGGGAAGAAAGAAAAATTTGGGGAGAGAGAGGCGGAAGCTAGGTTTTAGGATCGACCTAGTATGATACCATAATAGAATATGAATCGTTGCCTTCTCATTCACTGGAAAGGGGTATAAATACAATACAAGATCCACGATTCTAGCCTATAATTTAGGACCGATATACATCTCTATATTTACGAATATTACACAAGATATATACTAGTATAATCTAACATCTCAATCACAGTTAACCTATATCTTAGAATTCCCAACTTCTCTAACTGGCGTAAGGTAAGGGCTCTTCCCTTCTTATTAGATGTTCTACTTCATATTTAATTTATTTTTTACCAAAGCTATGCCAATTTTCTTATACTGTACGTGAAGTCTCTGCAAAAAGACACAATAGCACATTATGGTACATTACAAAACGCATAATTCAAGTTCACAAATCACCAAAACTCGGTAGATATATAGTGACCATATATTACTATGGTGCATAAACAATTTCTCTTTTTGTGGATATCAGGAGGCAATAATGGGCTAGCTAGCTAAAGCAAAGAGTGAACTTATTCATCTATTTTTAACCCATAATTCAACAACCCAAAGACACACACTTGGTCTCGAAACATGAAGCAAAACAGAAGCTTTCCTAATTCGTTGGGCAATATTGGAGTAGTAAATGTTGAGGGAAAGAAAACAAGAATTGTGAAATACTTGTAGCAAGCGGGATTAGATTATAGAAAAGGAAAATGGAGATTAAGCAAGCAGCAACCTTTCTGCGAGGGTTAGAGAGGCGATGAGCAAGAAATCGGAGTTGATCAGGCAGAGGTATGCCACCATAAACATCTCGAAACTTGACAAAGAGATAGGGATCTCCGCCTCCGGTGTGTAGCCTCTGTCTGTCACCATTTCCACTACCGTCCGCAGGGCAAAGTAGAAGCGCTGGCTCTCCACAGTGCCGTTGTCCAGCAGGGTCGCAATGCAGGCTCCGGCGTTGGTGACGGTGTCATCCGACATGCGTGTTTAGTGTTGTGTGGTACAGTATTGAGAAGAAGAGAGAAGAGGGTGTCGTTTTTTGTCTGTTGTGAGTGTCCAATTTTTTTCTGAGATAAATAAAGCGTCCAATTCAAACAGAATGTAGTAGTACGAAGAGAATCAAACAAATCGAATCGTTCGTTTGTTTTCTTCTTCACCTAGTACAAGTACAAACAACTCTGAACTTCCTTTATTTCATTCTTTTTGTTTGCTTTATTTGCCAACTCAAATGACAAATCAATCGGGTTAAATTGATTTTTTTTAGAGAGAAGAAGTTCAAGTTGAAGTTGAAGTTGCAAGAACCGAGAATATATAAATCGGGCTTGTACGATTCAAAATACTCAATTGCATTATAGTCAACATTGTGTTGAACTAAAGAAAATCAATCCGATTTGAAAATGACCGTTCTGCAACCTTGTTGAATAGACAAATGCACCACTAATCTAAATGCACAAGCCTCAAAAAATTCTGGACTTAAAAATTGTTGTAGTACCTCGCCATGGCGAGCCACTAGCCCATCAGAATCATGTAAAATAAAACCCCAAACCTACCTAAGAATTGTCTCTATAAAACACAACGTCTAAAGCACTTTATGGACTTAAATACTGTTATATTACCTCGTGCATGATGAGCCACCAGCCCATCAGAATCATCACGTACAATAATCCCCAAACCTACATGAGAGTTGTCTCTAGAAAACACAACGTCTAAATTAACTTTGTACCAACTAGTTTGTGGCGCAACCTAGCACAGGATGATGTTGCACATCCATGCCCAACACAATATAGCAGAAACATCCGTTAAATAGTGACGAGCAAACTCATAGACAAACAGTGGAGAGTTCATGGGCCGCCGCGATTACTCATGAGTTGTTCCAGGGTGATATGATGGCTCCACATACCAACATGTGTTATATCTGCACATTTTATTCTCACTCGTGCACACACCAAAAATTTCCAACTAAGTCGCCGATTTTACTATTTTAGGATTGATCTAACATCAAACTTTATTGATATGATTAGCATTTTTTACCTCTTTAAGTTTACTAAATTTTCCTTAATTAATCATGCTTAGACTAAACTAAATTGAAGTTATTGCAGTTACCAACTTTTACCAATAAACCGACTATAAATCAGGCTTAGCCCGATATCGAGGCCCAAATGTGAGAAAATACATTTAAAAGAAAAAAAGAGAAGAAAAATATATTTACAGGCCAAAACTCAAAAGAACCCTAAATGCCCAATCTTTGGTGTATGGAGTACAATTCTCACACTAATCCGTAACAATGGAGATAGAGAAGAAAAAATCATCGTACCCTAAAAAATTCAACAGACCTCACATCAACAATCTGGACGATGGTTGTCTTATGCACATTTTCAGCTTCCTCTCCCCAATTCCAGGTATACATTGATTACATTCAATTCTTATCACCAATTTGTTTTTACCCTTTGTAATATTTGGAAGCTGTAGTGTTGAACAAGTTCTGATTTTTCATTCAATTTCATTCAAATCCTTGCCTTTTCGGATTTGTTGCAGCTGAATTTTATCCCCAGTAGGTTTATCTTCTTATTTTTTGAATTAAACTGCCTATGATCGAGTTTTGTCTGGTTAGAGTCATGAAATTTAACCTAATTAGAGTAATTCATAAGCTTAAACTCATTAAGGAGCTCACTTTTTTGTGATCATAGTGGTTCGGGTCGGGTATGTCGGTTGGTTGTTAATTGGTTCATTATGTTTGATTTCCTTCTGTATTTGTTAGACCCCTTTAGGTATACATTGATTTTAAGTTTATCCTCTTGATTTTTGAATCTTCGAATTGAAGGCATTTAAAAGCTTGTTTGTTATCAAGTGATATTGATAAACTACCTTGTATTGCATTAGTTATGCTTGCCTAGTGTTCTGTCATGTAGTGCTGTTGAGTTGCAGATCGGTATAACACCGCCCTCGTTTGCCACAGATGGCGCTTCCTGGCTTGTCATCCCCAGCTGTGGCTAAGAGTAGACCGTTCTGTCAAGGATTTATCTGAGCCAGGAGTCTTCCCCAACATTGAAACGGCTGTGTCTGCAGCCAGGTGAGTGAAGCTGTATGTTTGCTTGTGGCTTGACTATAGTGTCTGATTTAATGCTAGCGTTTCTAGTTTTGACCACGTGTACTGATATGCAGGCCTGGAGACACTATACTTGTTGCAGCTGGAGGTATCCATCGGACATCCAATATCCAGATCAAAAAGCCTCTTTGCCTGGTAATATTTGGGATCTTTTGGTTAGAAATCTGTGACAACTTTATATCTATGTGATAAATTACTGAACAATTGAAACGTAATTTCCTATATTGTTAGGAAAGTTACTTGTTGTGGGAAAGTTCAGTTATCATATGATTACTTGATTATGAGTTAATGAGTTTGACCACAGCTAGCTAAAAGTAAATAGTTTATCGTTAAGATCTGAATGAAAGAACATCCGCTGCCCATCGTCTTATTATCCGCATCCTTGTTTGCTTCTTTTTTCTTGTGCCTTTCCAAGATGGTGGTCAATTTCATATTGGATCAATCTTAGTTCCATCATTCATCTCTGGTGAAAGGGACTCCTTATGTGTTTCCATTTCTATGTTTCTCCCCTTTTTTATTTTCGTGACTGCTGTAGTACTGATGGAGAGTGAGGAGAGATGATTTATTTTGCATTGGTGTTACAAATTGAGTCATGTGTACTTTGCTGGTTTATCCTTCACCATTTTATTGATGAATGCCTTTTCCTCAGGTTGGTGCCGGTGATCTGCCTGATGATACTACACTCATATGCTCCCGCGGTTCTGACAGGTTTGTTACATTTTCCTTGCTTTTTGCTGTGAAATTGTGAAGGATTTCTTCTCTTATTACATTTCATATGAGTTGCTGCAGTATAGGACTTCTTCTCAGGTTCAAACTAGGTTGTCGAAAAACTATGTTGCCCCTTATTATCTCCCACCCCACCCACTACCCACATACGCACTCCCCCCGTGCACACACAAAAAGTAAAAATACGAAACAACTAAATATAAGTATGTAAAACACTAAAAACATAATGTCCTATTTAGGAATTTAGCAGGTGGGTGACAAGGGTTCTCAAAGTATAGCTCATCTATGATATTATTGGCCAAGTATGGGGATTATGTAATCTCAACCTTCACTAAAATTAAATTTTTTTCATGCTTGGGGTAGTGCATTGGAGTTTTTGTCAACCTGCAAACTGGCTAACTTGACCGTGAGAGCCGAACTTGGTTGCTGTCTCCTCCATAGGAGCGGGAGGCTTACAATCGATGGTTGTATTCTTCAGTGTGAATCACATCCTCTCGACCATCTCTCTCATGCAATAGTAACAACAGCAAACAATACTCCTAATCTAGAGGTATCATCTGTGGTTAAGAATTCTAGGGATTCTGTGTCTGTGACGCGGACCAGAATTGAAGGTGGTGCCAAGGCTGTGTTGACCAGTGGAACTCTATCACTCCAGCAAGTCCGGGTCATATATACACGAACTTCCTTGTTTTTCTGGTTTAATGTGTCACAAAAGCCTGTCCTTGCACAAGGATGACATACAATGGTGAATTTCTACACTGTTGACTTGGATCTGTAGGTGGTTGTATCTGCGTGTGTAATTTAATTTACTTAGTTTTATGTAGTTTTAACTGTGACTCTTTTAATAAAACTTTTGTTTATGTAGTTTTTTTATTGTTCCTTCTCTCTTTCAATAAAAGGCTTGTATAAGTAGTAGTACTCCGGTAGATAGATAGTATCTGTACTGTACGTTTCCACCAGTGTGTATTGAAATTTTACAAGCAGATGTTGCATTGGTCCATGAGTTTACAAACATATGCCTAGCAGCCTTCCTTCGTACAAGTTTCCATGGTGATGTATATGTTTACTATTTTGCTCAGACTCGTCTACGACCTAGTGGATAAACAAATGGAATCATGGTGCTGATGGCAATTTGTTGGTTTTTGGTTTTTGGCTTCTGGTGCACATTCAATTATCTCTGCCTTTTCATCACCCCTTAGAGCTTCAGTATCCATGTTGCAGAATTTACAAACTCTGCTGCTAAAAGAAAAGTCAGAAAGCGAGCCAGCCGTACCACCATGGGTATGGAAATATCATTTCTTGGACATCTAGTCGTACATCTACACATCAAACAAAGTCATCTGGGTTGGTGAGACTCACGGGGAAGAATCTTTTGTTCTCCGAAGCACACAAAATGGCACCATGCTTAGCGGTGTGCCAACTGTAGAAAACCTTGTTTTTAGCTGTCCTATTATTCTTGTGGCCTGGAAATCACTTCTCTGCTGGTATATATGGTGAAAGATCAAAGATATGTTACTGTATCAAGTATCTGTGTTGACCAGAAAAGAATCCTAAGAAGCGGCTACTCTATTTAAGATACTTTTTGGCAGAATTTGTATATGCAGTTGTGATCGAGTGTAATATGCAAATTTTCCAATGTAAATAACAAAAGTTTTACACAAATACAGCAGCTGGTGGTTCACAAATTAGAAAGGAGATATTTTGCTGATCCCAAATTGAATGCCATCTGCTGCTCTTTCTTTGATTATCCTAGCATTGCATAGGCTTAGTTTTCCTGTTTTGGTCTTTTAGCTAGCTGTGATGGTTATAGTTTGTGCTTGATGTCGAAATGTTTGTAATTGGGTAGTTTTATGATTTCTTTTGGACTTTCATTAAGAGTAAAGGAACCGTGAAACTGATGCAATGAATGGGTTGTGCATACGATTCCTTAAACTACGACCCTTGTTAACAGGTAAAACACGTATTAATGAAGTGTCCGGTTTCTTTATTATACATTTTTAGGTTACTCTTACTTACGAATTCACTAGGCAAATGATAGCTCTGATAAACTTCTCTCCTCTGGATGGTAGTGTTTTCTATTTTCTGCATAATTTAGCAAAATCGATTATATAATGTTTGGTGAAGACTACAAAAATTAGCAAAATCGGATCAGTTGCAGCATCTTCTCTGTTCTTGAGTGTCTCAACACTGAATTTGTTGTTAGGATCTAGTATAGTTCAAGTAACCTCAGTTTCCTCGTGAAACAAAAACATGGTTTTTTTTTAGAGCAAGATAAAATGAGATAGAAGAAATTAATACATATAGAGAAAATTACATTTTAGGTGGTTTTTTAGTAGTACCCATATCGTTTCAAATTCCACTAGAAATGTCAAAATTGAATAACTAGTGATACAACAATTACATTCTAGTCCATTTTTAGGTTGACAATCAAAATTCAATTTTGACAATCAAATATGCATTAAAACTTTAATTTTAAAAAAGATAAAAAACAGAAATATAACTTAAAATATCTATTCTTTTTTATTTAAGTTATTTTTCTAAATAACATGATGCATTTTTTCCTGGAAAAACCAAATAGAAAAATACCTTACTCCGTAATCCGTATATTGTATTTGACTGTCGGTAATCCGGTATTTTACTGTTGCAGGAGTAGTAAACTGGTAGTACTACATTTTTAGTCACGTGAGATAGCACGTGACCAAGGAGAATCAGTCTCCTGCAACAACAACGACAGACATTTTTACCCATTTTTAATACGGTAAAGCTCTAAAGCTCTAAATTGATTCGAAAATAATATTAAACCCCCTTTTCCACAAACACTGAGAAGAGAAAAAGAAGAAGGGAATCACAAAAAAAAAAAAAAAGTATACTACCATAAACCCTAATCGCGATCCAGATTAGGGTTCTTCAATCGCTCGATCGAGATGATATCAATCTGACATCATCACAATCCGTTCGCCATGGATTTTTCGGAGCTTGAAGCAACCGAAGGACTGCGTTGGTCATGGCACTCATGGCCCATTTCCAAGCCCGAGGTTTCATCTCTCGTAATTCCACTCTCGGTCATGTGTACTCCATTAATGCCATTCGCCGAGCTTCCGATCATTACCTACGAGCCACTCACCTGCTCCCAATGTGGTGCGTTTTTGAACCCCTATGCTCGGATTGACCACACATCGAGGCTCTGGGTTTGCCCCTTTTGCAATAAGAAGAATTGGTTCCCCAAATTCTACACTAGAATCAAGGAGGACGGTATTCCTGCTGAGCTGTTTCCCACTTACAGCACTGTTGAGTATCATTTCAGTTCGGGGTATGCTTCAGGATTGGGGTTGGGGAGGAGTGCCAGTGGGCCTTTGGGTTTGAAGTCCAGTAGCGGTTCGTTTTCGAGCCTGTCTGCTTATTCTGGGTCAGGGCTAGGTTTGGATAGTAGGGCGGGGTTTGGAGCTGGTCCTGGACCTGCATTTGTGTTTGTTGTGGATGGTTGTTCCTCGGAGGAGGAGCTTGCAGCATTGAAGAAGGAGTTGCTGCATGTAGTGTCGTGCTTGCCGGAGAATACCTTGGTTGGGTTGGTTGTTTTTGATGCCATGGTGAGGGTTTATGATTTGGGGTTTTCTGAGTGTACGAGGGTAGTTGTTTTTCATGGGGAGCGCGATGTTTCGTCTGAGCAGGTATGCTTATCTTTCAAGGAAATGTATTAGATGTTTTATGTTGTGTGATTTGATTTCGAGGATAATGCTTGATGCTTATTGTTAGCTAATGCTTGATGCTTTTGTATATGTGGCATGCTGGAGGTGCTTTTAGTTTATGTTGCACTGCATATGCTCATTATTGCTGGCTTGCACAGCTTGGCTTCGCCATTTTTTAATTGAATCGTGCAGTTAAAAGTACTCTAGTTTTGCTAAATGCGGTGGCTACATAAAACATAGAATTCTAAATTTATAAGAAGAATGTCAAAGCTATTTAAGCATATCAAAGAATATTTTGGTTCAGTTGGACAAAGAACTTCATGGATTGAATCTAACCACGCATGTCCTTGCATGCTGTTTTGGGGCTAAAAGATCAACTACCTTATTCCTGTTTCCGATAATAAATACTCCTACTAGATAGTAAATAATCTGTCATTCATTCCAGAAACAGGAGTTATAGAAGTAGATCGGTTCTGATAGTAATGTGTACCTATTGTCTCTTGTCTTCGTGATCTCATCTTGTCTATTATGAACAAGATATGGTTGCAGGATCTATTTTGTATGTTAGCAGCTCATGAGGTTTGATGCCTAATTGTTGTCAGGCTAAACAGCTGCTTGGCATCCAGCAGTCTCCTGGAAGGACATCAGCTGTACAAAAACAAGGGTTTCTTTTGCCTGTGTCTGAATGTGAGTTCAGCATCACATCGGCAATCGAAGAAATCCAATCTTCACCTTTGGTCAAGCCAGGAAATCGCCCTCTCCGGTCTACGGGAGTTGCAATAGCAGTGGCTATTGGGCTTCTAGAAGGATGCTTGATAAATACCGGTTCTCGTGTGATGGTCTTCACCTCTGGACCAGCGACCATTGGCCCTGGGATGATTGTTAATCCAGATCTTCGCGAATCTATTAGAAACCATCGGGACCTCAACAATGGCCATGCTTCCCATTATAGAAAATCTAGTCAGTTCTACGAAAAAGTATCTCACAGATTATCTGAATCATCTATAATTCTTGATCTGTTTGCCTGTTCTCTCGATCAGGTTGGAGCTGCTGAGTTAAAAATAGCAGTTGAAAATTCAGGTGGTTTCATGATGTTAGGGGAGTCATTTGAATCTGAGCAGTTCCAGAAATGCTTGCTTAAGATGTTTCAACTTGATGACGATGGAAATTTAAAGATGTTCTTTGACGCAACCATTGAGATAGTAACAAGTAAAGACGTGAAAATCTGTGGAGCCCTTGGTCCCTGCGTATCTGTCCAGAAGAAGAGTGATTCAGTAAGTAACAATGAAATTGGTATAGGTGGTACGCACATTTGGAAGCTAGGTACACTCACTGGTAATACATGCATTGCTTTTTTCTTCGAAGTGGCTAATGAACAAAAACCAGAACCTAGCTCTGTATTTTTCATACAGTTCATAACACGTTATAGATGTAGTAATATGGGACTTCGAAAGAGGGTGATCACCGCCGCTAGGAGATGGGTTGGTAAAAATTTACCCGAAATTACTTCAGGATTTGATCAGGAGACTGCAGCTTCAGTTATGGCCAAACTAACCAACCACAAGGCTCAGAAGGATTTCGCTCATGATGTCATCAGATGGTTGGATAAGATGCTGATACGTTTTGCAGCTAAGTTTGGGGATTATGTGCAGGAAGATCCGTCAACATTCCGTCTTTCGAGCAACTTTTCCTTATATCCACAGTTTATATATTACTTGAGGAGATCACAATTTCTCGATGTATTCAACAGCACACCGGATGAGACAGCTTATTTCCGACTGATGTTAAACCGTGAAGGGGTGGTCAACACTCTTATTATGGTCCAGCCTACTCTTTTTCAATATTCATTTGATGGGCCACCAGTTCCAGTACTCTTGGACGTATGCTCCATCTCCCCAGATGTGATCTTGCTTTTCGATTCTTTCTTTTATGTTGTGGTTCACTATGGTTCTAAGATTGCACAGTGGAGAAAGCTTGGATATGAAAGGGATCCCAGCCATGAGAGTTTTAAGAACCTTCTAGAAGCTCCACAACTCGATGCAGAACAATTGGTGGCTGATAGATTTCCAGTGCCAAAACTTGTAAAGTGCGACCAGCATAGCAGTCAGGCAAGGTTTCTTCTTGCCAAGTTAAATCCATCTGTTACTCAGAATTCAACATACATAGAAGGTTCAGAACTTATATTCACAGATGACATAAGCTTGCAAGTATTCATCGAGCACTTGCAGGCTTTGGCAGTTCAGGGTTAGTCCAGTATACATGTCATTGCCAACTGCTTTATAATGTGAAACATTGTTGTATAATTGTAACTTAAGGGTATAGTGTAATTAGAAAGAGTGTTTGAAGATTCACTTTATTGTGTATTAGAGTGGCAATTTTGTTTTGGTTTTTTTTTCGACTTTTAGTGGTTGTTAGTGATAATCAAGTTTTATCACGAGCATATTGTGGTTCATGAACCGTCTTTAAGCTCTACTTGCATAGTTGTGCATGACTATATGGGGTTTCTAAAAGGGGCAATCAGTGACCTGCTACTGCCCATGTTTGGAGTACCCTGTCAGTTTCTTAATGCTCACAGGTCTATGAAGCAGGCTTCTTATTCCTGTATTCTAATAAATTATTAGATGAAACAACTTTGAGATTACCACCTGTTCCCAGTAATGAAAAGCATCACTTTTTTCATTCCTAGAACTGGAGGATTACATGTATGTTGCAGACCGGTTTGCGCGAGTTTACAAACTGCTGCTTTTACAGATGCATAAGCTAGCGCACTAAATTGATCCGAATAAAGATAATTTGATCATTCAAGACACTTTCGGCTAAAACGGACACATCCTTGGGTAGAAATAATAGGACAGGTACTTGTGGCTCATACTGCCTGGTTGCTAATAATACATTCCCAAAGTAACATGGTGAACATCATTAGTTCCAAGGTTCATACTTCATATCACTAGTAATCATACTAATACATGTAGGAATTAGCTAGGCACAACATATTCGGACTCCTCAACATGTTTGAGGCATAGACAAGGAGAGTTTGCCTCCTCAGTATCACAGGACACGATAGAAGAACCATTAGTGCTCAATGAACATATCTACTTCTACAGATGAAATCATAGGCAGGCATTTCCAGAGACTACTGCTCCTTCCAAATCCTACCGGTGACCCTGAGCTTCAACTCTTTCCTGTCTCCACCAGAGAAGAAGAGTGCCATGTTACGCTGAATGATGAGACCATCAAAACTATCACGGACCTTACGGTGACTATCCCTTATGCTCCTCGGCACTCCTTGCCATATCATCTTCCTTCCATTGCCTCCCACTTCAAGGCTATAGCTATAATTTTTTGCCTCATTATCATCACCCATGAACCGCAAAAATGCTATGTAAACTGGTGCCATTCCAAGCTGAAATGCTTCAAAGTGAAGACAGAAATATTGCCCAAAACAACTGAAAACCTGAAATGAAGAATTAAAAAGAAAAGGTCACTCACTCATGGAAACCAGAAGAGTGTGTGAAATTATTGATGAAGAAAATATTACAAGCAATTGTTTCTACTTTTCTTATTCTTCGTTTTGCCTTTTTTGGGGTTAATAAGTTCAATGAACCTTCAGGGATACAAGAATTGATTATACCCAAAATAGGGATTAATGCATCTAGAAAAACATTAAGGACAAAGTGGCAAATCCATAGGGTTGAGTAGTTCACAAAATAGTTTTGTGTGTACAAAACCAGAAGGGTGATACAAAACTTACTGTGAGCATCCATGTGGCATTCTCAACCTCATGTGGATTGGACTTCACATAGCGATGATTAAAAGTACTGCCATTATGCATGTCAACTTTGTGATCATCTTTCAAATGATTCACAAGAAATGGGATATCACCAATAACAGAGCACTCAGAACCCGCATAAGGACAATTGTAAGGTCTAAAAATGCATTGGGATTCGTGTTTGAGCTTGCTGTAGTACGGATAGATGCCGATGCACCCGTAATTCTGATATTTACATGGAAGCTCCAGGGAAGCAGCCACTTTTTCCAGTGCAAGACATCTGATATTACCAAGTTCATGCCTGCAAGTTGGACATCGGTTGTGCACTCTTGGTTTGCAACCAGAACACAGTGTGTGGCCATTGGAACACTGCATTTATCAAAAGCATTATGAGATGAAATATATCTCGAGTTCCAGGACAGACGTGAAAGGAAAATTATCCATCAAGCTTTCAAGTCAATGCTACTATATTCTGTCGGTGCACTAGAACTTAGTCTTAAACCTATTCTCTAATGGTGCAAAAAACAATATTCCTTAAACCTAATCAATAACAAGTAAAACTAGAAGAGTCTACTCTGACAGACGATGCCTAACGGTAACTTAAAAGCCTTGGCCTTGCAATATCAAATGTAATTCTCTTTGCCACTCTGAATATTCTAAACGTTAGTCCTTAACTCAATGTTTTAATGCAGGAAAACCCTAGACTTTGTTTTGAGACACAACACATCTCAGTTCAGAAATCAGAATCAAAACACCATTTCCTCATTCAAACCCAAATAAAATAATTACGATGTGAGTACTCAAGTGCCATGTGCATAATATCCTAGAACACTATAGAACATGAAATTTATGATATCCCTCCATAAAAAAGGAATTCTCTAAACCATGAAAACCAGAAATCCATATCGATGTATCACCAAAAAGTAACACAACCGGTACAAGCATGAATGAGAGGGCCTCCATCCTTAGTTTCAAAAGAGGATAATAGTACCTGATGGATAGGTGGATACATAGCATTCAAGCACACTGGACATTCCAAAAGGTCACGAACACTACTTGAGACAGTCAAATTAGGTTTTGCAACACTTTGAGAACCGTCATTGACAAGTTCAGCCACATCCAACATTTCATTTTCAGGTGGATCTATGACTTCCGGTTTACTTCGCAGTTCATCAAAGTAGGAAGTTCCGCTTGCCATTTGAAGTTTGAACAATGCCCGATCAATACCTGCAGTCCTGCACATCGCGTAACTCCGTTGGTTACAAAACGTAGTCCTTGCTCTTAATTTAACAACGTTAAATAGATAAACCAGTCAGTCTTAACAAAAACATAAAATCTTGCTTTGGGCAAATCAGATTCTAGTTAAACATACATACCCACTCTATCCCTCTGACTTCCGATAAAACATTACGAACAGTAACTAGGTCATCTACTCTATCCAAGAAAAATAAACAAAAAGGCCAGATAAACCCACATGTAGTTCTTAAGTTCTGTATATCTGAGATTAATATATAGAATTGGACAAAATTTTAAGCCATCGGTGATCCCTTCATCACATCACAGACAAAATTATAACAGACGCCGATAATTGCGGCCACAAAAACCCACATTATCCCCGAATGTAGACACAACCAGAAAATAAAGGAAGAATTATGCCTAAAATCACAAAATGTGCAAGATGCAAGAAAATAAACTCCGGCAACTAATAAACCCCTAGAAGCTTCTCCAGGTCAACATAGCAAACCAAAATCAACACGAGATCAATTCCAGTCCTATATAAAAAAATCACTGAAACTCCAAAAAGCACCAGAACAAGAGAAATCAAAGTCGAAAAGGAACGAGGCAATTACCTAGAATTGAGAACAGATTACTACTGCGTTGAAATGAAGAACCGAGACGATGAAGAATGCAAGAGCCCTAACATAACCCTAGAATCCGAGGCGAAGTCAATAATGAGTATGAAGTTGGAAATTTCTCTGTAAATAAAGGTCGGCAAATTGTGATACTGTGATTAAATTATTTTTTAATTTTAGATTAAATTTGCGATTGAGTTTAGAAAGACGACAAAGAAAGAAAATGGAAAATGGTGTGTGTTGGTAAATGGTATGAATGGGGGAGTCAAGTATGGAGAAATTTGAATTAAAGCCGTCGTCGGGATTGGAAATAGGAGGATGAGGAGGAGCGTGTGGTGTGGGACCCTCTCTCTCTCTCCGGGTTTTTTAGATACTTACAAAAAGGAGAGGTTCAAAACCGTGGGACCGACCCCTACCTAATTCTCAAACAAACGTTATTACATTACTTTAAACTCTACAAATACAGGAAAATGAAAAAAATATTTTGAGATTTTCTTAGGTTCATAATCCATGTGTGAGTTTTAGGGGGTTTTGTTTTTTCATTGTCTTAAATATTCACCTACTTTTTTTTCTTTTTGGTTGGATATGTATGGTGGGAGGGTTTAAGGTTTAATAATGGTGGTAGTAGTTGTACGAAACGAAACAAAACGAAATACTTGATATTGATATGTTGTTTTTCAAAATAATATATTTGTTTTATAAACATTTTTATAGGAGTTTGTAGAATGTGTGTGTTATTTGGTTTATTGATAGGATCCACGAATAAGGTATAAGTTAAAATTTGTGGAGATGTATACCGGACCAAAAAAGAATTATTTGTAAATTTATGAACATGTTCCATATCAATGAATGTTATGATCCTTATGGATACTTGTAACTTACATATCACTTTCAAAACAAATACTTTTGTGAGTTGTGGTAAAAAATAAATAAATAAATAAATAAAATTTGTTAAGTTATATTCATTATAGAGGTTGCGATGGACCATGTGTTAGAGACTTAACGTAACAAATGTAGACGGAAATAAGGGATGAAATTTCATGAATTCAATATTACCCTACACCATTGCATGTGATAGCAAACACGGACAACTTCCTCCCCAACACCCTTGAAATGTGATGGGGAGGGGGCCTCCTTATGTCAACAAAAATTACTAAATTAGTAGTCAAATATTATTAAAATAATGGTTATCGTCGACTTAGTTGGTGCCAGTCGGTTGGTGAAGAGATCAGGGTAATCTCTGATTAGCATCATAATGTCAACATACAACAAAACATGTTATCGATTTCTTATTCACTACTTTTTCTTCTGTTTGTTTTTTGTTTTCAAACTTGTACTTGAATCGGTCGGTTCATGATTTTGAACCACCGATTCATAAACCAAAATCGAAACCAATGGTTCTAATCTTAGTTACGTTCATAGGCATTGACCAACTCTAACAGGTACTTCATGAACTGAGAATTATCGGTTCAATGAACTGATTAGCTAGGTATGGTAATAATAGATTGAGCCAAGTGATCCTCACCAATCTATATCAAATGAAGTGAGTATGAGATATGAGAATTTGACATCGGAACGAGTATATTAAAGTTCATAAGGGACCATAAAAGACAAACATAGACATATGCGGATGATCGTTTGTTTAAAAGGCAAATGCCTCGCAATGAGTGCACGATCACATGTCTAACAGGTCAAAGTAGAACTTACACTTAGTGGTGATACATGTTCCCTATGACAAGTAACGTTAATCTATAGTAACTCAACTTAGATCACGACTTTTAACGAAAAACGTTAAAACAAAATATGTCAATTCATATAATTGGGAATCTAACCAGCCTTCTTATATTAAATGTTCCTCATAAATGACTATTTATCGTCTTATATTAAATGTGTCTAAAAAATAATTATTTATCGTCGTATATTAAATGTTCATCGGAAATGACTATTTATCATTTTACTCTCCAACCCCCCACACTTCAATTTTGTGACACAATACTTGCATATTTGTTGCATTTGAGTATTTTTTTCGAACTAGTTTCTTTTTACACCTCAACATTAATAGCTTCAGATGGGTAGCACATGAAAGTGAAGAAGTGATTTCGAGTAAATCTATTTGATTCATTAAAAAGTAAAGACATGAAAAGTTGAATAGGAAAAAACGAGCGAGAGTCAAAAGAGAAGGGAAGGGAAAGGTTTTCTCCTAACTACTTCTCATGCTTCGACCATTTCAAATTCTTATTCACTACTTTTCCCTTTGTTTGCTTATATATTATTTTTCTTAATAGAATCGGTCGGTTTACAATTTTGAACCATGAACTACCGATTCATAAAATCAGAACCAAAATCAATTTTAATTTTGATTACGTGTCATAGTTATTGACCAACTTGAACTTGTAGTTCATGAACCGAGAATCGTTGGTTCAATGAACCGGTCAGGTGTAGTAATAATGGACTAAGTCAAGTGATCATCATGAATCTATACCAGAAGTGAGTATGAGAAATCAACATCATAACAAGTAGAGTTAATCTCACATTAGTACCCTGATAGACGCCCTAATATCATATTTGTTCCCATTAGATCAACAATTACATCCTAGCACCTAAAAATGGATTTTTGGGTTGACTTTGCTGTAATTACACAATTGCCATTGGGTGATCAATTTCCATTGGGTGATCCAAACAAGACCTTAACTTTCTTTTTCTTTTTTCTTTGTTTCTTAAATTACATAATTTCTAAAACTTTATTACCCTATAAGCTTAATATTAAAAATGAAATATCACAAAAAGTAAAATATATATTAAAAAATAAAAATAAAAAAATTAAAGAAGATTGGAGCTCCGGTCATCGGAAGTTCACATCTCCGATTTGGGGCGTGAAGCTCCGATTCGAGCTTCACTGTAACAGTGAAGCTCCGATCGGAGCTTTCACTGTTACAGTGAAGCTCGGTCGGAGAGCTTCACTGTTTCCATGAGTGAAGCTCGATCGGAGCTTCACTGTTTCCATGAGTGAAGCTCGATCGAAGCTTCACTGTCGAGCTCCGGTACCGGATATAATTCCGGTACCGGAAAACTGAAGAAGAAGAAGATGAAAAAAAAAAAAGAAAAAAGAAAAAGGAAGAAAATAGAAAAGAATAAGGGTGAGAATAAAAAGAAAAAGGAAGAAAAAAAGAAAAAGAAAAATTATGAAAAATTCTTATTCAATCTATGAAAAATTATGAAAAAGAAAAAATTAAGAAAATCATATTTTTTCACTAAGGCTGTTTGGATCAGCCAAAATTCAATAATTGAAAAGTGAAAAAAAGTCAATTTTGGATGTCAAAATGTAATTGTAGTCTAGTGAGAACAAATATGATATTATAGTATTTTGCAGGGTACTAAAAATATATGGACCCTAACAAGTATATTAAAACTCAAAAGGGACCGTAAGAGACAAACATAGAGATGCGCGGAGGATTATTTATGTAAAGGCATTCGCCTCGCAATGAGTGTACGATGACATGTGTAACAGGCCAAAGTAGAATAGTGAGTGATGAATATACATTCCCTATGACCAGTAACGGTAATCTAATAACTAAACTTAAGATCACATCAACTTTTAACGAAAAACGTTAAACAAAATACTGCCAATTTATAGAATGGCGAATCTAATCCAATATTCTTATATTAAATGTTCCTCGAAAATTACTATTTATTTTCCTATATTAAATGTTTCTCGAAAATAACTATTTATCGGTTTACCCTCCAACCCCTCACACTTCAATTTGCACCATAAGGCTTGCATATTTGTTGCATTGAGTATTTTTGTTTTTTTATTGAACTTTCACAAAGTTTATATCATGAAGTTCTATCAAGAACAAATGCAAAATATTATCACTTTACTTGAATATGGTTAGAGCATTCCTTATGGTTTGGGGCTTAAATGAGACTATAAACATAGAAGCCAAAAAAAAGTCTCTTCCAAATTGAAGCATCCAATGGTTTGGTCGTTTGGGGCTTAATTTGCGCTTCTATGTGGACCCCATGTATCATATTTTACTCCATCAACCAATAAAAAAAATAAAAAAGTAATAATAATAGGAAGGGCTTAATTGGGGGTTACTATTTAGCATCCATTTTAAAGGGCTACTATTTAGTAGTCCAAAAAAGACTCCATTGGAGCTGTTTTTGGATTTTTTTTTAAAGTACAAATTAAGCCCAAAAAAAGCCTCTTTAAGGAGTGCTGAGAGAGAGTAGATAAAAATCTATGTTTGAGATCTCATCTCGGACGACCTCCTGAGAAGGGTCAACCCGGGTCATCTCGGACATTTGTCTCGGAGTTGTCTCGGAATAGAAAAAAAATACGTAAAATTATATATAACAAATACTATACATATTTATCAACAAATGACATAGAAAATTCAAACATAAATATCATATAAACTCATAGAAACCAAAATAAAGTCATAGACTCATAGTAGCATATCATTAGAACATTACAATGATCCAAATCAAACAAAGAAATTCAAACTTCAAACATTACAATGATTCAAATCAAACAAACAAGTTAAAGGTTCAAACATAACAATGATCCAAACAAACAAGTTCAAGGTTCAAACATAACAATGATCCAAACAAACAAGTTCAAGGTTCAAACAACTACAATCACATTTTTCCTTTTTAGCTGATCCTATTTTGAGTATTTTTCAATTTCTCCTAAAAAAAAATTTTTTAATTAAAAACCCGGGTTGACCCGGGTTAACCGGTCAAAAACTCGGAAAAATCCCGAGTTCCGAGATTTTTCAGTGTTTCGTCCCGCATAGGCTTCCGAGAAGCGGTTGAACCGGGTCAACCCGGGTTGACCCGGCGAGATCTCGAACATAGATAAAAATAAATTTTGAATAGATACGATGCATGCAATAAACGGAGATATTGGAAAAATGAGGGGGCAAAGTGTAGTTTCCCCCAAACGTTAATGATTAAACCCTTTTGAGTGTGAAACCTCTCTCTCTTACTCACCAGCTTTCTTTCACCTCTCTCGCTCGTATCTATACGCAATTACAGCTCAAATTCGCTCCATTGATAAAACCAAGGCCAAAATCCACTGCTCTCTCCACCAACCCAAGCAAACAGAATGCCGGACGTGCATTCTCTCGTCGACAAGCTCAAAAAACGGTATTCGAATCAAAACTCGGGTTATTTCTGTATTCGTCTGTGTTGTGCTTGCTTTTTTCTGATAATAAAATGTTATACAGTAAAATCGAGGGTTCTAAGGCCACGGCCAAGCTAACGGCGGAGCTTCTACGCTCATTCATTTCGCAGCAGAGGCTGCCGCAGAATAACCAGGCGGCGGTGCTGATTGAAGCCGTGAAAACTGTTGGAGAGAAGCTTATTGCAGCCAATCCTGTAGGTATGCAACTATTCCATGTATTGTTTTGATTTGTGCTGTATTTATCCGCCTTCGTTCTATGGTGATCTGGAGTCATTTTGAGAGTTTGCTGACTTGTTCATTGAATTTGTGCCGAGCAAGGTTTTAGAGCTTGAATGCCTGTGAGTTGTAATCGTATTGTTTTGTATTGCTGCATGGAGTTTTAGGGGAAATAGGAATTTTAAGGAAGATTAGGTATATTTGGGACTGAAATCAGTTTAAACTTTGATATGCAATACTAGCATTTTTCTGGTTACTTTCTTATGAGCAAAACATTTAGGATATTCTGTGTACATTTCATATTCAGTTGGGCTATAGGGCTTAGAATTTTGCATAATGGTTGCTACTGGAATATGCTTATTTACACAGAATTTTGTAACATTCTACAACTGGTAACTACTGCTTTCAGCATAAGAGTCTAAGATATCATAAGATCTTTCTTTAATCACTAAATGGACAGCTCCCTTCACAAGTTGATTTTCTGATATCTTCCTATAGTTGGATGCCTTGGCATGTCCGATTAGCCATGCGGTACTGTGATTGCTTCGTATATTTTCATTTGGATTCAAGCTGTGAATGTAATTTTTTAATGCTATTTTGACTGTAAATCAGATTCAGTGAAGTAGGTTCACAGGAAGACATTGCATTACATGTAGTTTCTTGATTCATTTAGCTCCACACCTTCTTGTATGATGAACCACACACTACTCATACTTATGTAGCTTTGCATGTTTCTTTTTTTTCTTCAGTAAATTTTAAAGTCCTTTTATACTTATAGGGTGGTCTGTTTAAAACAATTTCAATTTGGAGGCTCTTGTTTGAATTTGTTAAGGAGATATTACGGATTACTTGAATTGATTGGTTCCCACAGAATGGAAGAATGAAGCTATCTGCTATCCTAATTCAACCTCACAATAAGATCTATTTAGACTTGTTTTACTGTCTGAAAGAAAACATTCTTTTCGGTAATTTTTTTTCTGTATTTTTCAAATTGCCCTGTAGTGGGATCTCATCAACATTTTGACACCTTTTCCTCAGAGCTTGCAGTTGGCAACGTCGTACGTCGTGTTCTACACATTATACGTGAAGAAGATCTTTCCCTGGCCAGTGCTGCTGTTGGTGGGCTAAACCCATTAGCTGAGAGTGATGATGAGGATGATATGCTGCAGAGTGACCATCCAGTTCTTTCTGCTTCAGCTGTGACTGCTGCTGCTAGAAATGCATTAAGGCCACCTTCGCTGCAGTCCCTCCTTGAGGACGTGCCTCACATGGGAGCTGCCACACAGGCAACTTCTTCTGGGGGAGATTCTGAAGGAAAAAGCAAATGTATGTTCCCCAGAACTTGAATTAAACCTGATACTAGTGATAACTAATGATTTTTGTAAGACAAAAACTTGTAGGAGACAGTTTAACACACCTTTAACATTAGATGAAACCACATCACCACCCATCTTCCCTAATATGCGCACACGTGCACACACACGTGCATGCACACACACACACACACACACACACACACCAATATTAAGAATAACCAGACCTCCCACCCCATATGTTAGGCGCATTCCCCTAATTGCCTAATTTGCACCGTTCCAACTGTTAGATTGTCTAACACAAGTTCTTCTCTGTTTGAAATGTGTCTCTGTCTTTCTAAATTTATATTTAACGTTGATAAGTCTCTTTGTTTCAGCTGCTGATAGAAATTCAGTTACCCGAAAACTGAAGCATGATGTCATTGAGTCTGTCAATGAATTCATTCAAGAAATCTCTACTTGCCATGAACAAATATCAGAACAAGCTGTTGAACATATACATCACAAGTATGCTCTTGACAACTTACAGATATCACATAGAACAATGCAAAAGGACCTTTTAATATCGGACCACTGTTTTATTTCATATTTGTTATAACCATATGATGGATGGGCGTGGCTACATTTTCCAGTCCTTTTTCATTTTAAATGTTTTGACCTCTTCTCTAAAATAAGTCTATTCGTAATGCATTGCATATTAGATTCTCTACTTTCAATTTAATTTGTAGAAGTACGACTATGGAACTATCTAATATGAGAAAGATTTTCGCTTAGACTCTCTTGTGATGTCTCCTGCAAATCCCTCAGTTCCAGTTTTTACTCTTATCTGTTAAATCATAAATAGTCCTTCCTTCAAATTGTAGGAAGTTTAATGTCTAAAAAATTGAATGGTAACCCCAGAAATTCCAAAAACAAATGAGGGATGCATGTGGAAGACCTTAGAAAACTATAGTTCTGTTAGTTCCAGTATCTCGAGGGTCGAGATTATATTTTAGTTTAGCGATAGTTTGCATTTTAAAAGAAACCAATAGTACATAGGCCCTTTCATCTTCATATCATTTAGTATTACCATATAAATGTATCAAATATTTAAATGGAGAAAAAACAGGATAAAGATTTTCATATGGACTGGAAACTTGCTGATCAAGGATTCTGGTTTGATTTGGGAGTTCGGAATCTTCATCTCCTTTCCTCGGATCAAAATTTGCATTGAAATTAATTGTATTAATCACAAACTAGCAAGGCATTCATTCGTAAATGCACCTGCAATTTAGTAACTACCTAATAGTTTCCTGTCAACCTCACAGCTCGTTAGTGCATTTTATGAGATATTAGTTATAGCAGCATAACAATTTTTTTTTTCATCATGCTCAGTGAGGTGATCTTAACATTAGGGAGTTCAAGGACGGTGATGGAGTTTTTGTGCGCTGCGAAAGAGAAAAAGAGGTCATTTCGTGTTTTTGTCGCTGAAGGTGCTCCCAGGTTGTGTGTCTGAATAATTTTCTGGCCGGAGTTGTTTTTAAGTATTCAAATAACTGATATTTCTGCTATGGCGGTGTTGATTTCTAAATGTTTCTTTAATCTCGTTATCAGATACCAGGGCCATACTCTAGCCAAAGAACTGGCCGCAAGGGGGCTACAGACTACAGTTATTACCGATTCTGCAGTTTTTGCAATGATCTCTCGTGTCAACATGGTAAGACACCCTTGCAACTTTTGTTACTTTATTGCCCATCTCTTGATCTGAAAGCCATTAATTGAAGGTTATAGTTGGAGCGCATGCGGTCATGGCCAATGGTGGAGTTATAGCACCTGTTGGATTGCATATGGTGGCCCTAGCAGCTCAGAGGCATGCTGTCCCTTTTGTTGTACTTGCTGGGATTCACAAGGTATAGTGTTGGAAGGCTGTATGCTTCTTTTGTGTTGCTAGGTTATACTTCTTTCTAAGAAGTTTAATCTCTTGAATTTATTTTTCCATGAGAAGAAAAAAGAGGTTCGTTATATTACGTTTACTTTTGTGTCTAGCGTTTTCTGTTGCTATATTACAAAGCTGTTTGTCAATCTAAGGTCCATTATGAATAACTTTTACTGAGACAATGTAAAGGAGCTGGAAATCCTAAATTTTGTAAAAAGACAGGTCATATAAATATTTGAACATTAACCTTACCAAAGATCAAGTTTCTAAAGGGCCAAGTTTCCTAATATGATGATACTCCTTGGTTGATATTTACAGCAGCTTCGATATCATCACATTCTCTGTTTGGTAGACTACTAGTAATTTTTAGCTGTATCTTCATTTTTGGTTTTCAACTTTGTGGTTCTTTTACAATATGCAGTTGTGTCCTCTGTACCCTCACAATCCAGAGGAGTTACTAAATGAGCTCAAGTCCCCATCTGAGCTGCTGGACTTTGGACAATTCTCAGATTGTTTAGATTTTGGGAGTGGCACTGGTTCACCTCTTCTTCATGTTGTCAATCCTGCATTCGACTTTGTCCCGCCAAATCTTGTTAGCCTATTCATTACTGACATGTAAGTTCATCTCATTCTCATCCTACCCTACTGTGTAAATACCGGAAAGATGGTGCTTTATCTATTTCTGCTGGTTTGTTTGTACAGAGGTGGTCATAATCCTTCATACATGTACCGACTCATTGCTGATTATTACTCTGCTGATGATTTTGTGGTCCGGCCGAAATAAGATTCTTCAGATTCGTTTTAGAGTATTTTGCTTTGAAACCTGTTTGTAATTTTTCTCGTGTACTACTACTAAATACCTGGCTACCTGGAAAGTGTTTGCTATTTGACAGAAGCGTTAATGCATGTCATCTATTGATGGTCTGCAAATTTTGTTAAATGCATCGACTTCTATTATGCTACTACTATAGTATAACTAAACTGAAACCCAAACTAATCTGAACCTTCCCTCCTATACATGAAGGCAATGACTTTATTCCAACTAAATTTGGACAGAAGTATACAAGTACCAAATCAAGTTTTCATTACGTATAATAATGGAATTTATTAATAGGGACTACGAAGAAAGTTCCGAATCATGTCGGTGTATCTCTAGCCTGATGCATATCCAGATTCAGTTTCAAATTCAATATCATCCCAATAAGAAAACGTGGCAATGGGTTCTTTAGAGAATACTGTTTCATGAGTTGAGAGAATTCCCATCGAATTATCACTATGATAAATAGGTCATTTGAGAAATTTCAAATTTGAGAGTGATGTTTTCTTCAGAATTTTAAACATACCTCGTCATCTTGAGAAATTCCATCAACAACACAGAAGCGCAAAATCGCAGAACATGAATTGGACCTTGGAGGTGGTGCAGAACATGAATTGGACCTTGGAGGTGGAGCAGCCAACGGGCTACAAATATTCTGCCGTGCTTTTTTTTTTTTTATGTTGTTGCATAAAGTTAAATTTAATTGAAGGCCTGAGAGAGTATAGTACAGAATAAAAGGGGTATACCCCAGTTGAAAGCATACAATTCGATCCACACACAAATCCGAACTGTTCCAAACACAGATTGGTGCCTATCACAGCAGCTGGAATACTCAAAGCTCTAGACTACGTCTATGACCCGAGTAAAGCCTAACAACTCTACACTTAGTAGTACAGAAAGTCCATAATATTTATTCAACATCAATCTAACAGAATCACCACCGAGAGACTCCTACTTCATTCCAGCTTCAGGTAAACCTGTGACTGCCTCACCTCGATTTTTGATTTTTTTTGTGTGATATGCCAAATGTCCATTATAGCGCAAATAACGTAAAGTTTAAATATATAATTTCAGTTCATATGGTTAGTTACAAAAAGGTAATGTGTTGTATTGGATGTTTTGTTTCCAGTGGTATAAGTTATATGTATTTCTTACTGATCCAAGTTCGATTCACCTCTTAACGATTAATATTTCCTTAGTTTTTCATTTAAGTTTTCTAGTACATATCTTTCTATATTTTTCATTTCTACTCTTGCCCCTTTATTTTCTCTTAAGATATCATTTTATTTTATTAAAAAAAAAATATATAAAGTGATATAAAATGTCCTGTTTTGACTTTTTTCGGTCAACAACTTTTAACTTTGACTCACGATCACTCTTAAACTATAATGATAAAGTATATAACGAAATTATATTATGGAATTTTAGGTTCTATAGTATTAGCACCCCTTAGATCAACAATAACATTTTAGATCAATAATAACATTTTAGTACCAAAACTCTGACTGCCTACTAATTACAAGTTTGCCATTGCCTCAAAATGATTAAAACAAACATGCCCTTAAGGTAATAAATAGAATAAAAAAAACACTAAAGAAATGACAAACAAAAAATAAATAAAATAAAAATAAATAAATAAATTTAAAAATAAACTAAAATAATAAACTGTGGTGGTGGAACACCACCACATTTGGCTCCGCCCACCCTGTTGGAGAGACATGCTCCGAGTCTCCGCACATGGCGGAGCTACGCCATTTATGCAAATACGGATCAAAATTGATCCGATCAGAGTAGTTAAAGCTCCTATTGGAGCTAATATGCTATGATCGGAGCAGTATAGATCGGAGATAAACTGCTCCAATCATGTGGTACATTGTTGATTCAGTTACCACGTATATGATTCCGGCTACCCTGGTATATATCATGGAGTGTGGAGACATGCATCTCCTTCCTTGATCTATGATTACACTAGGAGCCCGTTTCAAAAAAATGATTACATTAGTAGTTCTTAATTGTGTTAGGAGTTCTTAATTATGTGTATATCTAATTACCTTGTGAATCATGCATTCACATAAATTGTTAAACGTAAAAAATGGTTGTTGTCTTAAATTCAAAACTTTATATCACTGAACGTTCAGTATGTAATAGTTAGATGACCATATAGATCAAAGTCTTCATGATTGGATTAGGCCAAGGGACTCACAAGAAGACCTGCCAAATGTATGACCAAGAATATAACTTAGCGTGCAGATAGAAGACCCGCTAAGGCAAGAGACCGACATATGGTCTACAACATTATTAGATATGTATATACTTTAAAAACGCATTTCAAAAAATGCAACAACAAAAAAGTAAGGGTAAATTAGATATTTCATCAAAACGCCCCAAAACAAACAGTATTTTACCAATCATAAAATGTCCATTTAAAATACATCATTAGATAGTTTTTCAATTTTTACCAAGCAGGATTTTTTTGCTTTTTTCTTTGGTCAAACCTCGTATTTTCACCTGCAAAACGATTCCGGGCAGCTTCTGATGTATTTCGAAATGTTAACCGTTATTTGGTAAGGGTTTTTACCAATCAGGCCATTAGGTGGAACAGGCTGGTTTTGGAAGCAGCCATGGAAGGTACAGGGTTACCCATCCGTTTAATTCTCTACTTCGCCACCGACACTTAATTATACTCCAACAAAGAAAGAAAGATGTAAGCAGTGGTTCTCCTTTCCCTTTCACAGACTCCCTTTATTGCTCCACCATTTCAATAAAACCCAAATTAATCTTTGCATTTCAATCTCTTCTTCAAGTGTGGTTTTTGATTTCAGAAGAAAAATGGGAAGAAGGTTTCAAAAAAGCATGGGGGTGGCACTGGGTGTCTTCCTTGTGGCAATAATGTCGATGATGATGTTGACTAGTGTCGTGAATGGTGAAGAGAATAAGGAGATAATACGGAAGAAAGTAAAGGGGAAGACTGTGTGTGACCAAGGATGGGAATGCAAGGGGTTCTCAGTCTACTGCTGTAACCAGACCATATCAGATTTCTTCCAGACTTACCAGTTTGAGAATCTCTTCTCAAAGAGGAACACTCCCGTCGCCAAAGCTGTTGGCTTTTGGGATTACAGGTCATTCATAACTGCTGCCGCCCTCTATCAGCCCTTGGGCTTTGGGACTACTGGTGGCAAGACTATGCAGATGATGGAAGTTGCTGCCTTTCTTGCTCATGTCGGCGCTAAAACTAGCTGTCAGTTGATTGTTCTAGATCTCATATATATATTTCTCTGTTTCTGTTTTGGTTTTTATGCATGTGTTGAATCTGGAGATTAATTTGATTGACTAACTAACAATTGGCAAAATGCATATTTAATTTATAAATGGTGTTACAATTTTGTGTTATTGTCTTGTTTCTTGATTTTTGAGGTAGACTAGATATTGGGAATTGATATTTGATAGATGGGTGTAAATGCTAATATGTCTAGATGGTACCTGATTTGTTCTTCTTGTTGTTGTCGGTATCGGTATCTTTTTTATCAATCTGAAAAGTGAACATCTGATTCTTGGTATTTCGAAGATGACCTCAACTTAGTAACTCTGATATGTGGATTGAAAAGGGGGTTACTTTCGTAAGTGTTTTTCGACAGTTTCAGAAATTCCATGTTTATGTCTTCTTTATGAGCTGAAAATGGAGACATTTTCCAAACCATGACTTTTCCGCAAGTTATTTTTGTTCCTCTTGAGCTTTTAAGTGGAAATTGAAACCACCTGATGGTTGCATCTGAATTTCAGATCGGGTGCGTATAAGTGAGCGCATGTGTGTGTAATTCAGTTTACAAGGAATATGTATTAATCTAAATGTGTGACTTACTGGAAACCGTCTTACATTTGGTAGTTGTATTTTTGTCCAGTGCTTATTCTTTTCTGTTCCATGAATAATTGTATGGATTCTTAGATCATTTTAATGTCAATGCTTCATGTAGGTGAGCCGATGACCTAAATGAAATACAACTATTTTTGCTGCTTGTTGTTTTTCCAGTCATGCATATTGATTCCTATTCATTTTCATTCTGATTGTTCTTTTTCTAGAGATAAATGTTGCTTTGGCTTAAAGAATTATCTTCTTGATTTTTGCTCGAGTGAGGATCTAGTTTTAAGTTGGCGTCTTGCATTTTGTCGGTAATACAGGACTTGCTTCCATTTGTTTAGGCACTCTAGTCATCTCTTAGTTTCTTGATTTATGATGATGGGGTTCAGCTGATCATTTTAAAGCTAGTAGCATTTGCTAAGGTCCAGTGCAATGAGCACCACAAGGTTATACTAATCTGTTTGTTTTGGAGAACACTCACTATTTTTGCTCTCTTGACAAGTACTCTCGCACATCAGGCCTGGTCAGTTCCATGGAACTGGCGGTTCACGTTTCTATTTCCCCATATATGAGGAACCGTAACAGTAATCGCCTGTTACGGTTCTAGAACTGGGAATTGCCGATTCTTGGATTTAAAAAAAAATCTTTTTAAATGTTGAAAATAGAGTTGTCACACTTTAATTAATAGAACAACATCTCTAATTACGTTAGAGGAACCTCTAATATAATTAGAGTTGTTGCTCTAATCAGAGCAACTATTTAGAGTTGTAACAACTAAACTCTAATTCCACTGCACTCGTTTTGTCACAAGAATACTAAAATTTAACTAAACATTTCAACAAAAAATTGGGAGGTAGTTCTAATCAGGTTTGTCTTCTTAACAGCAATTGCATTATACCCTTGGTCTATCTTGTGGATGCTATTACAACAGTGGCTTGCTGGAAATTTATTTAACGTTGAGTTATTTTAATGGGATAGTCTTCTATTCCATACTGGCTTGTTCTTGTAAAGTAATACGTTTTATGATGCAGGTGGTTATGGAGTGGCTACTGGTGGACCATTGGCATGGGGTCTATGCTACAACAGGGAAATGAGCCCCCAACAAGGTTATTGTGATGAGTCCTACAAATACGAGTTCCCATGTGCCCCTGGTGCAGATTACTATGGTCGTGGTGCTATCCCAATCTACTGGTAATGGTTCTCTCTTTTTTCTTTGATACAGCATGTAGGGTTGATCTGCCTTTTCAAGCTGAAATTTTTTCAATTCATTTTAAAATGAAAAACTTGGTCATCTTTGGAATTGGATGACCCATGATTCATTAATTGGATGTGGTTTCCATCATACAAATGTTGTGCTATTTGACATGCAAGTATACTTTTGTTTGATGTTACATAAATTCTGGAGATGTAAAGACATTTAGATGAAATATGACAATTATATGAGCCTGCTTGCAAAATTTGAAGTCAAATTCTTGCAAAATCTAGTTTGTTTGTATAGCTGATTGTCCTAAATATGAGCTGAACTTGAGTCGAGCTCATTTTCTTTTTTGCAATCAAGCTCAAACTAATTGTTAAATGCTGGTTCTTTCCTACACTAAAGTTACACTAGTATTTATAATTCTTGCTTGTCCTCCCTCACACTACAGAGTTACAGAGGAGAAAACATAGCAACTTCACAGGAGCATTCATGATAGTAGATTTGTTTGACTCATTTTCTGGAAATTTGTTCCAGGAACTTCAACTACGGATATGTAGGTAAGGCCATCAAAGTAGATTTGCTGAATCATCCCGAATACATCGAACAAAATGCGACCTTGGCCTTTCAGGCAGCAATCTGGAGGTGGATGACACCTATCAAGAAGGGACAACCTACCTGTCATGAAGTGTTTGTTGGAGACTGGAAATCCACAAAGAACGATACTTTGTCCAAGCGACTTCCTGGATTTGGAAGCACCATGAATCTTTTGTATGGGGAAAGTGTTTGTGGTCAAGGCAATATTGATCCTATGAATGTTATCATATCCCATTACCTGTATTACCTTGACTTGATGGGTCTTGGTCGCGAGGTAGCTGGACCCAATGAAGTGCTCTCTTGTGCTGAGCAGAAAGCGTTTAATCCAGACAAGAAGGCGGCATCGTCATCATCTTGATCGGAAGAAAAGAAATAGCCACAGCTGTTTGTTTTGTCTGTTAAATGGATGCTATGCAATGATATACATATACAGTATATATATATTTGTGTCCAAGAACCATGTATGTAATTTGCCACCCCCTCTCTTGTAATTGTGTGATTATATAATTAGAGTGAATCATCAAATATTTTTATTCATCGTATCCAGAGTCAACCTGTCTGTTATACTGGTTTTTGTTGAGAATTACTATACTGTATAAATTAGTGATTTCAAGGAGCTGTAAGATTGTAGTACAATAATGGCATGTGCTTTGTGGATTATTTTGCTATATCATGTCTAGTATCCGTGCAACATTTCTACATCTCTCATCTTCACCTTACAAGACTATATTCCAACGATTGATTATTACTCAAGTCAATACCACCACCAAGTTGTGTATGGCCAAAACTTGAGGACTTGGTCGTGGAAATTTATAATATTTGGAGATTCTGAATTTCATCTTTCTTGCTGTTGGTTAGTGCATATCGCCATCCTCTCTTATGACAAGCAGAATGCCAACGTGTTTTACAATACAAAGCTGGTAAAAAAGTTGGATTCCATGCATACTCTAAGAACAATACTAGGCAGAAACCAAAAACAAAGAGCAAGCAAATGAATCGGGTCAATAGAATAAGATGAGATAGGGGAAATCGAAGTAAATTCTTATATGTGTCATTGCAAATTTGGTTTCTCATACACTCCATATAACGTAACACAATGGGCAATTAACAACAAACTCTAAACTGCCTAACATTCCTTAGATTTTCAATGCCATAACTTTCCCCATATTTGTTCTTCGTAAGCCTCATGCAAAGGCTAGCTAACCTATAGCACAAAAGCAGGAATAACCACAAAATATTGCTTACATTCTAACAATCCATAATTACATGCAAAGATGATCATGTACAAAACCTCATCTCTCAATAGACAAACGCAACGATGGGTACTTAATTAGTTGATGAGTACTAAAAATTAAAAATAATCTTTCACAAATTTTCTCTTTTTTTATGCCTGCTAGCTGCTGTAGCCAATATTCTACTATGTTTTTATCCTGTAGCTCTCATGAAAAGGCAACCATGTTGACTACTGATACACTACACCGACATTGTATTTGTTTGAAAACAATTCACATTTCAACTAAAAATGGTTCTCATTCAATATAGCTCATGTGTTTTAACATTAAATCCATGTTTACTTTTTCACTAAAACATTGCATGGTTTATAAATAGAACAAAACTGTGCTTTGCTAAAAAATTACATATGTTTCATGGTTCAATTT
This sequence comes from Plantago ovata, assembly GCA_028274465.1. Taxonomy (NCBI): domain Eukaryota; kingdom Viridiplantae; phylum Streptophyta; class Magnoliopsida; order Lamiales; family Plantaginaceae; genus Plantago; species Plantago ovata. The sequence goes on from CM051458.1 coordinate 96,477,478, forward strand.
TCAAATGTGGTTAATACTTTTTTTTCATAGATAAAAATGTGCTTGTTTATTTTTGTTTTTTTTTTCACCGACAAATAAGTAATTAGTTCACGAATAGGGTAGTTAAAATTTTCGATTATAAAAGAAAAAGAAAAAAAAGATATGGAGTATGGCTGAAATGATATTTTCGATAATAATCAATGATGAATTTATAATAAAATTTATAAGTAGTAGAGATAAACAAAGAGCACCAGGCTGAAATGATATTTAAAAGGAAAAGAAACCATTAAACGAATTAGTGAATTACATGCGGAAAGTAAAATAAATGGGGAAGGGGAAGTTACATGGCACGAAACTATATGAAAATTAATCGCAAGTGATTCCGTTTTGTGTGCATCGATTGATTGATATTAACTTAACCATCAATAGTGGTGGTGGTTACGTATGAATAAAATATTTAATTAAATTACAGTAACACAGTTTATTAAAGTGTGGCGTTTACGAAATTCATCTGAGTGCTAATAAGAGTGTAACACAGAAACCTCCAAATTGTCTAAAACCCTCCCTCCCTCATTCTACAGTACAATACAAAGCCACCCTCACGCACTCATGGCATCTACACCACCACCACCATCGCCATCCATGGAGTCTCTCGTACTGCAGCTCCACGACATCTCCGCCGTCAAATTCGGCAATTTCAAGCTCAAATCCGGCATCACTTCCCCAATCTACATCGACCTCCGCCTCATCGTCTCTTACCCTGCCCTCCTCCAGCAAATCTCCCAAACCCTCGTCTCCTCCCTCCCTTCCTCCACCCGCTACGACGTCGTATGTGGCGTTCCATACACCGCTCTCCCCATCGCCACCTGCATCTCCGTCGCCTCCGACATCCCCATGCTCATGCGCCGCAAGGAGGTTAAGGACTACGGCACTGCTAAAGCTATTGAAGGAGCCTTTTCACCTGATCAGATCTGCCTGATTGTCGAGGATCTCGTCACTAGCGGCGCTTCTGTCTTGGAGACAGCCGCGCCGCTCCGTTCCGTTGGCCTTAAAGTCACTGACGCTGTTGTCATGATTGACAGGTTTATTTCATTTTTTTTGTTTTTTGTTTTTGATTGTTTTCTATTTTGTGGAGTGAACTTTTACTTTCAGTCAGAGGATTGATTATATGACTAAACTTGAATAGATTCAAGTGGACAATTCACAGTATCTGTTCCATTTGTTTTTTCGGTTTTCCAAGTGAACAATTACTGATTTATTGCGTGATTATGTGATGAAAGTTGACTAGTGTAAAATTCTTAATGCACACAGGTTTACATTTTGTACTAGCATGATTTTATGGCACTTATACTCACCTAGTTTTTCAGTTATCCTTGGGTACACTTCCCCCTGTTTTGTTTCGGCTGTCTTTTTTAATTAATATTCATATGAACATTTAATTTCATTGTGTAGCGTGTAAGTGTATAGACATTATGAGTAGGCTAGAATATGCACATTATATAAACCAGGTTTAGAATGTTTTATTGATGAGTTATTGTTTTGGTATATATTTGGGGCAGGGAGCAAGGAGGGCGGGAGAACTTGGCAGCGAATGGGATCGCATTGCATGCAATGGTAAAGCTGACTGAAATGGTGAGGATTTTGAAGGAGAAGGGAAGAGTATCAGAGGAGACTGAGAAGATGGTCATGAAATTCTTGGAGGAGAACAGGAAGGTTGCAGTACCAGCACCTGCACCTGCTGAGAAGAAGCCTCTAGCTAGGATTCCATATGGAGAAAGGGCCAAGATGTCTAAGAATCCTACGGGAAAGAAAATGTTTGAGATTATGATGAAGAAGGAGTCTAATTTATGCGTAGCTGCTGATGTTGCTACTGCTGCTGAGTTGCTTGACCTTGCAGAAAAGGTGAGGACATGGATATCAACTCCATACATTTTGTATTTTGCATGTTAACATATCTATTATCTAGAATGTGAAATGACTTGCATAAATAAAGTTTCAATAATGTGAAATGACTTGCATAAAGTTTCAATTGAAGTGCAAACATCAAATGTGATAGCTGCTGAACCTAGTTGTGCCAATGGTATTGAATATTTTGTTGTTCTCACTCTCGTATGCAGAAATGAATTTAGAGTGTGGTTAGTTGATAGTTTTCCGTGGTTATGCAATTGGAGACTAATCAAGTAAGGGAAATTTATGGTCATCTATCAGTGTATTATGGAACTTTTAGTCATCTCATGGGCAATAGGCTTAGGCTTGGGAGAACCTTGATGCCAGCTCGTAGAGCTAATAAATGTTTCAGAAGTGTCTTTCTAGCATTTTACTGTCCACTCATGCCATTTCAAATCAAGGACTCAAAGGCCCTCCCTTTATTCTCTATTTTGTCTAGTCTGTTAACTGGATCATATTTGGCAAGCACTTATCTTTCTAATGATACTAGGATTGCTTTCCTGCCACTGCCATTGCTGAACATTTTTCTATTTACAGGTCGGACATGAGATCTGCATGTTGAAAACCCATGTTGATATATTTCCAGACTTCACGCCTGAGTTTGGATCTAAGCTTCGCTCGGTATTATTTCAACTTCACTGTTCTTGTTAATATCATTGAGTCTCACGTTCTTAAGATAGATAGAACCGTGTGTGCATTTTGTTAATATAATCCATATTGTTCATAGGCAACCAACCACAATCAGTTGAGCTAGGCAATTGGCATCTACTCATCAGAATTTGTTTTCCTGTTATTTTCATTTGACATATTTCATTTTTGGTGATTTTCTTAACTATAATAAACGGTAGTTTCAAACACAAGCTCCATTATATAGAACATGTACATACATATTGATTGTTAGAGAGAACGACTATTTATATTGTTGCATGTACGGAGTCAAAATTATGAGATGGAAGGGAAAACGAATAAATAATTTCTCTTAAAAAAAACTAAAGTTTCATTCCTTCAAGAGTTCTCTATTGTGTTATAATTTACAAGTGTTCTGCTTATTATGTATATGTTCATCCACACACCTATATTTCTCCATATCTTGTTTATGTCATAAAAATCCCTTGCCCCACCCCCACCCCCACCACCACCATACATATAAACAAACTGTTTCCATATCTTTGCCAGAAACCCTCTCCCTACCTTGTTCTTGTGTTGATCAGATACAGTTAATCAGTTGGAACTGATTTTTGGTGATCCTGAATATATTTCTCTTCTTAAAGATTGCAGACAAACATAACTTCTTAATCTTTGAAGATCGTAAGTTTGCTGACATTGGCAACACAGTTACCATGCAGTATGAAAGGTGAGATGTGCTCCTTAATTTATCTTGGTTTCATAATTTTTTTCTTATGTTGCTTTCGCTGAGAGTTCTCATCTGTTCTTTCAAGTGGTATCTTCCATATATTGGAATGGGCAGATATCGTAAATGCCCATATAATTTCAGGCCCAGGAATTGTTGATGGGCTAAAATTGAAGGTGTGAATTTTTCTTCTTTTGTCTCACTATGAGCTTAAACTTGTACAATAATTCTATTCTGTACTCATGTTTCATGCTGTGATAGGGTCTACCTCGTGAGAGAGGTCTCCTGCTGCTAGCTGAAATGAGTTCAGCTGGAAACCTTGCCACTGGTGCCTACACCGCCGCGGCTGTGAAAATAGCCGAAGAGCATTCTGATTTTGTAATCGGCTTCATATCTGTCAACCCTGCTTCTTGGCCTAGTGGACCAGGAAGCCCATTCCTTGTCCATGCAACACCTGGTGTTAAAATGGTAAAAGGTGGAGATGATCTGGGTCAACAATATAACACTCCATACTCTGTAAGTGACACTATATGCATAATAATTACATACTCATTCACCATTATCTGCCTCATTAACATTTTCACCACTGACTACTATTATAAAAATAAATTTATTGATTTCAGGTTGTTGCAGACAGAGGGAGTGACATAATTATTGTTGGTCGTGGGATTATACAGGCTTCAAATCCTGCAGAGGCAGCTCGCGAGTACCGGCTTCAAGGATGGGAGGCGTATTCACAGAACTGTTTGTAAAATTTTCTGTATGCTCCTGAAGCTTGCCTAAAAGGAAGGTGCCGAAGAGTGATTTAATGCACTTGCACTCATGCTTGATTTGTGCTGCCTTAATTCAATGAACAGAAACACATTAAAGAAGCATTACTGAGGCACTACTTGATAGGTAGCATAGAATAATTCCTAGTCTCATGGGAGATCCCAGATTCCCAGCCACCTAGGAATAGGAGATTTCTTTTATGAGTCGATTGAGTTGTCCTGATGCAAGGCTTGAGTTTTACTTTGTATTTGGTTACAGTGAGTCTAAGTTGCGGTTCTCTGTACTTGGATTTTTGTTGAATTTCATGATATATGCAGGGGCTAATTTTTCTTCTCTAGTTACTCAAGTGGAGCCTGCTCAGTATGGTTTTCATGAAGAGTTTAATGTCAGTGTGATTGGGTAAGTTTAACAGTCAGTCTTAAGATTCTGTCAGAAAAGGCGGTTAGTTAATGAAGTAGAATGGACATGGAATTGATTCGTTCCAGTTGAAAGTTATTGGGATTGATTCGTTCCAATAGGAAAGTTAATGAAACCACTGATGCCTTCTGGTTAAAAAGTTATGGGAATTGATTCCGTACCACTGTACCAGTTAAAAGAGTCTGGCTGATTTGTGCGAAGTTGTGACCTACCTCATCTCCGACGGGCATCTTTCCAAAATTTCATGTATATGGTTTTGATAGAAGCTTCAACTTTTTATAATTTCCTGGAAGATTTCCAAGCGTGTTAAAACACCGAAATGAAATGTATCGTTCTAAGCATGTTCGAATTGTTGTGAAGTATTCTGGATTCACATAAACATTTGGCATTTCTAAGAACACAAAACCAAAATCGAACTTCAAATTCGATCCCCAATACAACCGAAATCGAACATCAAATCTGATCTCCAATACTTACCTTCTATCCATTTCGTTAAGTGTTTCTCCTTTTTGTTCGTATCTTTCATCACATACAACTGAAAAGTTCATACAATTTGCAAACGTAAATTATTTATTGACATGAAGGACGGAATTCAATAAAACTTACATTATTTTTTCTCTTTTATGTTATCTCTTCTTCCCTCCATTAGTTTAAAATATTGTGTACATTTTTTAAGTGCTAAATACACGTGCTTTATTAATAAATTTTTTATGTTTAGTTTTATTCCGATATTTGACATAGTTACTTGCTTAAGAAAAATATTCCATAGACTAAATACTAAAAATCCACAGACCATTGGAAAAAAGTAATATTACCATTATTCATGATGGAAAAAGTATCAATTGGTACAAATGAAAAATGAAAGGGTAGAAATTGATTTAAGACACATGAATTTACAAAATGAAAAATCATCTCCAAAATTATTTATTATTATTAAAAAGCAATAAAGAAAAGAATGACAATTTGACGTTTTCTTTAATGTTAATGATGAAAAATCAAGAAAGAATTAAGCGGCAAATCGCGCGTTTGGCTCATCGCCTACCAACCAAAGAAAATCTCACCAATATATGAACTTCTAATTGAATTTATAATCTTAATTAATATACTTCATTATCGTTAATTACCCGCCTCTGTCTTTTTCGTTAGGTGATCGATCAATCCAATAACACACACAACTCAAAACAAAACAAAAACTCAAAACACAAAAAAAACAAAAAATATTTCATTCCTTTGCATCATCATCATCATCATCATCAACTCTGTATTATTAATTTCCATTTATCCAAAAAATTCCATCTCCATTTGCATAATATAATACATTTAATAAAACATCGCTTTCAATCGGTGATTCTCAGCACGTTGCTTTGCCGTATCTATATAATCATCTTCCCTCCCCCACCAACTTTCTGGTGAACCAACGTGTCTGCAATGTCCCAATCCTCATTGTATCTATCGAGCTCCTCATGTAAGCTTTTTGTCTTTTTTTTTTTTTCTTTTTTCCGATTTGTTCAGCGTCTCTTGCCAAATTTCGCTGCGTTTGGTTGATAAATTGCGTTCGCTAATGTGTTTGTTTGTTTTTTGTTAATGCAGAGGAGCGGAGAATTTATGGCCTGTCTCAAGTTATTTGGCGCTGTTTTGAGGATTTGATTAGGCTTCCGGTTTTCGATTCTAGCTTGTTACAATGTCTTGTGAACAACAAGGGAACACGGAGACCAACAACCTTGCTGGTATTTATTTATCATTTCTCTGTTTATTATGTATATATATGTTCATGTTGTTGTTATTGATGAATGATGGATGAGATGAATTGGTGTTTGTTTAGCTGTTGGTATGACAGTTGCTAGTTTTTATTATGAGTTGCTTGCATCAGATAGTAATAATCTTAGTTGTGTTTCAAGTCAAAATGATTAGTGCGTAAAGTTGGTAGGGAAAGCTTGTAAGTTGTAAGTAGTTCATCTCAAGAAAAGGCCAATTGATACTGTGTGAAGATATACGGATCTTTTCCTTTTCACCTGATTGTGTACATAGATACGTACGGAATGAATGTCAGTGTTGAATGTCCTAATGTTGCACTTTTGCTTGCATTATGCTATAAACCGCCAATAGTGGACTATCGGTGGTGTTCTAACTTGTGCATGAATGAATGAATCAGGTCGTCGTTGTCTCTATGACCTCTTACGAATGGAAACCTCTTCAAAATGGAATTCTTGCTCGTTGGACTTGAGAAATTCTCCTCCGAGTAAGAAATTTATCTCTCTCTTTCTTTCTAGTTTTGATGTCACAGTCATTTAATTTCTGTGAAAATCAAAAGGGAATATGTTTCGCTCCATTTTAAGTGTCATATGCATAAAGTAGACTATAGCTTGATATAAATGCAGTGTAATGGTACAATAATGACACCATTGGCTCTGGACCTGCCAAGTACCAATATTATGTTGGGTGTGAAAGCAGGAGATCGTGGTTAAGAAGAAGTCAGTTTACCATCGGTTTTCACCCATATTAACCCAGACGATATTCTCATACAATCCTTATTCCTTAGGTCTCATCACTTTTTATATGTACATAGCCCCGCCCCCGAGTTAGGAGCACTTGGTGCATTGGTTTTTAGTTGTGATCAGTGAGAAGTTCACTCATATAGTGCATATAACTTCAATCTAGCTTGATGTAACATATTCTTCTTGTAAATTAGATCCACAAAAGAGGCTGGAGGGTCTGTTATGTGAAGCTGGCAATGGATATTGTGCAGATTGTGGAGCACCAGATCCAAAATGGATGTAAGTCAAAACTCATAATGCTGTAATGCTAGATTTCTTTATTTGTTTTCCTATATAATACTTCAATTGTTTTATGTCCATCCTCTATGCGAGGGGCTTTGATCCATTTACTAACTGAAAGGACTTTAATGGGTAAATTTTGATGTCTAGTTTTTTATTCATTAGAATCTATTAAGTAGTATCAGTTACCAGATCTAGTTATTCAAGTCTTGTTAATCCTCCATACGTGTTACTGGTGAAATGAGACATGCCTAAAAGATGTGCCTTGTTTTCCTTTTTTTGGCAAGATGAGCTATATGCTGATCTGCGGGTGTAGTTGTCTTATCCTGCCTTGCTTGTATTTTCTAATTTTCCATGTTTCCTTCTTATTACTTTTTGCTATATATAACAATTTTGTAACTTATTTTCTTTTGTTGGTGGCCAGATCTCTGAGTATTGGAGCGTTCATTTGTATAAAGTGCTCTGGGGTGCATAGAAGTCTTGGAGTGCATATAACAAAGGTGTGGAACTTGTAGCATTATGTTTGCAACTAACAAGCACATCACCATCTTCTTAACTTTTATTGTAATTTGTAAGAATGTGTGTTTTATATCAGCAGTGATTTCTGAACAATTTATAGTACACTACTTCATGTAGAATAGTATCAATAAACATGATGAGTATTATGAATGTGTACAATATTTCTAGCCCATCTGATAGATCAGTAACTGCTTTTCACCTGGTAAAACATTTCTGAAGCATAATGAACTGATATGATTGACTGGCTAGTGGAATATAACAGCGCATGTAACAATTGAAATTTATAGGTCTGTTCAAAGGAATCGAGCCTTTATATCTAAATGGAGGCAATTAACTAGTTATGCATGCATCTGCTCTGCTCAAACAAGATATGATGTCTGCTTCTTTGCAAGAACAGTGAACAAGTTTTGTCTCATGTTAATTTTGCAGGTTTTGTCTATGAAGCTTGATGAATGGAACCATGATCAAGTTGATGCTTTGATTGAAATGGGTGGAAATACTGCAGTAAACTTGAAATATGAAGCTTACATTCCAACTAATATTCGAAAACCAAAACCAGATTCTTCAATAAATGAGCGCACAGATTATATTAGGTACTATTTTCATGAATTAAAAAAAAATTCTAAATATTCCGTTTCCTTTTTGGTTGAAATGATACATATAATAATTAGTGTGTATTTTTGTTGTTCAGGAAAAAATACGAAAAACAACAATTTGTGAACCGTGATTTACCTTTGTCATGCCCATTTCCACCTACAGCATCCTCCCAGTGCAATTCCATAGTTTGTTATGCTCCATCTGCAGCTGAGAAGAGACACTGTGAAAAACAATCTACAGGACATAATCGCATCCAAGGCCTTGGGCAAGTATTTCGTAATAGTTGGAGAAGAAATGGTGAAAAGGTGCCGAAGAAATCAAACTCACTGGTAAAGAGAAACAATACAGTTTTCTTGTATTCTTCTTCCTCTTAATCTTTAAGCTAGGCAATAAGCGCTCTTTTGTTTTTTTTAGAGTAAAAGCATATTTTGTTATATACATTCTTTTATACACATGCAGTATATAAGTAATTGATTGTAGTATAACAGAGTGTTTGGTTCCGGATTTGGCTTTCAATTGTTTTAATGAGTGGTGGGAACTCCTTTTTCTTTTTTAAACTGTAAAAGAAGAGAGTTAAAGAGAGAGGAAGAAGAAAGCAAAAGCAAAATAAAATGTGGAACAACAGCTCCAAAATTTGATGCCCTGCTGGATGTTGGTTCTGTTGCACCACCGGTTTCTTCTTTAGACCTAAATTCAATGCCAACGTAAAACTTTGGTTTGCCAATTACGCTAGGCCTGAATGCCTATTATTTCTAGATTCCGGAGACTTTGTTTACAAAATAAATTATGTTTATGCAGTTATGTAGTGTTGAAGTATCTTCTTCGTCTTCATTTTGATTTTTTCTCGAGGCGAGATGTGTGACTCTCATTATTTGCTGTAATATTGTATAGGCAGGTATGGTCGAATTTGTAGGATTGATTAAGGTTAACGTGGTGAAAGGCACAAACCTAGCTATTCGGGATATGGTGACTAGTGATCCTTACGTCATCCTCTCACTTGGAACTCAAGTAAATCTCATTTCATTAGTATAATTTATCATGCTGCTCATTGTTTAAATGAATTTTGGTTCATTAGTTGCTTTTTTTCATGAAGAGGTATTTCTATTTGCAGTCAATGAAGACAAGGGTCATAAAGAATAACCTCAACCCCATCTGGAATGAACGGCTAATGTTCTCAATTCCTGAAAATATTCCTCCTTTGAAGCTGGTAAGTATCTTTACGATGAAAAGAATGATGAAACCATGTAAATGTTCGGGGTGGATGGAGGTGGGGTTAGAACTGAAGGAGTTTGGGCCGGCCTTGTGTTTTTATTTTGCTGAAGGGAGTTTGTGGGTTATTGTGAGGAATATTAGATGCTGTTAAATTCATACTGCACGTCTGCACGCACCCTAAGAAACTTGTTCAAATTATTTTACAGCTTGTATATGACAAGGATACATTCACCACTGATGATTTTATGGGGGACGCTGAAATTGATATTCAACCGCTGCTCTCTGCTGCAAAAGCTTCAGAGGATACTGAGATTAATGAGTCGATGCAACTTGGTAAGTGGAAAGCAAGCAAAGAGAACGCACTTGTGAGGGATGGTATTATCTCCTTAGAAGATGGTACTGTGAAACAAGAGATCGTTATTCAGTTGCAGAATGTTGAACGGGGAGTCTTAGAGATTGAGCTTGAATGTGTACCTCTGACACAGTGAGCTGCTGGGAGTGTTCTCCAATGACTGCTATCAGGACGCTCCACACGCCCTTGGTGGCCAGAAAATTCTCATCTGACATGGAGAGACCTTACGGCTCATTTATAACAGCCTTTTCAAATGATGTTGATGAATTTCGGCCAGGAGAATTAGTAACTACTCAGGTATAGCAAGGATTTCCCTTCTCGCCAATCGCGTCTATCTTGTCCTGAGTAGTTGCTACAGAACTTGCGGCCATTCCTGCTGAGAGCAATGTTGTAAAGTAATGTATGTTGTAATGCATGATTGTTGTACAGGGATCTGTGTTCTGATTGCTGATTCAAACTGTAAATATCCACTCATGTTATTTTGTGCCATAACATCATCTCTCTCAGCTCAGCACTGTAATATTTTTCGTCTCCCACTTGAGGGTTCTCGAACAGAACAAAACGCAGAGAAACAGTAAATCGTCTAAATTTTACACAATTCCATGCTTGTTTTTCCAACAAACAATTTCGCATATAGATGAACATTCATGTTTTCCCTCACTGTTCCTCCATTAGCATCATACTATTGTAATTGGATCGATGACGGGATCATGAGTGACCGGGCCATATTATAACACAGTACATAAATGGTCAAAATGGGTTCAAAAACCCCACATCAACCTGCATTATTCCAAAATAGCACACAAACACCTCAGCTCCAAAGCAGCTTGTGCTGCATAGAGATCAAGTTCAAGGACAGGAAATACAATGGGTACAAACTCCAATTTCGTGAACTTAAAGACTAAAATTATGTCGGGCTTCTTTTGGATCTGGTACTGTCTCATCCTTGATAGTCCATGCTGTGGAGTTGCTGGAAACAGAAGATACATGAGATTCATCTTTGATAGTCCATGCTGTTGGACCTATAAGTGTTTGTCACAGCTTCTCTGGAGCAATGGAAGGTGAACTTGGCGGCTGAAAATTGGGACTCAAAGGCGTAGCACTGGAGGTCCGTGTCTGTGTGTGTAGGAAGTTAATATTGGAGCAGATATACTTGATTAGTCTCGTGTATCTAGCTTGGAAGGAATCACAATCCTAGATTGTACTGTAGTTCCTTTTCTTCTCGTTTTTTGTTTCCATTACAGTTTAGTTACCTACACTGGCTATCTGATCATTGTTGAGTAGTTTTAGATCTTTGTATGATCAATTTGATTTGAGGACTTGGGGCATGTCCCGCCCTGTTTTAACTTGGTTCAAAAAAATAAAATAATTATAAATAAATAAAAATTATAATCACATAATATAGCTTGATTTTCGAACAGACAGAAGTCACAGAACTCATTCAGTAGCTAGTTACTATGTGCCTAGAAAGGTAACAGCAACAGGAGTAAGAAGTATGTCGTATCGATCCTGCTAGACATGACATACAAAACCTACACCATTGTCATCGTCCCTAATGTTCTACCAGAAACCGAGCAATAACATGTGATCACCCCTAATGTTCTACCAGAAACCAAGCCAGAATCATGTGCAGCCGAGGAAATGTTTGCAAACAAACTGGTTTCAATTTTAAAATGAACAGGATAATTTGGTCTGGAATGAGTGGTTGTTACACCATATCAACTTTATAGACTCAAAGTCGAATCTTCCATCAATGAGGCAAAATGAATATCTCTAGAGTCTTGTGCATCAACAATGTCCGTGTGCTACAGCTAAAATATGAAAACATTATGGTTACGGAATATGCAGTAGTACTAACATGCTTTATTCTTGATCTCATTCATCATGGTCACATTTCACATTCAACATTATGTCACCATTAAAGAAATCGATAATAACAATAATACCAGCAAGAATGAAATTTTACCTTAGATCTATATTACTAACATCAGAATGCAATAACATTTGCTTAAAATAAAAAGACTACTCATCTCATAAATCAGCAATGAACTCATATAACAATTATACCAGAGTGCTCTGGCAAGAGAGACATCAACTGAATGAACAAGTCATTGATATTATAAACCAATCCAGTATAGAGTCATCAACAAACTGTTACAGAAGCTGCAAAAACTGATGCAGCCCATTTAGCCATAACTGCGTTACCTCCGCAATGGCACTCGATATAGTATATATTATGTAAGCATTAAGAAAGAATGTGCACCGCCGAGGTGAACAAACCAATCAATCCCACCTACCTAACAGGTAGAGGAGGCTTATACTAAACAATATCAATCACTATTTACACAGCGAGTCGAGTCCTTCAGTAGAGAGAAATCCATCATTTCATCATGCTCCAGTAATCCACAAAAAAGCGCCATACCAAGCAATCACATAAACAGAAACTTTCCTTTCTGCGTTTTATTATTAACAAACGAACCGAACCACTTCGGTTCGTGGTTCAATAACAGCACACCGGACACCTCACGAGCCCATTCTCGTTACACTTAAGACACCTCTTCGGCTGGCCTTCGTCCTCATCAAACACCTTCCGACTCCCATCGCAATTGGTGCACGGCATAAACCTCATATCATCACACCCCTCGCACGGCTTGCACGACGTCAATGGCAGCCCTTTCATGAGCTTCCCGAGATCCCCTGCCTCCAGCAGCCCCTTAACCACATCAGCTCCACCAATGTACTTGCCCTTAATAAACACCTGAGGCAAGGTAACCTTCTTTTGGCCCATAACATCCTGCAATTCCTTCCTATAGGCCGCATCCATTGAAATATCCCTCTCATCAATATTCACACGAAAACCCCTAAAAATCATCCGTACACTATGACAATCCTGGAAAGTCCTCCTTATCCCCCTCAGGCTGGTAAAGTAAATGACAACCCTGTCCTCGGTTCCAGGCAGCCTGAAAGGCGAATCAGATACGGCAGGAGGGATACTATTGGAAAATGAGTCGTACTCGGGGTTTGCCTTGAGGAACAAGGTGGGGTCCTTCTTGGGGAATTGGGTTATAATAGAAGCAGGAGTAGGAGAGGGGTTAGGGTTAGGGTTTGTGTTGTATTTGGGGCCTTCGAACATTGAGCGCAATTTCATCACCTTTCCCTTGATTGAATTGCCGGAGAACATGGAGCCGATAGATGAGCCGAGAGTCTTGATTGAGCCGTTGCGCTGGAAGGAGGCGGAGGTGTAGAGGTTGAACAAGGGCTTATTGGTCATTTCGTTAGCTGGCTTGGTTGAATTGATCGTCATCGATCGGTTGTAATTCATACCCATCATCGACGACGTAGTCTTCTTGTTGTTGTTGTTGTTCACGTCGGGAACCTGATATTCGTCGCGATCGCGATTCCTGTAATCAGCCATGGTGTTGAGAATAGAGAGAGCCAATTGGAAGGGTTTTGAAGAGGCTTTTTTACAGATTCTTCGAACCGTAAATAGGAAGGGACTTTAGAGAGAGAAAGATTGGAGATGGTGGAATGGATTGAATGAATGAGAGATTTTTGTTTGTCAATGGAGGAAAAGATGAAATGAAGAAGAAGGTGATGGAGAGATGATGATGTCACCTCTAGCGACAACACAAATGTCATTTAAGAATATATTGACGACTATATAGAGAGAGGAGGGACCCACACGCGCAAACGCACGTACTTTATGGAATTTTGTGTTTGTTTTTTTTTTTTATTAGTTATTTTTAATGTTTAATGAAATTATAATAAGCATGTGTTATTAATTGTTTATTGAAAATATTTTGTTTACAATAAGTCAACATAATAATATGAGGAATAAAGGGTAAGATGAATTAAATGAATATTTAATGCTTAGTACTGTATTAATGTTTTTATTTTGGTTGATTTAATGGAACGCCATTAATAGTAGGATGATTATCATTGTAAATCACTAATATTTGTACATAATATAGGTTCCGGAATGAAGCATTTCAGACTTGTTTTTTCTTCTGTTTCTTAAACTTCATTTGAGATTTCTAACAAGCTTTTTTTTTAATACACAAACCTCTGATGAATGAATGCAATAAACATTAATAATGCTCTGTTAGTTTTTTAGATTTTGACCATAAAGAAGTTTGACTAACTTATAAGTTATAACTTTTAAATCTCTTAACACTATAAATTTTAATAATAAATTTAAGAAAGTAAAAAGGACTAATTATAACTTTAATAATAACTAAAAGTACAAAAGTGAAAGTAAAATAGAATAAAATTGACTAAATCATGTTTTAAAATATGTATTTATGACATCAACAAGGGGTCTAAAAGTAAAAAATGTAACGGCTAAAATTAAAAAATTAACGTCAGGGATCATAATGTAAAAAACTAACGGAGCATTAATTTAGTGTAACGTAGCTATTATGTATGAAATGTTTGGATATTAAAAAAAAAAAAAAGGTATGTAAACAATGGAATTTTTCTAGATAATTCTCGCAAATGAACCCGATCTACGAACTAAGATGAACCGGACGGTATGTACACAATGCAATTCCAACATATTGTAGTAACTCTAAAACAAAGGTGACGTAAAGTGTAAAAATATTGAAGCATTTGAACATTTTTCATAATTTTAGTTTGATCAACTGTCATCCATTTGGTTTAATCAGGAAACAGCTAAATAAAACCTAAATGTACTGTGGGGTATTATTGATATTGTACTATATCTATATGTATGTCCCAATTTAATTTAAGTTTGAAATTGTCACAGCAAATCTGAGGTAATTTTTCATTCAAAACTTATGTCAACTTCCCAACTGCTGCAAATTATCCATGAGGCCCCCACAATATTTCAAAAAAGATTATACTACAAAATACAATTGAATCATTGATACATTTTGGCTCCCTAGCTAGCTTATTGGAGGTATAACAAATTTGAAATTCGAAATTGGTTTGACAATGATTTTAAGGACTAGAAATAAATTCAATGATAAAAGATATATAGGATGGTTTGGTATAATTAATTAATCATAGAAATTGTTAAGATTATGGCAGAAGAGTAATAGTAGTAGTTAGTAGATCGAACATAATTTAGTTTATACGAGTAATCATGAGGTTCAAACTTCTACTAACTGATTATGTTCTGTCACGTGAGTGAGTTATGGAGTACTTCATAATTGAATTCATATGGTAGTATGCATGTAGTAGGTTCATAAAATGTGAACATAATATATGTATAGAGTATAGTATAAGAAAGAAAGACAGACAAAACGTGCATTTTTGCATTTGGCATCCCCATTTGACTCTGTTCATATGTTATGCAGTACTACTAATCATTTACTAAAATAATCTTCCGATTTGTGATTGTTAGAACTTAGAACACTTTCAGTAGAAGCTTTTCAAATGTTTTTGAGGATCTAAAACCCCCCTTGGAGTATTTGAAGTTTTGAAAACTTGAGTTTTATAGCTTAGACTCGGTAGCTTGTTAATTTTATTAGGTAAACAAATATATCTTTTGGATTATTCGGGGAACACCTAATGTAAGATAATGTTTTTGGGTCAGTTTACACATCCTACAAGCTAAGTTAAACAGCTCCAAGACCATGAGCTTATCAGTTTTTTTTTTTAAATTTGTTAAACATTTAAATTTGAAAATTGTCAAATTACTATAGTCTATCGTAATTATTAATGCAGTTGGACACTTGTCTTGGACTACTGGAGCGCAAGGCCCAGATCGACCATAATTGAAAATTTTATGAATAGCGAAGCGAATTCATAAACTTATGGAGTTCAATGATTAATGTGATAATTACGTTGTAACTCTGACAAAATGGAATGATAAAATTGATTAAATAAAGGTAGTGAGAGCCTCAAGCAGTAAAGCATGCCTGGTCATATAATTTTTTTTCCCAAAACAACGGTATCATTTTTAATTTTACGGTTAACAATTTTAAATTTTAACTATAAAATTATTTTTAAACCAATAATGGGAAGTTGGGAACATATTTAACAAAATTATATATTGAAAACTCAACATTTAAAATTTTAACCTTAAAATTATTTTTGAACCAATAATGGGAAGTGTAATTTATAGTTAAATTTGAAAATTGTTGATCGTACAAAGTTAAAATATTTTGAGACGCAGTAAGTATAACAATAAAATCTGCATATTAAAGGTGCGACGAGCTAGTCACGAAATCTATAAATGTATAAGTTATCGAATTTGGAGGTATTAGATTTAAGTGATGATCATTTCCAATCAAAGAATTTTCCATTTCATTAGAGGTGCTAGGCCTGCAGACAAAATTATTAAAGATAACCGTGACCTCAGCTTGAAATTGAACTTAAGGTAGGGTTATAAATTTCCTTAACTTATACACAGAAGATAAAGGAGTACTGGTAGTATTTGTTGTAAAAGATAGGGCTCATTGACTTAAAGTAGCTTCCCCCATGGATACAATCATACATATTGATAACTAGGGGAGGGTTTACAATCATTAATCTTGTCTATTTTTTTCTTTTGCTTTCCATTTTATTTTTATTTTTATTTTTAAATTTTTTTGCTTTATAAAAAGCATTGCTTATGAAGTTGATGAGATGGGAGCATGTTTTAAGTAACCTGAACGTTACAGATAAGACTTGAGACTAAAATGGCGTAAAGAGTCTAAAGACTATGAGCCATGGCATTTAATCGGGTTTCTTTAACTTATTTGAGTTTGATTAACTGCCAATTTAATTTACTAGTAGTACTTCTATTAGGATTTAAAAGTACAAATAACATGATTCACATGGTTTTAAAGTGTTTATATATATTATGGAGTAAGTGAATAAAAAAGAAGAAGCTCATGACTTGATGTTGCATCCGCGTTCACTACTGGCGCTCACATGCACTTTTCCTCTTGTTTGTACTTAGGTACCGATCGATTGAGTTAGAAGAGTGCAAAGCTTTGGTCAATGCTAAACTTTAGTGCTATGACTTATGAATTGTGTCCAAATCAAGGTTAGCCTATCCATAACTATCCAAATTTGAAATTTCTTTTAAAAAAAATTAAAAAAATAAAAAAATATCCAAATTAAGGAGCAAATTATTTAATTCTTGGTTAAAGTGTATAGTTATGAATAGCTCTTGAAAACAACCCCATAATCAAAAATCAAAATATTACTCTTCAAACAAGCATGGAAATGGAATCTCTTCCCCCCAACCCTTCTTCAAAACATTTGAAAAAGCTGAGAACCTTAACATTCTTGCCAAAAATGCAGGCTGTCACAAATTCCAAATGTTAATTAAGCTTCAGGTATAGTGCAAAATGAAACACCCTTACAAATCGGTCCATTACATTTTCATGGTTTTGGTCGGTCAATTTTGAATTAGAGTGCAAATGTTAAAAAACATCCTTACCTAACGTCTATTACATTACTGATTTCGATCCAAAATAATGTAATGTTGGCAAATTCCAAACCTTATGCACCTTATGCTTATATACCATTACATCTTACTGCCAAAATAATAGAAATAAAAAATAAACGCCGTTGCCGGGGATCGAACCCGGGTCACCCGCGTGACAGGCGGGAATACTTACCACTATACTACAACGACATTGATGTTATTAAGTTGTTAACACTCTTACAATATACTTTCACCATCCCATTATCGAAAATGTTGATTTTTAAAGTCTCCGTTTGACCTTGAATTAATCATAAATCATACCGAAATATTATGAAAATATAATCAGGATACGTAAAGAAACAACGATAGGAACTTTCAAAACTAAGTGCACATGAATGCATCACGTTTAAACTTAATGATCAAGTTGCAAAGAGTAAGGTATGAGTAGTCTTAGCAAAATCCTAGAACACCCTATACGTAGTCTTAATGGTAGCGATGCTTTGAAGTTGTAAAAGGCAATGTCTCAAACTGAAAATGAAACATCCAGAACTCATAATTAACATAGATTTCAACCCAGTAAGAATCATGAAGAGCTTCAAGTTTCAATACGATACCACCTCTTGCGTAACTATAACAATAGTTACTCTTACAAAATATTTCGCTCTATGTGCCTAATGTCAAGCATTAATGGAATTACACATTTGAATTTGAAAGTGTATGTATATGTTACAACTTACAATGCCTATTCCTCTAATATAAATAGAGTCTCCAACTCAAGAAGAAAGATACACTGAAAATACTTCTTCATTCTTCTCCTTTTCTTTCCTCAACATAACCAAGCTATCAGTTCTTCTTCGCCGGAGTGTGGTAGCTTGTGCGGCTAGTGACCTCGTACATTTGTTGTATCCTGCAGGGAGTCAGACGTTCAGCGTCCCATGCACCATATGTGAGAGGGCGTATATTGCTATAAATAAAATGCGTTAGTGCATGCCTCAAATTCTTTTTTTCTCTATAGGTTTCATTCAAGTTTTGCAGACCCGGACCGCCCAGACGCCCCGCCTCATTATGTGGTTTCGATCGATATTTGGTGATTTTCTATCTTATTTTGTATCTTTCTATCATATAAGTTATATTCATTATATTTCCATTCAATATCTGTAACATTTTTTCCTTGATGCAATAGTCCCTCGTGGCGATAGTTGTTTTCCTAGGTTCATCCTTAGGCATGTCTTATGTCTTATCTCAAAGTGGCCGGGGTGTAGTGCAATTCTTTCCACAATTGGCACACGCTATTACAAGAACAAAAAGATTCCTTGAAGTAGAAATAATACGCCGTTGCCGGGATCGAACTCGGGTCACCCGTGTAACAGGGAATACTTACCACTATACTACAACGACTCTGATTTTGTGACTCGTCAACACAACATTACTACAATTTCAACTGCAAGCAAAACCAAGATGTGGATTTGTGGTGTGAACAATGATAGGAATTAGGAACCTATAAGATCCTTCAACACTAAGTGCTTATGAATGCAGAACAACTACAGCATTTGAACTTAATGATCAAGGTCGCAAAGAGTAAGGTACAAGTAGTCTTAGCAACATGCCAGGTGACACCAAAAAGACATAGTTAGATGACTAGATCTTAGCCAAATGATCATATTTTGCAGAACTTACAGCGAAAGGGTCAATGATAAACGACAACACTACGAACTTAGAAACAGAAATTTCAATTTTCAACCCTGTATCTTGAATCATAAAGAGCTCCAAGTTTCAATACGATGATATCACCACTTGCGTAACCATAATAACAGTTACTCATACAAAATATTCATTATAAGTGCCTAATGTCAGGACTTATTAGGACCATCTCCAATATGCAAGTCAGCCTTACTATCAGGACTGAAGAAATGCCAACTCGAACCATGGAAAGCTCGAAAAGAATCATCAGAGAATGTATTGACTCGAAACTCTTTACTGAACCTCCTAGCAGCTAAGATATGCCTCCTCATATTAGCAATGTCTGGATTTAAGCAGACTGCCACGTACTCTTCCTGCAAATCAAAACTATTCCCAAACAACGAAATATTCACCAACTGTTCAACTCCCCAATTTGCTTCCAGGAGATTTTCATACAGCTCTGCCTCACAATGAGGCATGAAAAATATAGTAGGTCTTAATACTTGTCTCCGACCTTGCTCATTAACCGATAACACATGAATGCCCAAAGACGCCAACACCTTAGATTCTGTCAACGAAATCACCGGATCAAACACTTCAATTTCACGAATCCATTCAAAATTCCTCTTCATCAGAATCACAAGACTAAGCTGCAACCGTGGAGGCTCATAGTTTTCAATGCTCCCAATACCATACATCACCATCTGCAACTTTTCCTCCGCGCCCGAAACCTTGAGAAATCTTTCTGACAGCTCAGGACTTTGCAGTTGGGTCAAGAAAGCGAGCCAAAACTTAGTCTTCTCAAGTTTCTGGATAGAATTTTGCATCTTTTGCAACAATGCCAGTTCTCTTTCAACAGTATGTGATTCAACATCAGTCGGAGTCCACGGCTGGTCTTCCGTTGCGTTCTCCCGAGTCATAAGCTCACGAGGAGCTCGAATGGGCTTCTTCTTGTTCTTCCCTTTCCGCGGCAAAACAACAGTCCAGTCTTCAGATGCATTACAGGATCCCATAAAAACTGGAGCTGGATTATTCCACAGCTGAAGCTAGCATGGAATACACTCAAAATCAGATAAAACGAAAAATGTCATACTACAGAAGAACAATTTTCTTCTTACTGTACACAAATGAGGAAAAGAAATACAAGAGTTTAGAGAGACAGACAAACACTTCTCATTACCCCAGCAGATGAACATAATATTCAAGTTACCATTGTCAAATTCTTCAGAGAGTTAAATCATACACACTACTTATATAATCGATCTCATATTGGATTCCCACTCTTACAAAGACCATTACATCCCTAACATGCTCAAATCAATCCGGACATCAAAATTCGAATACAGATTAAAATGGAAGTGAAATACGTAGGGTTTAGGCAAATACCTTAAATGTTGAGATTAGGTCCGGCGCGGTGGAAGACTGCCGGGACGGCGGAGAGACGAAGATAGGCGAGCTGAAAAGAGAGTTTCTTTCACGTGTTTCTGAGTCTTTTGCTTATCAATTTTGTTTCGTTAACTTAAAATATGGGGTTGGGCTATTGGGCCTGCTAATTTAGCCCCAATTTATTTTTAGGTACCCTTATTGCTATTTGTATTTCTTGGAAATTTTAGTCAAACATATTATTATTTGTGTCGAAAATTTGTTGAGTAAATTTTTGTATGGGTATTCCTCAAAACCCCAATGGTTTTCTACTAGGAAAATTGTTCCTTCTAGATGTTGAGATAAAGCTAAAGTTGTATTACCCACTCCCGTTTTATTCCCGTTTTATTTTATGTACGGTAAGTAAAGTAAGTTGTTGAAAATAGCAAAGTCACTTGAAGAAGGGTACAAACGCTACCAAAGAAATATGTTGTCAAAATCAAATTGAATTGAATATAAACACACTCTCAATCCCGTCTCCTCCACCACTCAACCGAGCTAGGGCTCTTTCACTCCTGAAGAAGAAGTTTAACAACAGTTTCTCTCGAGGGCCAAGTGGAAGAAGAAGCGTATGAGGAGATTGAAGAGGAAGCGCCGAAAGATGAGAGAGCGCTCCAAGTAGAGGCTCTGTTGGTCACCATCATCGGCTGCACTAGGGTTTCGTTTTCCAGAGTCGTTTTCAGATTTATCTATTTTGAGTTTTTGATATGTAATAGTTTGATTTACTGCTTTCGGAACTAGTATTGTTTTGCTAGAATGACTTTTCAATCTAATGAGGTTTTGTGGCTAGAATTATCGATTAAAAAATATAAACACACTCTGGTTTGGTATCAACAGCCTCAATCGCTTAATTGGTGTTTGAAATTTGAAAGACTCAGAAACCAGTTATGCATGTTCTCTCCTTTAGTCTAATGGATGTCGGTGTGTCTTGGATCACGCTCACAAACTCCATTCGAGTCCATCGTATAAGCCCCTTAGGGCGTACTTAACGTTGTTCCAGACTTCCAGTCTTCCAGAGTTGATGATGGTGTTTCCCTCATCATCCAATGGTTTTCAATTATCACAACGTAGTTTTTATTGGACTAATGACTTTTGATGTAAGGTGGTTCAAGGTTTGTGGAACCTTTTAAAGATAGTGGTAGTTCATAGTAGACTCCAAGTCTTGGCCCGACATTGTAATCATCTTTGATCTGATGAGTAATGATGCTTTAGTAGTAAAACCAATCTAGTTTTGTAGCAGCATGTGTTTCTTTTAACTTTCTAGAGATTGCCAGGCAAACACCCATCATGTTCATGGACGCTTTCTCTTGTTAGGCTTTGTCTTAGCTTCTAAAGTAAAGCTTGCGCGCATGTAATATACCGGAAAGAAATGCCAATGTATGCCCAAAGCTGTGGTTTTAATCTCTAGTAAGGTAAATCTACATGTAGTCTCAAGCGACAAAACCTACCAACTAATCTCCAGCAATGTATAAATACACTATCACCTGGTCATTCCCAATACAGTCGCGGTAATTGAGAAATCGCTGTTAAGTTCATACAGAACTTGAAGGCTCAGATTTGTCGTACTCCTCTAGGTCTGTGCTTTCTCTTATAGTGTTCCAGTTTGGAAGGTTAAAAGTGGCTTCATTGATCATCTTTACAAGGGTTACCTGCAAAAACATAACCACAGGAAACCGATCAAATGAAGAAAAATCAGAGAAATGCAGTCTTTCATTACTGCACTGAGACAAGACAGAAAGAAATCAAAGTGTTTAATGATCTTAAAACATGACATGACGTTCTCTATCTCTCAATGTTAACCACTATTGTTTGCTTTATGCCAAATGTGATCATAAACAAGTTGATAGAGTCATCAATTCATAACCTTCAGAATTGCAGTGAAAGACTAAGAAAAGAAACATTTCATAGGAATATCATGAACGCTTCAGAAATGCAACATTACTAAAGTAGCAGCATGTTTATGCTTTGTAAACTAGCACAGCATTCCAAAATTTTCAGGAGAGATACGAGCTACAGAAAACAAGCAAGCTGAACCATTCGATGCATTCCAAGAAATTTGTAAATAGACTAATATAAGTCAAGAAAATTGAGAACATATAATGAAATCTGAAATGCATGCAATGCTAATGAGCAAAGTCATGACTCAGAAGACATATCAGACTATCTTTACTCTATGCTCCAATCGAAAATCGAAAGTGACATTTACAGAATCATTAGTCAGTATAAGGCAATCTGCATACATACCACACTTTCAGGAACACCTTGAGGGGGCAAGCTAAGGTTTCGAGGTGGAGCTCTATCAAGGTAGGATCTCTTGTCGAATCGCCATCCTCCATTTTTTCCATAGGTTAATTCACCCTGAAGCACATTGTGCAAGCTTATCAGTAACTAAGTATTACAGGAAGCAGGTCTGCATTTCTACTCTCATTTAAAACGGCAATCTCTTACTAAAAATTAATTGGTTAAACACATAAAAGCAGAAAAAATTCAAGAACTTTACCTTCAAGTTGTAATCACAGGCATAGGTATAGTGAAGAATATACTTATTTTTAGTTCCCAAGTCCCAAGGGGGCTGAAAGATAACAAGCAGAGATTTTAAAAACACTAACAAGAAAATAAGGAAGGTAAAAAAAGACAGTGTGAGAGGCAAAACCTGCAACATGAAGTTTTTGTAGAGAATATGCTGAACACCGTGAACAGCAGACGCCACAGCATATGCATACCTTTGTTAAAACATCAAAGGTTACAAATGATGCTGAAACTAAAGGCACAAATTTTCAACGTGCGCAGGAACGGATTCATAAATCTACTCACATTTCTAAAACCCATCCAAAAGTTTCATCTGTCTCTGGATCGTTTTTCATCTTCAGAGAGATATTCATCCATGTAGGTGCAATAGTCTCCAGCATATCCTAAATACATGAAGCTAGATATTTGCTCAATAAGCACTTAATTGAACCATATTTGAAACATGATATCCATTCTGCTTCATTTTTTTATTAAAACAGAAGTGAAATTAAAAGACATTATCCAATTAGTACTACCGACATACAGAAAGAGTATATATTCACCTTTTTTATTATTACAGGAGAGTTGCCAATTGGATCGATGTTTCTTAGTGGACCCATCTCCTCTGGGAAGTACTTCCGTATTATATTCTCGTTCTCTTCAGGTTTGATGTAGAAAAAGGGAAACGCAGCTGGATATCCTTTATGGGCCAAATTAGGTAGTGCACGTAAGAATAAGTGATCTGGTTCCGCCATCAGTATATATCTGTACGAGGGACAAGTACAAACAATACTTCATGCTTGTAGCATATTAAAAGTCTCGCTATATATGAATGATCAAACTCACTCTTCTTCAATTGTTGCTTTCTCCAGCCATTGCACGAATGCCCATGGTCTGTTCAAGACTACATAACCCTGAATAAGAATTTCAAACGTTTCAAACATGTAAAACAAGCAACAACTTAAATGTATGAACTTAGTACAACAGGCTAGATATGTATACAAAAAATAGCTTCATTATAAACAGAACGGTAAAATAACAGAAGCCCGAAGAGCCATTGTGAGTGTGTATTAGCAACGAAGTTCATGCAAGCGTAAACCTAAGTATACTGACTTATACAATAAAACAGGTTCATACATGAAAGAAACCGAAGAATGTAAAAGAAAACAAGGAATAAAAGGCCTCACCCTATCCAAGCCTTCAGGAAGGGGATCGACCACAAAAGTAGGTATCTCATCCATTAGATTGTCCGGCTTTCCTGAATGGAGAATACGGGTGAGCTTTCCCATCTCAGATCCCGGTAAATCTTTCATCTTCTTGTACCAGTAATACATGATACGACATTGCCACTTGCTATAAGGCGCATCAGTTGCTGTAAGGGCCAGGTGAAATAGTGACTTTCCTTGCTTGATCTCTTTAACATGCTGTGGCATTGTTACTAAAGGATCAATGAGAAATTGTTTCTGTTCATCAGAAGTCACTCCTGGACTGGCTTCCCAATAATGTATCATCGTGATACCGAAATTGTATGTCAGGAAGAAAGCTCCAATAGACAAAAGCATCAGAAAAAGCGGCACCACTGCTGTTCCCATTCTTCTCCTCCCAAACATGAGAAGATATGATCAACCAAGATTCCGGAAACTCTAGTATATAGTATAATACAGTCAATCTTTCATGAAAGTTCTTCGATTTGTAAGAGCAAGAAGAAGGCTATAATAATACTCACTGCATCTAGACCTTGTTTTCGGTACAATAACCCACAGGCTCTAGATGCTATCTGCAAATTAAAATAAAGACAATCAGCACAGCACGCCTGAGAGAACAAGATACTCGTTAACTTGCTTACGTCAAGAAGTAAACAGAAACTAACTCTAAAGACACCAAGCTTAAGGTTCTTACTAGCTATTCTCTGAATGGATACCCGTAACGTGAATTTCAAAGCCTCATTCCATATGAACAAAATAAGTAAATAAATAAATAAAAGAAAAAAAGCTAACTAGGGAAATACAGATGTTAATGAAAACAATGCAGCAGCAGCAGCAGCTATAAGACAAAAATAACAGTCCATGTCCAAAAATCCAGTTATAGGAGTTTGTTTAACCTATACACAGCCCAATGCAACAATTCATAAGACCTTTCTCCTCAAATTCCATAGCTAAAAAAAGTTGTTTCCATCAAAACCCAAGAAAGATAAATTCAGTTATCTTCAAAAATGGGCAAAGAATCATGTCATGTAAATTATTCTTGGCATATACTCATCAGATTATACAACAGAAAAAGAGTCTGCAGATAAACTAACCACACCCAATAATTGACTAAACGAACCAAGAAACAGAGGAATTCTCAGCAAAGGAAACTTACTCGTCAGCAAGGAAATAACAATCAAACAGTTTTTAAATCGTGAAGATGAAAACAAGACATGCAAGAACTGAATTTTCCGACCCAATTGCAACACACCAATAAAAAAGGGAAAACAAGAAGAATGAGAGAATTATAGTGAAATGAATAATCTTCTTTACCTTTGATGATGGAGCGAAAGAAAGGGAAGGAAAAGAAAAATAATTGTAATGAATTAGGGTGGGATTGAAAAGCAAAGCAGCAGGGGGAGGAATGAAGTGAGAGATGACACAGAAAGAAACTGCAAATGCAGAATCTTTATCTGGAAAGTGACACGAAGATTGTTTGGTGTGGTGTGTTTCTTTTAATGAAGAGAAACAGAGAAAGAAGGAATGTAAGGTACGTACTACTGGTACATTTTTAAATGTAATACTTAAGATTTTGTTTTGTTTTTGTTCTCTGTGTGTGTTGGAATTGTTGTTGGGGGTGGTGTCATCAAAAGTGTGTGAGTATGACTGTTTATGTAAAGAAGATGAAATCTTGAATATGTTCTTTCCACCTTCCTAGTACTACCAAACACACAGAGGTTTAGAGATGAGACAGAAAAAGGCAAAATGACAAGGAAAGGGGGCCAAAACCCAACAACAAGTCAACAATTGCCATTTGCCAATACGTTTCATATGGCAAAATTCATTTAGGTTGGATTTGTACCAAAATTTACTTCTTTTGCAAAATTTGGGGAAAATTAATTAAATATTTTAAGTATCTACCATTGAATTTTGGTAGATACTTAAAATATTGCCTGTGTGGGATAAATCACGAGAATGGAACATTGAATCGGTGGCCGTTTGTAAACTTCGGATCGACTCGTGTAATAGATTGTAAACATTTAGGGTGTGTACTAGGGATATTGTGACCAATGAGTATTATAGTACTAGTACTTATGTTTATTAACAAACTGAAGTAGGTAATGAACCTAGGGGCGGACGCGGGGAGGATTTGAAACAAAAAAATTATAGGTAATATTCACAAATTTTCAAGATTTTTATATATAATATTTACGATTTTTCAAGTCTCCCCTCTCACTTTCGAAAAAATTATACTCCGTACATATGTAATCTCGTTTCCTTAATCTGGATTTCTGGGTCCGTCCCTAAATGGACCACCGAAAATGATACTACTATTGTTAAAGGTGACTGAGTATCAGATGACTTGATTCTAGCTCCATCCAATATGAGTAGTAGAAGGTTTCATTGAGAGATTCGATCGTAATACAATAAGTCACTCGTGCATCGTGTGGGACATCACATGTGGAGCTAACCGAGAAGGCGATGGTACTAGGCAAAGCTCGGAAGAACCTTGGAGACAACGTTCATTTTAAATTTAAAGGGGGATTATTGTAGGGCTTCATCTCACATGGGTTGTGACTAATTAGAGGCACATTAGAATTCTTACCGAGAAGTATCTTGAAGTCTTAATTATTTCAGTTTTCATCATTATTTATTTATGGATAAGAGAGAACTATTGATCCTTATTAGCAGATATGGATTAGAACAATGAACCATATTTATGGAGATAAATGCAAGTAAATATAGGATTTATTCTAGGAAACTGGCTGGTTCATTTTTTTTAGTATAAGCACGGTAGGGCGATTCCAATTATTATTTTTTATTAATGAATAGCGATATTTCTAAAACAAACCCGAATTTCTTCTTCTTGCTGATGTCGAGTTCTTGTGTATATGTGAAGATCAATTCTTTCTTTTTAAACCAACCATGTCTGGATTGGAGGACGCCAAATTCATTATTATGACGAATTATCGAAGAACAGTGTCGAGTCAATTTCACGACCCCGCACTTGCCAAGCAAATTCATAAATTACAGGAATCAAAACTTAAAGAGATACCAACTCATTGTAATTTTCAGAAAAATAACCCATGTAGTAGTAGTGCTCAATTCTATGCTATGGCCATACAAGTGAAGTGTGGACAATGTGAACCTACTTAGGACGCATAGAATAGCTGGTTTCAAATTGGCTAATACGCACTAAAATTACAAACTTCCAGAATTACTTGGTCCAAACTAGCATAATTACAAGCATGATTATCCCACACACGGGCGAAATGCATTGTTCGTGCGGCTTAGATCGAAACCGGCAACAAATGTCGGGAAACCGATGAAAAACTACTAAGATCCTGTCCGTGAGCAATCCTCAAATTAAATTTATCCATGAGCCTTTTAATTTAATTGGAAATCAATGTGGTAAATTCAGACCATTATAATATTTTAGAAATCGACACTTTACTATTTAATTACTCTCTCTATCTCTCATTTGATTTTGATTTGGTTAATTTTTTTTAAATTCCATTTATCTTATAATCATATTAAAAATAATTAATAAAGTTATATTATAAAAGTATAATTTAATAAATTAATTAATTGTTCAATATAATTTACAAAATTAATCGAGAACTTTGGTCGTTATTCGTTAATTGGAGGAGGAAGTACTAATTAGCTACCAACATGATTATCCCACGCGCTTGCAAATCACCAAGCGTACAAGCCAATGTAGATCGGTGAGAATCGCCCAATCGAACTGAACTAAACCCAAACTCTAATTCTTGATACCAAATATAAGTCCTTCACTTTAATTCTACCCCTTTCAGTTTACTGTTTTTTTCAATAAATGGTTCTCACCAATTCACTGAATCTGCAAGATCGGAAACTAATGAAGAAGAAATCTGCTAAACTGGATCAGGGTCACTACAGCAAGGTTAAGTTTCACAGCTCCATGCCAAATGGGGGCGTGGGGTGAGCTGTGAGCTGTGAAGTGCAGCAGAATTGGAACGAGACGCTGCATGCACGTAGAGTGACAACTATGCCGACCAAGTGTTCGACGAAATGGTCCAAAGCCTATGTACTAGTATGATCTCAGAATCCAGTTTATTATATTCTATCCTGCCGCTTGCCTTAGCTTTTTTAATAACAATTTCTCTGCAATTCTCAACCTTTAAATTTTTATTATTATTATTATTATTTTTTTAAATTCTCTTTTGGGTATTGGTGGTGTAATGGTGTTTGTGATTTGTGAATGAATTAGTTGACCAAGTTATGAGAAAAGAAAAGAAAAAACTAAAATTAGTATGTGGGATTGATTCTTGTTGTCTGCATTACTGTAAATCACATTATGCTTCACCAATTTTTTTCTCGTCCTTCCATTTGTTAGGTGTGCTAGCACATTTAGGAGCTAAATCCGGAACCCAGGAAACAATGTGATTGTTCAGTCTTTTCTTTGGTTTTGTTCTGGTTTTGTCTCTCTTTTTGCATTTTTTTTCCTCTTCTGTCATCAACAAGCATCCTTCTTTCTTTTTCCTCAACATCTTTGACACCCATTTTCAGGAGAATCCATTAGAAAAAGAGACAAACCATTTTCAACACGCCAGAAGAAAACACTAGTAACTGGTTCTTCTTGTTGAAAATTCTGGGTTCCTTTTATTCATTAAAGATCTTGCAACTGCCTTAGTTTCATATATCAGAAGCTACCATTTGCCAGAAAACATATCAAAAGTTATCCGTTCGGGCAATGAGACGGAAAATGCATTAGACAGGAGTCAACTCTTGTCCCTCCTCATTGGAGACTTGTGGTTGTATGTCTTCCATTTGGTCTGTTGGTGTAGCCATGCAGGATGGTTGATCTGTTGTTGTTGATCACGTCATCGATACAAACAAAGATTGATCTGGGTTGAAAAAGAGAGAAATGTGCAGCATTGAAGGAGAATGAACATAGAATTTGGTGGCATTGTCAAGGTCTGGGAGAAAAAGTTGAAGAAATCACAAATAACCACAAAGAAAAGAATAAAAAACATATTTACAGCAATGTCAGTTGTTCATGTGGATGATGATGAGAGTAAGACCCCTGGTGTGGTTTATCATGTCGACAGGGTCTTTTCTAATGGGGATATGTACATGGGCGAATGGGCAGACAAATGCCCCAATGGCCATGGCAAGTGTTTGTGGTCAGACGGTTGTATGTACGTTGGAGATTGGTACAGGGGCAGGCCAATGGACAAAGGTAAGTTCAGTTGGCCGTCTGGTGCTACGTATGAGGGAAACTTTAAGAATGGTTATATGGATGGTGAGGGTATCTTTACAGGCTCCTCAAACGATTACTACAGAGGCGCTTGGGTATACAATATCAAGCATGGAAAGGGTGTATACTATTTTGCCAATGGAGATTATTATGAGGGGCAGTGGCGTAGGGGACAGCCTGATGGTAAAGGAAGGTATCATTGGACCAATGGGAATCAGTACATTGGACATTGGAGGCGTGGTAGGATGAATGGCAATGGGACAATGATTTGGGAAGACGGTAATAGATATGATGGTTGTTGGGAGAGTGGTTTTCCTAGAGGTAACGGGACATTTAAGTGGGTAGACGGGAGTTTTTATGCAGGAGTTTGGAGCCAGGATGCTAAGGAACAGAGTGGAACTTACTATCCGTCAAATTCTCAGACAGGTACTTTCGACTGGGATCCTCAAGAAGTGTATTTTGACAGGCTGAGTGACTGCGTGATTGGTGAGGGCGAGGAGATTTCAGTATTTCCTTCGGAGAAAGCAGTTAATTGGCCTTGTGGAGAGATGAAGCAGTCACCATGGCAGGATTATAAAGAAAGTGAATTAAGGACGACAAGAGCAGAAGATGTGAGGTTAAGCAATGGAGGCTTTAGCTTTCGTTCAGAATCTGAATTTAGTTTTGATGGTGCCAATGAACATTTTGGGTCTAAAAGAGAAGCAGTAGATCAACCATCAGAGACCGAAAAATCAGCATATACAAAGCCACAGATCATAATAAAGCCAACAAAACGGCAGGGGATCACAATATCGAAGGATCATAAGAACTATGAACTCATGCTCAACTTGCAACTAGGAATAAGGTAAGAACATTATCAGGATAGCTTCTATGCTCCTAATCATGACACTATACATAAAACACAAACATGGATTGCTTCCAGAGTCTCATAAGTTTCAACTTTTAATGATCTTCATAGCCTGTCTATATAGAAACATCGTTAAATTAAATATGTTGTTATGAATTCATAATTATCTTGGTCTCTGATTGATAGAGCTCACGATTGCTGTATTCTGAGCATTATGTTGGCGTTCATGAAAGATGTATATGCGATGAAATGAGGCTTAACCAAGACATTCAAGACAATGACACAAAAATAGATTAGCACTTTTTGTTTCAATTGCTGCTTATTTTTCTTACGACCTATTGTTTTTTTGTGGTCACATCATCATTCATTAGGATTAAAAGGTAATGTTCTGTTGATATGCACATTACCTGAAATCATCCTCTAAGTAATATCAGAGAGCGCATCTAGTATTGCAAAAGAAATCAATGTACAATTTGAAACAGAGCCAAATAATGCATAGTTTCTATTCCGGGCGGCATTTTTAGTAGTAACCCGTTCTTAAATAGTAGCTATTATGAGTGAAGGGTTTTTAGCAAAAGTTATTACATTCATTTTTATTTACTGGAGTAATTATTTTTACATGTAAGCATGCACATTTGTATATATATGTAACATAATAATCATGAAATGAGTGATGGTTTAGTGTGCAGGACGAGTTGAAATTGATGAATTAAATACTTTTGAGATAAGTAAAATTTTCGAACGAATCTGTATGTGTATGGATTATTATGTATGATAAGGCAAAATAGAGCAAGTAACTATGTTTTTCTACAATAAACGTCTGGTTTTCCTGCCAATAGCTAATTTTTAGTGTTATTATGCAGACATTCTGTAGGAAGACCTGCTCCATCTACATCACTTGATTTAAAATCTTCGGCTTTCGATCCCAGGAATAAAGTGTGGACAAGATTTCCCCCAGAAGGATCTAAGCATACTCCACCTCACCAGTCATGTGAATTCAAATGGAAGGATTACTGCCCTATAGTTTTCAGGTGAGGTACTGATACAATTCATTGTTCATGAAACTAAAGATGTTTCAGTCATTCAGTGCTTCATGAGGGCTTACACATTATACCAGTTATATCTTTTTGCATTAGAGAAATGATATCTGTGGAAACGGTTCTCAAAAATGAAGATTTTTGGGACCTAGTTCTAAACTTTACCTGTATTTTGGATTTTTATCATCGAGCTCTGTAAAGTTCTTTATCTTTTAACAGTTATTTTTGGAGCTAAATATTGTTATGTACTTAAAATTGGTGTTGCCCACCATTGAACTGTATAATTTAATTAGATATGGTTAACATTTCAGGACCCTTAGAAAATTGTTCAAGGTGGATCCAGCGGATTACATGTTATCGATATGTGGAAATGATGCACTTCGAGAACTCTCCTCACCTGGAAAAAGTGGAAGCTTCTTTTACCTGACGAATGATGACAAGTACATGATCAAAACCATGAAAAAGTCAGAAGTGAAAGTGAGTTTCGTTCTGAGATTACATTGTAATGTTATTGCATGATAATAAAGGCTCTGTTAATATATTGGTTTGATGTTAACTCTGGAAAGCAAACTTGATTTTCGAAGTGACAGTTTAATCAGAAGAGTTTTACTGCTATTGCTCAATTCCAACTTGTTTGCATTGATGCAGTAAAACTTTGCGTAAAATCTTTCAATTACCTTAATTTTTAAAAATCTAAGCTTGTTTTTCTGTCATCCTTGCACTTTTTCTCTTCTTCTCCAATAAAAGTTTATTAGGTGCATATCTTGATTGGTATGTTCAAACTTCCAGACTCCATTTTCTAACAGCATGCCATAACGTAAAACTTTAATACCAGGTGTTTACAAGAATGCTTCAATCTTATTATAACCATGTCCGGTCCTTCGAAGACACTCTGGTTACGAAGTTTTTTGGCCTTCACTGTGTGAAGTTGGTTGGACCTGCACAGAAGAAGGTAGTGGAAGTACATTCTTTCTGTTTATCAAACTCCCTCTGTTCTGAATTTCTGATTCACATCATGTGATTTGTAAACAGGTGAGGTTTGTAATTATGGGGAATTTGTTCTGTACGGAATATGCAATCCATAGGCGGTTTGACTTGAAAGGTTCTTCTCATGGTCGCATTACTGAAAAACCTGAATGTGAGATCGAACCGACCACCGTGCTTAAGGATCTTGATTTGAACTTTATCTTCCGATTACAGAAGACTTGGTTCCAAGATTTTTGCAGGTAATCAAATCAGAATCTCATAGTTAGATAAAAATAGAAGTTATAAATTCAAGAGAATGAGTCAAGGTGGTGGAGAATGAGAAACGTGTACCGTCTGCAAATATTATGCAGAGTACATGGGTCATATTGAAGATTCACAAAGCAACTTCTTAGAACTAGGAAGACAGAAGTTAGAAAAAAACAAACTGTAGAAATGCTTAAGAGTTATATTTACAGTGGAAGCAAGAAGCAAGACTTTCCTGCTTGAGACTTTTATTCAAGTTCTGGTAATTTGGCTTGAAAAAACACACTGTAGAAACCTTAAAAATCGATGAGAAATAAGCATCCGAAAACACGTCAGAGTCGTACAGAATGATTGGTTTGTTTTATTTTTATTAAGAAGCTGAAATGGTTTTCCTCAAGGCATGTCAAGATAATGACAGTTTTGATATGCAGGCAAGTAGAGAAAGATTGCGAGTTTCTGGAACAGGAGCGGATTATGGATTACAGTCTTCTGGTTGGCATTCACTTCAGAGAAGTATCAGAGTCTGGGGAACCATTGAGTATTACCGAAGCTCAAGCTTCCACTGGTACATGCATAACATAAAACTACCCTTTATTGTGTTCTTCCCCTGGTTTTCTTTTCACTAGAAATCTCTCTAACCCAGAAAGTTTCCATCAAATTCTGCAGGCAGTGAGGAACATTCCAATTTACCTTCGCCATTGTCAGGCGCAGATTTGGGTCTTCTGTTTGATAACAGGTATGCGTTGAAGTTCTTAAAAAAAAAAAAAAATTTTGAGACACCCTCTTGGACAATCTTACATTTCTGAATGATTGTGCTTGGTCTTTATGCTCGAAGCTTAAGATTGTTTCTAAGTTCAGAATAATGGGATGCATAAGAAGATCATATTAATATGTTTCCAAGTTCAATTTAGCAGTTGGTTTCTCATGGAACTTTAATCATATGTTTGGCAGGCGAGCCCCCATTAGATTAGGCGCAAACATGCCTGCACGAGCTGAATTATCTGTAAGAAGAAATCAAGATGAACCTCAGTTGGTTGGTGAACCGACTGGTGAATTCTATGATGTCGTGCTAGTTTTTGGTATCATCGACATACTGCAAGATTATGATATTAACAAGAAGCTCGAGCATGCTTACAAGTCGTTCCAATACGATGCAACTTCAATATCTGCTGTTGATCCCATTTGGTATGCCAAGCGTTTTCGTGACTTTATGTTCAAAGTCTTCACCGAAGATACCTGACCTGCACTTTTAATTGGCATATTTCACTTGCATCCATTACGCCCCAGTGTTGCAGTTCTTACCAGATGACCTTCTCACTTTTAGACGCAAAAAAGACAGCTTTTTGGCTGGAAAGCTGGGCACCGGCATGCAATATCACTAGCTGTAGTTGTAGTTAGTCTTTTAACATCACACTTCTTAGGTACTGATAGGTTATATATATCTTCTGTTAATTTACAGAATAGCAATGTGATTAGCGGTACTCAATGCTGCTGCTATAGATGTAAAGAGAATGAATGTAATGATATACGAAACTGGGCGGTTGTACTTTGGTGAAAATCTATATTTTTGTTCCAGAAGTGAAGAGACTCTGGAATTGTATCACCGAAGAATATTGTATAGACGATCTGTGAACACAGAGACGGGATAAGTGATTTCTATTTATAACATTTCTGTTCGAACATGTGCTGTCTTTTGTACACCGACCCCCCCCCCCCCCCACCCTACCTCTTCCTTACTTTATCGCATTTGAAGTTCGGTATTTAGTTCCAGCAGTTCCAGACCCGGTTGTCCAAAACCGGGACTGGCCTCTTAGCTGTGTTTTTTTTTCCCAATCACAAGGCTCAGGAACAGAAGGAAAAAGAAGTTCCTATTTAAAACCAGTCTTTAAGATAAAAATTGCATCAGAATTCCAAGGCAATTATTAATAATCAAGATGAGAGAATTAACATCAATTACCAGATGTCATATTTACATTTCTCAGCTACAACACAATGAGCAAGCAATACATGCATGGTCATGTGCTCCTCCATTCTAGGCATGATTCCTCCTTGAGTATGCAAGTACTCCACCCACATAGGTTGCCTCAACCGTAGCTTCTGCTTCACTGGCGAAAATTTCCCATGAATCCGCTGATAAGATCACAAAATCAGCCATTTTTCCACGAGATAGTGACCCAATGTCATCTTCAAGGAAGCATGCATGAGCAGCTGAGATCGTGTATCTGCCATGAACCAATAATTGGACGAGAGAAAATTTTAGTTTCCCAGATAATTGAAGGACAGGCAATGTGCAGAGTGAAATGAAATTATGTACTGAAGCAATGCATGGCAGCGAGTGAAATGAACTTATATTTCTTTTTAGTATGTGAAGCTCTAGAGTTTAGTCAATTATAAAAATTTCTACAAGTTTTCACACGTTTGTATGCTCATGAGCAAATAAGGTATAGATCACACTAAAAAATAAATTTAAAAGAGAAGAAAAAGATTGAGGCTAGTCCTGCCCACCCATTCAAGGCGTCATTCACAGTAATACGCTCTGATGAAATCCAAGCACTTTCCCAACCAGGAGGCACTCTTTTCACTGCTGTCTTTATGCTACCCAAGGGATTAATATCCGCTACCTGAAGGAGGGGAAAATAGACTAGTCAACCGACAATCAATGTAATATATAGCAGAACAAAAAGGTAGAGTGTTTAGTTTTCTTACAGGCCAGTCAGAGCCAAGTGCTAACCGTGCCTTGCCAGAAAGCAGCGAATGGAATAAATATGAGCCGCCATGGGCCCTCTTAGCTCCAAGCTTTTTTATAGCCGTATCAGCATCATCCAGAAGGTGATCAGGCTGTTACAGATTCAACTTACAAGTTGCAGTAATGCCGTTACAAACATTCATATGCGCTAGCAAATAATTGGATGCTTTGGAAATAAACCAGTTCTTTGCCTAATCTTATCACATATAAAGGTCAAGTTTAATAGCAGGCGCAGAAGTGATGTGCTTATCATTAGCACCCTGGTTTTGCGAGTGTGATTGGATGTCGCCTGGTTGATCTGAACATTGTTACATTCACCAACTTTGTGGGTATTTCAAGTTTAGTTTAAAAAAGAGTTGGTAGGCCAGTTAGAGCAGGTGGCATAGCCTAGAATTAAACAGGATCAAGGCCCCACGTTGATAAAGCATATCATTAATTTATGCAAGTCCTTCACTACAAGCATTCTGGGGGAACAGCACTTTCAAGTTTCAAATACATATACCCCACTACTAATCAGCATGTGTGCAACTTATACTAAAAGTGTTCAAGACTTAAATTTCAATACTAGAAAAATGTTATAAACCACTAATTAATCATCTTCTAACATTTAACTGGGGAAAAAGGAACCTGCACTGAAGCAACAACTTCCTGTTCACCAAATCTAGCTGCGGTCCCATAGGACAAATGCTGAGCATGCTCAATCTGCAAGTAATTGCAGCAAACACTGTAATGAAATATAGAGAATACTACACTTACAACAAGACTAGACAACGATAAGACATCAAGCAAAAGAAAGAAAAGAGTCATATTTTGAATATCTTGAAATATATTTTAGCTCACCCTAAATCTTCGCTCCCTCATTCCATTCTGAGATGCTACTGATTTGTACAAGTCCAAAATAAGATCATTGGCCTTGTCACCAATTGCATGCACCGCAACCTAAAGATAAAAGGATATGATCTCTGTACATGCATGCATGCAGAGAGGGTCTCATAAAGTAACAGTAGCGAAGAACAGATCACCTGAAGGCCAGCTTTATCAGAAGAGTAGGTCATATTGTATAGCATATCTAGATCAGCAACTTGCAGGCCATGGTTGTGTGGTTCATCGACATATGGCTGTATTCAGTAAAAAAAAAAATGGTCATAAGATGAGATTCATAACTTACTTAGCATAGAATGATAGATCAGGCCAATGATCCATCTGTGGTAGAGAATTTCATAATGGCATCCTGAAAATTTATATTTTCTTACCTCATAAAACAGTGCACTATTAGATCCCAATGATCCATCTGCAAAAGACTTTACACCACCCAAGTAAATCCACTGGCTCAGCTTACGACCCACTCGAGCAATAATTTCCTATATCAAGAATGGCAAGCCTCAATACTAAAGATGAGAAATTGATAGAATCTAAGTATCCATTTTGCGATTCCAGCTCACGAAACAGTGTTGTAGTATCATGGAGTCTATAGAGCATCAGAAGACTCTATTAGTTCCTAGACCGTCAAATTGCTCCAATTTAAATAACTAATCGTAGTAGATCCTGATTTCAAATTCTCACTTTACTGCTCCATTTCAAGTTTTAACTTATCTCAGACTAAAAAAGAAAACATATTCGGACATTTTTTAACCGTTAATTAATACATGCATTCCTAAGTTCCTAACTGCACCTTTGGCTATGTGCTCAGATAAAGAAGGCCAACCATATTATATTATCAAGAATTACAGAAGTTAGAAGTACATGCAACCGTGACCATGTCTCCACTGGGAAGAATAGGCAAACCCTGATCTTCATCTTTCCGGATGAATCACCCCATTTGTAGACATCTGCAAATACCATGCCAAACAATGTCAAATGATCAAATCGCATCTGTACTATATCTGTTTGACAGTATATAAGTAGTCTTAGCCATCTTATTCACATGCAAAGACTTTGGTGGAATCATACACAAGAGTAAGATGCATCCTTTATGTTGTGAATGTCTTAAATAAACGAAGAGATGGAACTAGCAGCAAGAAGGCTTAATAATTTGCTTAGTCAAATCTATTTACTTATTGTAACTGGAAACTGACCTGAAAGATCTTCCCATGAGAGTTCTGACGAAGCACCAGGAAAATATCGTCCAAAATCAACAACTGCTGTAACACCTCTCATTAATGCATGATCACTAGCTCTTAACAGTGCTTCCCTTCTCTCTTCAACAGAGACCTCTGGTATGAAACTCAGCACAAGCTTCATTGCAGAATCAACCAACAAACCAGTAGGGTCTGCGTGTGGTGAGTTTATTGATAAGGATATATTTCACTCTTGTTATTCTTTGGAACAAATTTTGCCGTTACTAAAAAAAAAACTCTAATCTAATGAAAATGGAGCCAGAGAAATTGTAATCACAAATGAATGTTTGGCTGAGTTCCTATAACTAGAAAATCTTTAGTGTGAAAGTGTGATAGTTAATGGATTTAATAGTACGCGACTCACTCTCGGGAAGGAGATTGCTTAGATAGGCACAATACCTCCGTTGCTGTTTTTCATCACATGTCCACCATCTGGGTCCATTGTGTTATTAGATATTCCAGCAATCTTCAGCGCTAGAGAATTGGCAAAGCCCATGTGACCATCCATTCTCGTCAGCCAGACCTGCAATTAAGTCATGTAAAATCTGTGACAGGTACATTGAAGATCAAAACATATGATGATGCAATGCAAATTTCTTACAGGATTATGAGGAGTAATGTCATCAATCCATGAGGCCACTGGCAACTCTCCACCCCAGAGATCGTTGTTCCAGCCACCACCCAGTAACCAAGAGCCAGGCTGCAGACCTGGGGACAGTCATAGCCATCATAAATAAAATATTGTAATCTAGTGATCTGGGTGCAAGTATACTCTCTTAATACAATACAGACTATTGTTTCATGTCTCCAACAAATTATTATATGCATACAATTAATCAACTGGAACCAAGGATAGTCAAAGAAAAGATATGACTTACTAGATGCTGCCTCCCGAACGTTGTTCACAAACTGATCCCTTTGGCGTACACCATGAAGTTTAACCCTAGCTATCTGTTTCCATATTCTAAATCAAATTTGGCATATAAGACTAAGCCAGCAAAATATGTTCTACTAGGAGTGAAGTAATATGCTCACACATTGCAGTTAGAAACCACAAACATACTTACACAGCTAAAGAACTTCCTTTCTTTAGAACTCCTACATAAGCAACCAAACGTCTAAACTCTGAAGGGGGTTTTAAACCAGTTTATCCTTCCACGGACCTAAAAACAGAGCATACTCTGACAGGGTACATTCTGACAAAAGTGAGGAGATTGTAGTTATAGCTAGTCAGTTGAGTTACCAATTTCCTCTCTAATGTTTGGTTTTCAAGAATACTCACTGGGAGTAGGGACCAATCAACTCTACAATAGATACATCTAAGACAATGTAAGTTTTTTAAGTCAATTCCTTTCCTTCTTCTAATAAACATTTTCTCATTTCAAGAACATAACTCGTGAAATTGTCAATTATCCAATAAAAATATCAGAATATGTGGAGATTGAATAGAGAAACAATAGTCTTCAAATGGATATGAAGTGGAAAAAAAAAAGGTTATCTATTAATATGAATTAAAATTTCCATTGAAATATGGCAAGCAATCCCAACTAACAAGATAGGGAATAAGAGAAGAGTAGAAACAGAATGGCCAGATCTCAATTTATATTGTTTTTCAAAGTTCACATGATAAAAACGCCATATTTGAGTTTTGAAAGTACGAACTCTTGGTAAAAAATGCAAATCTACTTGTCCAGCAAGGTTGGAAATGCAAGTAATGTTATCAATGGAATGGCTAAAAGATTGGTCTTATACTTAAGAGCCCCACAATGACTAGAAACATTGAGGGCCACTTCCAATTTTCATGCCAAAGAAGTAAATGAATTCAGTATGATTTAATCCAAACCTGTAACCCTCCAAAAATGAAGTGCACATGTGAGTCGATAAATCCAGGCACCACCACCTTCCCCTGTAGATTCAATGTAGAAGTCCTTGGTCCGGCAAGATCCTGCATTCGCCACATCACAGATAAGACAAGTGCCTTTTAAAAAGATAACTCATTGAAAAAAAGGAAAGTGTGCCCCAGAATCATTCCAAGAGCCCATGTTAGAGAATTGGGGTGTCAATCCATTCCATGATAAATTTTCATTAAGACACACATGGGTACAAATGTGAGACAAAGACAATAGAAAATGCAAGTTCGTTGTCAAGGCCCCTACAGAAGATCTCACTAATGCTTGTATATTGTTACGCTCAAGTTGTGGTCACTCATGAATGCATTTTCATAATGAGCTTCGAAGAGAACCTTTTTTTTTTCTGGATATCAATAGAAATATAGAATATGTATTCATCATGAAACTCCAGCATTGCAGTTAAACTAAGGATTATACATATGACTTCTATATAACATTTTTAATAGGAAAAGGAAAGGAACAACAATAGTAGACCAAACTTATTTACTGGAGCAAATACATAATAACAAATAAACAAAGGAGAATAAAGAGAATTAAAAAAAAAATTAAATTAAAAAAAAAGGAATGCAATAAATTGTGTTTATTGAGTAGAAGTATTTAAGGGATGAACCTGCAAGGAGGTATAACTGCCAAGTCGGAGAATTCGACCGTCGCGAATGGCCATGGAGTCGGCGAAGGGCAAAACGGCGTCGCTGGTGTAAATTGTTCCGTTTGTCACCAGTAAATCAGCCAATTCCTCTGGTAAAATCAAATGGAATCAATTAATCAATTACGATAAAGACAATGATAAATTGATCATGAGGAAGAGAGAGAAACTAACTATCTGTTGGAGTAATAGTGAAATGGCTGCGATTGAGTAGGACGGACAAGACAATCGCCACCGCCGCCGTCAG
Source organism: Plantago ovata (assembly GCA_028274465.1). Classification (NCBI taxonomy): domain Eukaryota; kingdom Viridiplantae; phylum Streptophyta; class Magnoliopsida; order Lamiales; family Plantaginaceae; genus Plantago; species Plantago ovata. The sequence continues at coordinate 96,517,594 of CM051458.1, forward strand.
CAGCAACCGGAGCTTATCCATTTCAGCTGAGATTCTTCTTTCTCGACTGCAGCGGAATCTATAATTTATTTTGTTTAATTTTTGCGAAATACTGGAGTATATTTTTGCACGGTAAATTGCAAAATTCTCCTTTTAATTATCATGAATGAAGCGCTAAATCCCATGAAATATGAAAATTGTACCTAACTCCCAAAACTATAATCAAATTCTTTTTTTTTTTTTTAGGGAAATTCAAATATGCACAAAATATATTCATTGCATGTCATGTTTAAGAGAGAATTTATTTTCTCCAAGTCCCATACATGCAACAAGTATTGCGGACTTAGGAGTTTGGACTTTGGATCTTATATAGGAGATTTTGGCAAATTTGTAAATTTATATACTAATAGTGAAAAGTGATTTATAGATGATTTACTTTTAGACCAACATTATCATCATGTATGCATGGAGTGTCCTATCAGGAGTGATTTAAAGAAAAGGAAAAATAAAAAAGAGAGAGAGAGAGAATGGCAAGCACGATTTGAAGAGATCGTGCACAAACCAATCTTCATGCTTGATAATTATGGTCTTACCTTTAAATTGTACTTGCAAGGGCATAAATGCTCCTTCAAGACTGAAGAAGACCAAAAGAAAGACAGGTGAAAAGTTAAAATTCCAACTCAGAGTATCAACTCTGGAATTGACCATTTTTTCTAACATCGAATCCACTACATGCGCAACTAATCAGATCGAGTTTTATCCGACCTTGATATAGGGCGGCTCTAGGCTCTAACAATGTTATCTTCTCACATTAACAAGACCGAATCTGAAATTTTACTCACGTAAATTCAAACCGTTTCCCATTTAAGTCAATATTTGTCGGTGAAAATTTAATAATAGTATCTACCATCTGTCTTCTTAGGCAGACAGAACCTCGGAGTTAAGCTTTGGATTTGTTTTTAATTTCAGAAAGACTATGAAAATAGAGTGGAACATTTCAGGTTAATCAAAAAAAATTCCAGCCGCAATTGCAAACGTAAGATTAACAGTAGTACTACTGTAGCTCCGTAGTACTAGTACATACAGAAATGAGAAAACCACGAATTACAGTGTTACACCATATGGGAGCTCACATACAATAAAAAACCACCCCCCAGGTAACTTATTCACTGCCCTTATTACTGCAATGTTCTGTTTCAACTAGATTCCTGTTTGATCTCTAATTATTACATAAAAAATCAACAGAAGGAATAGCAATACATGCATGTTGACTACCGATGTTAGTTCTTCTGGAGCTGAGATTTGTAAATGGAATAGGCAGAGATGGATTTGGTTACTGGCGATAATCTGATGCTGAACGAGTAAGGAACAGCAGGCACAAGATACTCTTCATGGACGCAAGGCGACCAGCTGTCGTCCCCTCCTATACCCATGAACTTGTGGTCTAAATGCACCTGCATAATCATCCAGAACGTTAGTCCGCGTACCTATATTAGTTCAATATTCCCTGTCTTGTCGAAAACTTGAGATATGCTGCAATTTGACTTAATTAAATAATTGAAGAGTAATGAAACAAGAATACCTCTATGTCGTCTCTCTTCACTAGTTTTTCATTGTGTGTTGCTCTCTCAAGCTCAGCAGTACCGTAGTAACTTGCATTCATTTGCATGGGTGGAGAATCTCCATACATGGAAGCATAAATGCCATGACCGTCCTTGTTTTGAAATGTCACCCACCTGACATCAGCTCTGCCTGAGCATTCACCAGGAACTATGTATGGTACATGCATGCTATCTACATCCTGTTCGTATACTCCAACATGTGCAGCAGCTTTGCGGTCAGGATAACATTCAAATGGTCCTCTCCCATACCATTTAACCAGGTCTAGGGCTTTGTCCACATGGAATTGGATCCCGACGCGAGGTAGAGGTGGCAGACTGGAACTTGGTGTTACATGGCATTCTAGTATGACATCTCCAGAGCCGTAAATGGAATAGATCAATTCAGTCTTAATGAAAACATCAGATGATGAACCTCCAGTCGGCGTGCCAAGAAACACTACAGCTATTTTAACTTCATCGTCTGCGACACTTGAAAGAGTGCAGCTTTCAGTAACAAAGGTCAGAGTATCCAATTTTGCCCCTTTCCACTTTGAGAGATAACTTTCAGCTTCACCACCCTTGTCATTATCAGTTGGCGCTCTCCAAAAGCACGGTAGAATTCCTTTGCACATAACTTCGACTCCATCCACCTGCCAATTATTTCCACAAGATTGTAACTTTTTCGAAGATCACATACTATATGTTATACATGAATAAAATAACATGAGCTTCTTCAACCGCAAAAATTACAGATATTATGTTTATTAAATCATCAACATTCATGAACTACTCGCTATGCCATATGACATTATGATAAATGCAAGGTAGGCTAGTAACAAGTTTTACCTTCCAGCTCACAATGGCTCCACTTTGTTTTTCAAATCTGATAACCCAAAGATTCTGATTCTTAACTTCAATAGTATCATCGAGAACTTCAGTAGAAAAAGCTGCTTGCTTAGCTTTAATCATCTGAATTCATAACAATTTTACAAACTTAGTAACACCAAATATCACAAGAGTAAGGAACACTTCAACATCAGCAGGAAAGGATACCCCTACCTGTGGAACAGTTTCTTGTTTCTTAGGCAATAGAACTTGCACAGATGTAACTACATGGCCAGCTTCAGCCCAGCGAGTCGAGTTCAAAAGCTTAGCAGTGATTGTGAGAAATATTTCTGTTGCATCCGAACTACCCCATGCTGCATACCATGGGCCAGTTTCCCATGTCATATCAAAACTTTTCTGTGGTTCTATTACTGGTACAGTAAGCATTCCAGAATCAAGCTCACAACCATCCCCCTGTATCATCCAGTGAAATGATACTGCATCTGTTGTACCAAAGAAGTGTGTGTTTGTAATCTGCAAGGAAACTCCAATAAGAAGATGTCGGAAAAAGGTTAGGCAGTCAAGGTGATGATCTGAGATACCACCTCGATTTTTCCCTCTATCAGTGACACTTTGATAGGTTGATACACGAACTTCACTTCTGAAAATTTCACGAAAGAAATCGAATCACACTCTAAGACCTGATAATTCCATTGTCAGGTTGAAAAATTAGAATTCTCATTACCGTGAAGAGCGGGGTGAGGAGTTCTATCAGGCCATATGAGGCCATTTAGGCAAAAATTCAGGTCATTGGGGATATCACCGAAATCGCCTCCATACGCCCAATGTTTCTTTCCATCTGGACCCTCCTTCAATAAACCCTGTGCCAGAAGCAATCTTTAGTCATCCAAGTTGCAGGTGATCTATTACAAGCTAGACGGAGATAAGAAGCAAAGTATAATAATCCTAGTTGCATGTAATCTATTGCAAGCTAGATGGAGATAAATTGAACAATGAGAACTATCACTGATGACAATTTAAAACAATTATTATTATTTTTCTTTATTGTTTTTAAGCAGCAGAATAAATTTATTCATTAAAAGCCACAGTTCAAACGAGCATAAGACATGCTCAAATAAATACAGGGTACCAGCTCCTTAACCACCTCACAAAACACCTTAACCCTAACCAAACATACCAAATATTCACCACATCTATTAACAAACAACAAAGCTCTTCATGATTTATTACAAATGGATCCCAATGCAGAAGTTTAGCAAGGACGTATAGTCCCAAACCAATGTACTTCAGAAGAGTGTAATTACTTTAAAGCAATTACTTATAGTTTAGTCTAGGCTATATAAATCATAGATCATATTTGGTGAAGTGTCATTTCAAGTACTTCTCTCATTATTAAGGAGATCAAACGTTGATGTGAAAAAAGTTCTGTTTTTCTTTGAACTTATTCCAAAACAGAGAACATTATCTTGCCACTTGACATAATTGCCTCTTATATTGTTCTAGCAACTCTCAATTCTTGAATAAAAGCATTTTCAGGGTTAACTCTGTTTAACATACCAAACCAGGCTCTAAGATCTTTACATGCAAACAAACATGGATGAAGCAAGCTTAGTGGTATGTTTCATCCAAATTTTGTTGGCTTTTTAGCAAGTAGATATGACTCAACTCAAGAATTAATGACAAAACCATATCAGACCTGATCAACCCAATCCCAAATGAAACCTCCTTGTAAACCAAAAGTGCTATCAATTGCTTCCCAGTACTTGTCAATATTCCCGTTACTGTTTCCCATTGCATGCGAATACCTGGCAGGTTTTAAGCAGCTCACATTAGCATTTGCTACATGAATGATATTAACCATACTATCAGTATTTAGAACATTTATAACTCAACTACATACTCGCACAATATTAGTGGACGCAGTTCTGAAGGATCTTGGGCTATCTTAACTATGTCCCAAACACGCATATACATGGGACATACAATATCTGTTGAAGATGTCCTAGAGCCCCCACCTTCATAGTGCAAGAACCTAGATGAATCTTTTTCCCGTACCCAACCTGAAGAGTAAGTGAAAAAAAGTCATATCACAAAGCAAACTATCATCTTTGATTCAAACCACCATGATCTAGGGCACATATTATCCCTTAAAAACGTGAATCTTAATAATTTTCACTGAATGTTATATTCTAAATGCGACAGCAGTAGAATGACCAAATATGAAGAAAAGAATTTAGATGCTTTCCAACAAAGGTTTTAAATTGCAACCATGACATAGCAGGCCACAGTAATTCTGAATCTGTTTCTGGTAGTCAACATAGATATAGCTACATTATTAAAGCTGCAGTCTCCGATTAGAAGGATCTACTAAAAATTCTAAAACTCAAAGCAGGGGATCAGTGTGTCCAGAGAGCATGTCAAATTGCTGTTAGTGTTACAATATTATTGAGGCATTAGATTTTTAAAGCTCAAGCCAGTGGACGTTAATTCACATATCAAACTGCAGAATAAACCACATTCAATGTAAATCCTATCTAGCTTTTTTTTTCAGAGTTGGAAACCATGATTCACCTTAATGTTAGCTTTTTCCTAAATAGTACTCCCTCCATCTCCAACCAAGTTTCCCATTTGATTTGTTGACTTTTCTAAGGTCCCGTTTGACCTCATATTAATTCTAAATCATACCGAAAAAGTATTTACGAAGTTATACTATGCAAATGTAATCAAGTAATAATTTTTTGGCTTTTTCTTGGGGACACATGTTCCTAAATAATGTCAAGTTTATATGAATGTAAGGAAAAGGATCAAACCTTAGCAAGAAATTAAACTATACATAATTTATAAACTATACCAGCGAGTGCAGCGTGATTAGGTCCATAGCTTGCTTCATTTCCTAACGACCATGAAATAATGCATGCGTGATTTTTATCTCTCTCAACCATTCCAATAACTCGTTCCAACATGGCAGAGCCCCAACATGGTTCCAGGGTAGGATGCCTTACATTTGACGAAAGATGGAAACCATGTGTTTCAATATTGGCTTCATCAATCATGTACATCCCAAAAAGATCACACAACTCATACCATCGCTGGTGTTGTGGATAATGACTGTTTCTGACAGCATTGACATTATTTTGCTTCATCAGAACCAAATCCTACACAGATTTATTAGAACCATAAAACAATCAGGTGGCAATTTTTTGGGAGAAAGGCAGGAAGTTTTCTGGTTTTATACTTTAATCCTACCAAATCTCCATGTTACCTAGAAATGTACATGATTACATTTATTTCCAAATTCAGAAAGTTGTGGTACATGAAGAACTTTTGAAAGTTGGAAATAAGGGCTCCATGTGCAGAGTTTTTGAAAATATGACGTATGTTGTACAAAAAGAGAGAATAAAACAACAGGGATTTGGTGCAAGTTGTTAGAACAAAGTTTAATACTGATATCGCATGTGAAAGCAGAAAGTAAGTGATTGTGACCTGAACCATGCACGACTCCAAGTTTGTCTTCCCTAGACGAGGATGGTGTTCGTGCCGGTTTACCCCTCTTATCATAACAGGCTGTCCATTTACTAGCAATTGCTTGGTGGCTTTTGCTATTTGCCGAAAACCAACTTGGGATGATTCACAGTCAACAATCTTTCCTGATGCATCCTTGAGAGTGACAACAAGAGTATAAAGATACGGCTGCCATAAAACAAATAAGAGGGTCAGAGGTTTGAGATATTAACTAAACAGAGAATGTGATGATTTTGGAGTGTGAACTTAGGCACTCTAAATCTAAGTAGTTTCTCAAAACAAACACACACACGCCAACACTCACACATCTATATACTCATATTACACACACACACACAAAAAAAAAAAAGAAAAAGAAAAGAGAGACCCATATATTTTTACATGAAAAGATTTTCATGGTCTCCAATGAACTATTTCATGTGATGATTGTGATCTTTGTTCAAGAAAACTTAAAGGACCAAAAAAAATTAGCAAGAGATTAAGAAAGACGTTCAAGGTGTGCTGAAAAATCTTTTTACTTTCAATTCTTTAATGATGCCTAGAATACATATTACATAGTACCAGAAATTATGTGACTTGCTGCAGGTAACTACTAAGCTTAAGCTAAATATCAGGAGTAGGATATAAAAATGTACTTGCTCAGCACTCCATAATTTAGGCATCTGCAATTTCCCAACAAGCTGATATCCTATGAACCCAAGACGATAATCCACAGAAGGAGCCAATTGCAGATGAGCCACACTAGTAGATTGCAGATTGACTTGCCCATTGCTGGTCCCAGAACTTGTGTCGAAAATTTCAGCTTCAATGGTGAAGTTTTCTAAAAAGTTATCTTTAGCAACTTTGAACCAGCTCCCAGCTTCCATGCAGTTGTCAATCTTCACTGTTGAGTTGTCAATTTTTACGTCAACCTGGATGGTTAAATCCAGAGAATTAGTCATGCACACACTTAATAGCTCCCAGCTTCCATAACTTAATGATCTTAGATTGGAAAACATGAGGTAGTATAGCTTAGAGTAGCTGTGTGATCATAAGATAACTGGAGTTTAATGTACCAAAATATATTGAAGAAATCTTGCTTGGATGTTTTTACATGTTTAAAGCTCCAAATCATGCTGAAAATGGAAGGTACATCTGACAGTAACACGTAATCTAGTAAATCTGTAATACCTGTATATCAGCATAAGAGAAATCTTCTGCCAGTTTTGATTTGAAGAAATAATCAGAGATGAAAACCTGCACAAGAAACGCCTCTTGGTTCACATGACGAGTGAAATATATATAGCACCCAAGAGAGAGAGAGAGAGAGAGAGAGAGGAAGTAAGTCAAGTAAAAGATAGTACACTACTTCATTACTTTTTCATAAGAATTATGGAAGTTGAGATCTTATATTGACTGCAGTATGTATGTATGCTTTGCGACAAAAACTGAACCATATAGCTCCTGTGCTCTAATTCCAGTGACGTTCTTCTTGGTTGAGATATCACATTCATCAATCATCATTGTAGTCATTTTGTAAACAATTCAAAAGATTCACTTGAAATTCATGCTTTAAGGGATAATCACTTGCCCTCCAACATCACCACACACACCCCACCAGCACAACCACCACAACACAAAGAGTCAAAGACAAATAAATATGTAATCTTTTCCAAAAAAAAACTGTGCAGATCATGTATATTCTACAATGGGTTTTTTTTAGCAACTACACCAACTGGTAAAGTCTAGCTGTATATTGTCCTTGCAAATAAGCAATATATAACCTATTATATTAGGAACTATAGACTGGTGCTAGGAAGTTGATATAATCTTAAGCTATCACCAACAGGATATAAACAATATTTTCCATCACATAATAGTAGAAACCACTCTGTCACATACTCCGTAGGAAGATGAAAAGCACAATTAAGGATTCGGACCTTGCAGAGTTTCCTGTGCATAGAGTACAAACCTCGGGTTTAGCAAAAAGAACAACATCACGATGAATGCCGGATAACCACCAATGATCCTGATCTTCAAGGTAAGAACCATCACTCCAACGCATCACTTGAACAGCCAGACAATTACTCTGGTCAGTACAAAATTCTGTGATCTCAAATTCAGCTGGTAGCCTGCTGTCCTGACTGAGCAAGAGAAGAGTCTTCTAGTTAAAGTTACTATAGAACTTACTGCGTAGTGCATCAGAAACTGCATGTGCTTCGCATTCCAATAAAGTATTGCTTAATAAGCACAATATTAAATGAAATAACACAACTACAACAGCAGTATGATGTGCCAGAAGTTAAAACAAATGCATGGCGAACCTATATCCAACTGGATGTCCGTTTACCCATGCAAAGAATGCAGAATCAACTCCTTCAAAGTGTAGAAATATCCTCCGACCTGCAAATGCATTTCATGATGAAGAAGGCATCCAAAGATAGTAGAGAAATTTAAAACATTATGTGTATCACAGCTAGTCCCTCAAGTCATTCATTGATCAGTCAACTATTCACAATTAGAATGCCTATATAACAGATTCATGCATCATACCACTTATATTAAGAGCAAACTGATGTTGGAATCTATATGACACTCATGATTAATGAATTATGAAAACATAAGTCCGTCATTCAGATGATAAGATAGCTAAGCCATGCTTTTCTGAACAATAATAAGAAGCTAATCATCCTGAAGTATGACTGTAATCATTTATTTATGGTGAAAACTTTATCCAATCAATATGTAGAAAGCACACTGAAAGTATAATAAAAGCAAGCTTAAAATATATAAAATGGCTTATCCGTAACTCATGGTCAAGAAAACCCACCTTCCCATTCTTTAGGAAGGGAAAAATACGTCCTGTAGAAGCCAGTAGGATTATCCTCGGGAACTTTAGGTGGATTAAGTGGAAATGGGTAGACCATATTTGTGTAGATTGGCTTGTCAAATCCATGCGTCTCCCAATTGGAGGGAACTGTTTGAAGCATAAACAAGCATCAGAACATAGGAAACATTAAAAACTCAGCTATTTCTATTGTTTTAGTGCAAAATATAGAGAAATAACAAAAATACTTCAGTTCAAGAAATGAATTAAGAAATTGATTGTAAGATTGTGATCGACAGATAAAAAATCGTGGAATTGTTGAGGCTGATTGTCATTCAAAGTTTCAAACTAATTATTTAATTAATTATCAAAATTAGAATATAACTAATTAGTTGCAATTTGTTTGTAGATTGTTGAGAAAAGTAACAACATAGAGGAAGATGGTACCAGGTATAGTATGCCAGGAAGAATCTTCAAACGAACTATTATAGAATTCAGATGGCCCATTGCTAGGACTAGAGGCAAGAAAGAATTTCCAACTTCCGGACAAAGACTTGACGAAAGGGAGATCCTTCACCCAATATGCAGCACAATCAAGTGCCTTAGCCACAGCAACATCATCCCAAACTGCAGCTTTAGATACCAATATATCCACTTTGTTTCGCTCACACCAATACCTCAGAGACCCTACGAATTACCAGAATCAAAATATAAGAATTGAGAAGTCAAGTCCGCTATATAGAATCCATCAACAACAATTTGTAGTAATTGTTCTTCAGTGACCAACATTAATCTTTTAACTGAATCTTCATATTGAGTATCAATTGCCAGAAACTCCTGGCGGCCCAGATTCTTGGAATCTGAAGGTAAAGGAACATTCAGTTTTCCAAAACGAGTTTATACAACTATTCAAAGCAACAGAAGATTACTGGTAACTTTGATATCCAAGTTGAAATACTTGAAATTAGATAATGGACCTCCTTGAAGACGAATTATTATAAAAACTATGTTTCTCCAAACAACAAACTGACACAGAAAAGCACAATCTGCAAACTCTTGCGAAAGTTCTACCAAATTTAGAAGCCAGCTGTCAGTTACACAAATCATAGAGAACGACCTAATACCTTCCACAGTTTCATGGCAGTGCAGTGGAACATGGCCATCCCTTTTCCTCCACTTGACAAAAGATGGATCTTCCCACACCTTGACACCATTGTTTAAAGGTAACACGAATTGACCAATCAACGAACCCATCTGCACAAATGATTCACAATATGATATATGTACATGACAGACACTCAAAAGGCCAAAAAAGTAAGAATTAAATTATTTAAAAAAAAAAACCTATGATAAAAATAGCCACACTTGAAAGGGACACAGAATTATCAAGCAGCTCAAGAAGTACCACGGAGGACTATAAGTCTATAACAATGCATTGGGAAAAAATATTTTATCTCTACAAACATAGCATTCCAATTTTCGATTTCCATAGAGGAGCACATTGAACACAAATGAGGACTATTAACAAACGTAAGTTACAAGACGATTACATTACATGACTCGTGAATAGCAATATAGTATACTAATTACTATCTACTACTGCACAGCATATATGAGAAAAGGAAAAAAAGAAAAAAAGAAAAAAAAAACTATGTAGAAATACATGAATTCACACAGGAAATCACCTAAGATCAAATCATGACAAGTGACAACGCTTAAAATATGGAAATAATCGGATAGATAATGCGCAATAATACTACTGTGAACACACAGCCAAAATATTATCTGGACATCACTAAATTAAACGAATGAAGAACATATTCATATTAGGGCCACTGTGGAGTGGATGAGCTAGAGAGAGAAATAATACATACCGGAGCAGAGGCCGATGAAGTGGAACGAAATCACAGTGGATCAGTCAGTCCAGTATTAATACTTGTTGTAAATATGGAGAATGATGATTAAACGAAAAGGGCCTCATGTGGGTTTTTACATTCAGGGTCTTTATTTTACATGAAATGTCTTATTGATCCTTGTACTTTTAATAGTTTTGTGCAACAGTCCATGGTGACTAATTTGTTTTCATCCAGGTGAGTGGCCAGTGGCCAGTGGAGTTAACAGTTAAGTGAAGGGTTGTCGCTTTCAAAGTTCAGCAGAATCCAATAGGAAAGTGGCCGGTGTGGAAGATGCTCCATATGATTAGCCTACAAAGATTAGCAAATTGCACATATATATCCTCAACTGTGTGGTTATTCAATTTCAAAAACGAAAATACTTCTTTCAATTCAAAATAGGATATTCCCTATGTGGATATGTTCCCTCAAGATATTCACGTTTCAAGACACCAAATTTAAGAAAAATTAGAGTTATCCAGGTACTATTTGTGTAAACGATTAGTAAAGTATTGCGAGTGGGGTTTTATTTTATTTAAATAGATACGAATAAAGTAGGTTGAGTGGGTTGTACGTGAGGGAAATAATTTTTAAAAAATACTTTTATTTATGAATGGGAATATTCTAATGAGAAATGCCAAAAATAAAGTTGTATGATAAATTTTTGAAAGAGCATAATAAGTACTTCCTCCGAAAACTTAATAGGTTCACAATTTATTTTTGTTGACTTTTTTATGTCCGGTTTGACCTCAAATAAATTATAACTCTTTACGAAAAAAATAATTTTAAAAATTATACTATAAAAGAATACTTCTTATATTTGTATAATATAACTTCTAAAATTAATTTTTTCATAATCAATTATAATCAATTTGAAGTCAAACCGGATATAAAAAAGTCAACAAAAACAAAGTGTGAATCTATTAAGTTTTCGGAGAAAGTATGAAATAGTATGATATTTTAGCTCTTTTTGTACTTTGTACTTTTAGTGTAAGGATCAGGTTTAGAAAAGTTTAGGATGAATGAAGATAGTATTCACAGGTGCTCAGCGCTCTTTTTTTCATAACTTAGGATGAATAGAGTCAACATATCACCGAAAAACCACCAAAAGATTGGATCATAATCAATTACTATCTTAGAATCCACCTAATAAAATAAATAACTTCATTTCATTTTAGATGTATATAACTAATTGTTGATTTGGAAAGTTGTTAAGATTCATTTCGTCTAATTTGCTAAAAATGGTCATCCAAATCAAATACATTATGAACTCTCAATATAATCTACTACTTTAACAGTGTAATTTCTCCCAAATAACAGTTGTTCCAGGTTAATGAGTCTCAGTCGTAGTCTGTAGACCACAAATACAAATTCAATCAATAAGCGATCCAGAAAGTCAAGCCTAAAAAGTACTACAGTACTACATTTCAATCAACAATACATTACTGCCTCCCTTCTTGACAGATTAGTACTAGATCACTAAGAATTCAAATTAGGGAGTGATAACTGCTGGGAGAGACATGAATAATGCAATCAACAATAATGGGATACACTAATGCAATTAACCAGGCAAATCAGAGATAGAAATGTAAGAGAACAAAATAATTGAATGAAAAAGCAATTTGCAGAAGTTTGCATGCATATTGCTCAAAAAAAAAAGAAGTTTGCATACATAGCTGTGGGAGCAACCCAGAAAATCAGTACTTGAGAAAATAAGAACATCAACTTCTAGCTAATCACAACCAATTAGATACCCTAACAGCAACAGCTAAAGGAAGTTGAACAGCCACAGTTTTGTTCCTAAATATGAGACACTACCAGACTAAATGTTCTATACAAAACCTCGACAGCTGTTTTTGCATCCATCTTTGCTCCAAGGAAAGTTAAGTGCACCATCACTAGTTCCAGCCTCCAGTAGCCGTAAGGTCCTGTTTCTCCGTGTTTCCGCTGCCCCATCCGGCGCCTGAGGGAGTAGTACCGGCATTTTCTTGAGTTGAAGTACCACTTTCCCAGCCAGTGTTTTTCCCTAAGGTAGAATTGGCATCATCTTGAGCTGGTGTAGCACCGGCATTTTCTTGAGTGGAAGTACCACTTTCCCAGCCAGTAATTTTCCCTAAGGTTGAGTTGGCGTCATCTTGAACTGGCGTAGAACTACCCCCCCAGCCTGCACCATCTGCTGCAGGTCCAGCACTTTTCCAGCCAGAAGATTTCCAGCCGGCTGTACCAGCATCCTCTTGAGTTGGTGTATCATCTTTCCAGCCAGTAGTGCCACCAGATTTCCATCGGGGAGTACCACCCGCATCATCTTGGGCAGGAGTTCTCGGAGTACCCGCCTCATCTCTACCTGGGCCACGATCCCTGTTCCATGCTGGACGAGGCTGCCGCTTTGCGAAATATATCGGGATGAACTCATCAGCCTTGTCAGGAAATTTTTGTCTTACAAAGTTTTCCAGGCATTTACGATATGAAAAATCTTCTTTATTTCCATCGACAGACACGGCGTAGAAACACCTGGTATCCTGGAACTCCCTGTGCTTATCAACCTGGGAGGGAATGACATCAGAGGATTATTAGTGTGGTGAGAATATCTGAAACCAAATAAAAGAAGGCTTTATTGCCAGTCATCCAATGTCTCTCGAGCTGCATGATAGATATGCTAATCATTAATCAAGAATTCATGAGGATTATTCTTTGCTGAACAAACTTTAGCCATATAAAAAAGTTGATCATGTCACTCATCACTATGCAGAACAAGTGGATAATTCAATCTGAAGTGTTTATTAAAATAATAATAATAATAATAATAATAATAATAATAATAATAATAATAATAATAAAATCAGAACATTTTGCTGAGTTTCCATGGCAATTAGACTAATTTGATGATCTTTAATATCGACTCATCACCACAAGGATTCCCTGCAGTATGGTTCACCCCAGTGCTGAATTTCAGAGCATTTAGTGTAGCTAATAAGCATAACAAGTAGACTAGGAATATGCAGAAAACTCTAGGACATGAAAATTAGGCAAAAGTCGAATAAAACAAAGATTTGGAGGGTGAGATGAGTTCACAGCATTTTCTCTTGTTTTCAAAAATCTCAAACTGACAGAAATTAGAAATAATATCATTTCTATACACATATATGATACGACCACCGATCAAAGAAATTTGTACACCTGAAAATACCATAAACTATATGCATAGCATAGATTCCAATGATGATGTAAACTCTGCATACCATTATATAATCGAGTCCAGCTCCCATCTTTGCAGCTTTGTCTGGGTGGTAATTGAGGACATTATCAATGATGTACTTCTGATCTTCTTCTGGTAAAGGATTGCCGAGGGTGTACCTTCATAAATACATCAAATTAAAATCAGAATAAAATTATAAAAAATAATAATAAATTAGTGACAAGACATGTTTATGAGGCCTCTGAATTGTACATTAAATTGGTTTAGTCTAGTTTCATTTATACGTCAGCTATTTCAATTAAATTACATCATTGGCTTCTGAAACACATGTATATGTCAGCTTTCCATTCAGCCTATCACATGTTTCACATACAACATGCAAAAGATCAGAAAAGAACATGGAACTTACTCTGTCTGTTCTTTGCCAGGCATTATTCTTCTGATGTTCTTGATTACAGATTCAGTTTCAAGAAGCACATCTTGTAACTCCACCGAGAATAGATCCAACCGATGCCCGGTCAAAGTGTGAATTGAGGGAACGTTTGAATCATTAGCTGGCCTGGGAGTATAAATCCTATCATTCTTCCATTCTCCATCAGGTCCCCTATCACGGAAACTTTCTCGACCACGTCCACCACGCCCCCTTCCACGGCCTCGGCCCTGGCCCCTGCCCCGACCATCAGACCAGTCATCTTTCGCACCACCATTATCATTCTTTTGAGAAACCCAAACTTTGGAAGAATTCCAGACATCTTTCTTCTCTCCAGTGGGAGATACTGAACCAACCTTACCCCAGTCGCTCGAGGCGCCCCATGTGCTAGAAGGATTAGCCGCCTTCGCTTCCCAAGAATTGTTGTCTCCCCCAGTGTTAGTGCCAACCTGGTCTTGCTCGGTCTGGACACCGAGTCCAGCAGATTTAATGCCCCATGAACCGCTTTCCTCAGGCTCTCCACCCTTCTTCCCCCACGAAGAGTCATTCGCTTTCTGTGCACTTGCACCCCAGCTGCTTTTCCCACCTTCTTCAGGCCATTCGTTTCCTTTATTGTCAACCTTTTTACCCCATGCACTTTCATTGGTCTCTTTGAAAGAATCAACACCAGTAACAACTTTCTTATCCCAGCTTCCATTCGATGTATCTTTGGCCGAGTGATTTTGTTCATTACCAATTTTTACACCCCAAGTACTTTTCTCTGTCTCCTTGGACCAGTCAGTTCTTTTATCAACCGCTTTACCCCAGCAACTTTCTTCAGTCTCTTTAGGATAGTCGTCCGTAACAACTTTCTTTCCCCAGCTGCCAGTCTCTGTAATTTCTTTGGTCTCCTTGAACACCGTTTTCCCCCAGCCACTTGACTCATTGGAAGAGTCCTCGCCTGTAACAACTTTCTTACCCCAACTGCCTGTATCTGTAACTTTTACCTGGTTATTTTGTTCAGTGCCAGGTTTATCGCCCCAAGTGCTCTTTCCAGCCTCCGTGGACCAGGCATTTCCTTTGGAATTGTCTTTCTGGCCCCAACTGCTCTCTGCTGCTTTGGACCAGCCATCTCCTCCAGTGTCAGCTTTATTGCCCCAATTGCTGTTCTCCGTCGCCTTGGCCCAGTTATTTTCTCCAGAGTCTACTTTTGTACCGAATGAGGACCAACTATTCAAAGTTTCCTTCGCAGCCTGTATATGTCAAAATTTGATCACGAAGAGGAAATTCAAGATAGAGAAAATTAAAAAAGATAGCATGGTTACAGCACCGCCTCATGCGCTGCCAAATACACAAGAAAAAGGGGAGAAAGTATAGGTGTACGTTTTAGTTAATGGATGAAATCAGGCCAAGCCAAAAAAAAGAAGAAAAAAAAAAGGAAATCAAAACAACCCTATTGTTCTGTAAATAGAGGACTTATACATGGTACTTAACACAGATGTTTTGCACACATTTTACTTGAACAAAACAAAGATTTATGGACAACTTCGTGAATAATTTATGATTACAGAGAAAAAGAAATAGACAAGATTAGTTCAGTCAAGTGAAATAATTGAAGTGCTGAACCTTAACTTATTAAAAACAATGTAACACCCATATCATCAAAACAATAAAACAATTATCCAAAGTCTACGTGCTATGTGTAAATGTGTAAATGAACTGCACTGCTCTTGATTAGATTGAACTGGCAACATAGTAAAGCAAAGCAGACCAAAAAATATTGCCCAATATTCATCAAGTAAATCTACCTCCATTGCGAAGCCATTGTTGTCACTTGATCTAAGCGAAAAATCATCTCCATCTTCGAACATGGGCTTATCTTGCCCAGCTTCTCGCTCCGGAGACATATCCATTCCGAACTCTTCATCAGCGTCGAGATCACTCTCTTCACCGAGGCAGCTAGTGCCCATACCTCCTAGACTTGAGCTACCACTCAGAAGGTGTAGGAAACTGAAGACATCAATTTCATTCTGTGCACTCAACTCAGCCTAGCAACAAAAGTTACATGAGTAGGTTTATCCTGTAATTCCACTTAGACATGTTAAAAAGGGATTCGCAACCATCGGTACCTTTCTAGTGTCCCAAAGAATTTCGAATGGAGATCCTGTACCCACAGATACATGTTTGCCCCAGGCACAAGAAGCCACAACACTTGTCAAATTATCAGTATGGCACTTTTCCGCGGCTCTTTCAAAGCATCGTCTAGGGGTCTGCGAAGGAAGGCAGAAACAATGACAAGACACTAATCAGAAATGGATGAATCTAAAAATATGCATATAAGGTGACTGCTTTATGAGTAGCTACTTACAAACAATGTAGCATCCATGAACGGCACTTGAACATTCAATGCCTTAGATATTGCCTTGATACCACCAGAATTGAAACCAATTAAAGTTCCAGCACAAGTCATGCTATTTCCTAGCAGCAGGAGATGTTCTTTTAGAACACCTTTTGTTACCATTGTCACTGATGTAGACAGACGCTGTGCAGTCACAAGGTTAGATTTTTGGGAAAAAGGATAAAAAGGAAAGGAAACCATATAAAGCAAATGAGCTATTATTACAACTGGTGAGAGTTAACACAAAGGAATACCTGAACAGCTTGCTCAAATGTACAGGAAATCCCAAGCAGGTCCTGAACTTGTTTGATAGCATAAGGAATGGAACGTTGAGTATCAATCAAATGAACAATAGGTAGGCAAGAATCCATTACTATCCTCCATGCATCACCACTCTTTCTAACAGCTTCCTTCTCAAGGGTGACATCTATAGCCAATTCACCCATTGGTTTCTTAGATGGGCTCCTTATCCATGTGGCTGTATCTGGGCTTATCCAAATCACATTCGCAGTTGAAACCCTTGGATCACCTGCACATTTAGTATCAGACTATAGGCACGCAGGAAACAGCCAAGTAAAATCAGGACATCCCACACAACCCCTCATTCACCATACAAGCATGGGGGGGGGGGGGGACATTGATAAAGATGTGTATTCAATAACTCGACCAATTAAGGAACAAGTCACATGAAATCGTAAAGATAGAACAGCACCACTCAGATTACAAAACAAGAACTAAACCAGTACCTTTAATAACTGTCTGTAACAGAGCTGGGCAAACTGTATCGGACAGAAAATTGGAAGTCTTGTCCAAAAGAGCATCTGGTGCTCCTTGGCAAAGAAACTGGATGCATGGAAAATTTCCTGAATCACTTTTTGCTCGAGGAAATGCACAGCAGTCACTGCACAAAAGGAACAGTAAATTCTTGGTGAGATATTAAATAGCAGACCGCTCAAAGATAACACAGGTGTATATTATACTAAATCAGAAATGAAGTTCACCGTCATTTAAGGACGTATATTGTTAGAACATGTCCTGAATTGCTAGACTTGCATGTTATTACCGATCAAAATAAAGTAAATTAAGTTTTATTTATTGGTAATGGCACAGGACCCATATTAATTTACTGAAATACTCCGGTAAAATACAAAAAAGAAACTTTACCTAAAGCCGTGTACAGTTCAGATACTCCAGAGAGGTTGTGATCATTTATCAACAGTGGTACCCATTTTTTTTTTAAGCTATGATATTATTAATGGGAGAAAATACACGGGGAGTGTATTACAACTCAGACAGACAAGAAAGTAGACTACTACAGTCGGGCAAAGGGTTACTTGCAGCCCCATTGAAACTGCAAAGTAACAGCCCAAAAAATTACTGACGAACTTTCGATCAACAGCGGTACTTTAATGTGACTAAGCATCTAATTGACGCAATTTCAGATTATTTTGAATTTAATTTTAGAGAATCCAACCACCAGAGCATGGGCTCAAAACGTCCTTCCCGGCTACAAATGAGTACCACGTAAAGTTTCCAATGACTCAATGGTCCAAAGTACCTCAATCATTGTGCATCGCCTTAAAGTACTGCAATTCATCACATCCTCCCTGGAGTAACTTAATTGTCCATGGCTTACCTTACAATACCCCTTTTATATTTTACCCAGACAACTGACTGACTGAAGTTTGGTATAGGACAGGTTTTTAGTAACTAACTGTCTATGAACATATTAGTCAAAATCAATACGCTTTTTTATGTTATTCATGAAGTCAGTGAACCTACTAAAATCATTTACATCAACTTTCACAGGCTACATTATTATAGCCAGAATTTCTAATGCCATATAAAACTTCTTACCAGGTGCTATTAATTGTGTACAGTATGTTTTAGAGAAGACCCGGAATGGCTCTGAAGTAGGCGAAGTTTGATATGCTTCTAAATAACTGAGAGGCTCTAAATCATAGTAGCACAATAACCAGTACTCCCTCCCTCCCTCCCATTAGAGTTGAATCATTTTGCCATTTCGGCGTCCTATTAGAGTTGTGCCATTTCATTTCTTTGTCATTTTTTGAAATATCAGTACCCTTACAACGCATACATATTTACAACTTCACACATTTATTCATTTCAACTAAAAGCTACCCACTTTCATTCTTTATCACAACAACCTACCCTAACGCCACTTCTACTATACCTGAATATTTTACAAGCCTCCTTATATGTGACCAAAAGAAAACGGAGGGCAAAGAGTAAATGTTAGTAACTGTAACCGAGGACAGATCATTCAGAGGCTCGAGAATGGAATAGCATGAACATGGCAGCTTTAAAATGTTTCATGTTTCTGGGATGTCTTCCAAGCTTGTAGTTAGTTTCACATGTAATTCGTTTCATGAGCAGCTTGTACTTTTTTTTCTAAAAATATAAAATGAAGATATTTATCCAGATGACCCTGCACAAACTAATATGTGTAGAAGAAATGAACACACCTCGATGATAAATTAACTCTCTTGAACAAGTTTCCAATTTTTTTCTTCTTCTGATGCATAGAAATCGTGTCTTCACATTTTGCAAGGATGTCAAGCATCTTAATATTGGACTTCATCAGCTCCTTCTGTTGAACCAACCAATCAGGATGTGAGTCCCTAAATTTTGCCAAGCTAAATTAGAAAGCATTAAAACAACAAAATGATACAATCAATTACCCTGTCCAAATGAATGTGCCCAACAACGCCTTCAAAGCTATCATAATTTTCATGCATTTCAGGTGACCGATATCTGCAACATTTAAAAACAAAAAATAAATGAAAATTTAAGAGAACTATAGTTCATCTAAATCCATCCGGTAGCAGTGTTGCATTTGCTGCAGCGTTAAGTCTAACAGACCATACCACAAAGGATGCCTTTATTTAGGTATAAAGTAATTAGAAAGAAAAATAAGTGTCATGGTTTATTATCCGAAGCCAGAATCTGTAGATATAGCTGTAATTAACAATCATAAAGAAATTGTGCAGGGTGTTTTTCCAGAATTGACAAGAACTCTTTTGATGATTGGATTCCTATTTCTTAAGCCCATGTTCTTGGGCTGCTCTGGTTTTAATTAACTGGAGTAGGTGTGACTCCAGCCCATCTGGACTTTCCCACAAGACAGGTATCGGGAGAAAGTTGGAGCAGAAGCAGGCAGAAAGAAATGTCGCCTGGTGTGTGTGTGTGTTGTGGTGGTGGTTGGGGTATAATAATACTGATTGGGGAAGTCATTTCTACTGAGTCATGTCTCCTAACCATGATTGAACAGCTTTTGCAGCACATTCATCATCATCATTCACCAAGTACTTTTAGAGCAGCTCCCGTAACAAGCGCACTAAGTGGGGGTCGGGCGCACACAGCCTTTCCAATTGACCCACAATTGAAAACGGCACTACCATCTTCCACTTCATAAAATGAAGCAGAGAGGATTTTTTAGAGACATTTTGATTTAGTCCATTATATCTCAAAGCCGAAAGAACAAGCGAATCTTTGGCTCCATCAGAAATGGACAATTAAATAGACTAACTAGGCCACATTGAAGAGGGATAAACTAAATAGACCTTATTGAAATGGGGTTAAGTCACTGCCAATCTTACTCTATTAAGAATTCGGTGGCTGTATCCTTGAGAGTCATTTTCTTCAACTGATTGCAGACCCTAAAAGCACAATTTTCTTCACATAGGGGTCTCCCACAATCACAGTTCTTGAGATAAAGAATGACCCGCCTGTCAGAAACAACATTTTTGAAGCTTGCTCCACAAAGCAGTATCTCCTGAGTTGAAACACAGGTATAGATATATTTTATGAGTTTATCACATGTATCGAGACCAGAAAACAGCATTGTAAATGTACAAAAAGACAGATAATTAGGATCCCATGTCAGTCAAAAAAATTCATTAAAATTTCATATTATGTAGTGTGCATGAGCCATTGAGAACCACATTATATATTTTTTTTAATTTCAACTACCTTCATCATTTCCCAGGAGTTGTTGCTGCTTGGGGAAGAATCAAGAACAGCCTTGTATGCAGGATTAGACATCGCAGTTGCAGCCAAGACTCCAACAGGTTCACCAGCGCAAAACTCATTAGGATTATTAAGACTGTTAACGCCATATTCAAACTGGAGTATAGAGTTACTGCACATGTTTCTAACGGTGCCGTCATGGCATATCACAACATCACGAAGGATTGCCATCAAGTTTTTGAATAATGTTCCAGGTTCAGTGAGGCCTCGGCTTGAGCGTACAATGACCTCTCTACTTGATACAGAATGAACCATTTCTTGGTATGGATCCAAACCTTGAAACAGAGGTGTAACCACCATCCCGAACTCTTCCCTAGAATTCCTATCACTAGATAGATACTTCTTCAAAAATAGAGACTCCATCTCCTTGACCAGATCAGCAGTATAAAATTTGCCCTTCTCTGCTATTTGTGGCCCCAAGAAACCAACCTGTTGAACAACTTTGTTCAGAGCAGATTCACTTTTCGAATCTATGAGATGGCCTAATGCAGAGGCCTTAATGAAATTGGTCACAGGCACTTTTACATTATGCAGATACTTGTCCCGTGGAATGCCTTTCTTTATGTTGGCCTGGATACTTGCTAGTAGATCTCGAGGTACTGAAAAATCTCTCAAGCTCACACTAAAACCCTCCGAGTAAAGATTCTCCATTAATAATGGCTGCACGGAATTGAAAAAATTTATAACTTCATCTGGGCCCTTCATGAAGAAAAGAGACGTGACTATGTCATTCACGATTGGTGTCATTACATCCCATTCGAACTCGAGTTTTGAAATCTTGCTGTTTGTGATTGTGTGTCTCTCACCCGAACAATCAAAAGAACGCGGGAGTGTGGCCTGGAAAATATGTGATGCCGTCCAGAGAGGCCCACTTTTAGTCTTCAACAACTCACTTTTCACCATCTCCACAGGCACAAACATCGCCAACTGCTGTGCTTTTGCTGTGTTCAGGGTATTCCTCTCAAACAAGATCTTCAGTGATAAAAGTGAATCACAAGTTAGCTGCAAATTGAAGTTCCCGGTGTGGGAGCTAAGCAGCTGTTTCTCCACAGAGAAAAGCTCCACCACCTCTGCCTTTGCTTCGAGGGATTGTGGGTAGAATAAGTGAATACAATCCCCATCAAAGTCAGCACTGAGTGGCCCACATATGAGGGGATTAATTTTGACGGTGTGATCATCATGCACATACACCCTCAGCGCTTGTAGAGAATGTTTGTGCGTGGTAGGTGGTCTATTGATGAATACAATATCCCCATCCATAATCCTCCTATGCACAACCTGACCAGGTCTGAGAAAAGTATGCCCCTTCGAACCTTCCTTTAACGAAAACATGTTAGAACCATCACTGTATGTGAGACACTTCTTTTCATCCACCAGCTTTTGAAGAAATTGCAAGTTGTGCTCATTAACTCGCTCCTCAAAAGTTATCTTCAGGGCTATTTCGAATGGCAGCCCGATTTCTGACACGCCTTTGAAGGCGTCACCAGTAATCACACTGCGAGATGAAAATCCAGATCCCTTCCGGATGAATAAAGTTTTCATCTTCTCAAGCCAAGCTTTCGTAGACGAGATGGTTTCCTCTTTTTTTAGTCCGAAGCGAGAATCCACATCACGAGATGCCTTAACAGAAAGAAAAGAAAGAAAAAAAGAACAAATCAATCAAGAAAAAGAGCAGAATAGATATCAGATAACTTGACAAATTATCATGCTTTTAAAGCAAATAACATAACTCCGGAACCTAATGGTGTGACCATGAAAGAAACAGGTTTTTTTTGTTTTTAATCATGAAGTTGCTCATTTTTCTTTTCATCGTGAAGAGAAGAGCATACACAGTTTTGCAGAACCAACTGAATTTTAATACAGAAAGTAGAGAAAGTTTAATAAACTACACTGGAAAGGGGAGAGTGTCTGATAGAAAGGCAACAACAACAACAACAGGGTGTATCATGTTAAATCTCATCAATCAAGCTCAAAAAATAAAAAAAATGTGATATGTACCTTGCCGGTGCCTCGATATTCGAAATATTGCTTCACAGCTGCTTGCAATCTATTACTTTCAATTTCCTGGGACACAAAATTTGTTACATCGTGCCTAGAAGTTCTTATGATTTCTGCCTCCCTAAGTACCTTCTTTAGCAGTGTTACAGAATAATCCTGAACATTGACAGCATAACAAATAGTTAGCATCTTCAAAAGGCATGGTGGTTACATAAGAGAACTAGAATAATAATGAAAAATCTTACTGTCGACATAGTGCTTATCCCATCCGAAACGTCAGGAACAGACAGACAATTTGGAGGAACTGGCAAGTACTTGATTATATATCCATCTTGGGGAAAGAACTTTTTTGCTCTGAGCTGTCGTTTGGTAGCCGCAGGGAATTTGTTAAACATTGCCTGCACCTGATAATTAGTGAAATTAATTAATAGCCATCCAGCTGGCTCGGGATATTAAGGATATGTAACCACACGGTACTGGAGTTCAATATTCCATCAAACTAAGAGTATACAAAATCCTTCTCTTTTGTACTATATATTTGACAATCACCAAGAGATAACAGTTGAAGGGAAATGGACCAGGGAAACTTCTAGGATATGACCTCAACCATGCTGCTCATTTACAGAAAAAGCCAAGAACAGCATAATGTATTTTCCTTGACTGAATAGCCAAAAACAACTAGAAAGTAGAAACAAATTAAAGCTAACTGTACCATAAGTTTCAAGTCCAACAAAGAATTATAATAAAATCTGATCATCCAACACAACAGATGAATTTGGGTGGCGAGATACTTAAAACCTCATTGGCCAAAACACAACAGATCAGGTATTGATTTAAGAGATTTGTCTAAAATAAACCTCAGAAGGAAGCAATGGCCGAGAAGAGCCATTTCCATAGCGGAAACCGTATCTTTCTAAGAAAGTCCACATCCCATCTCTAGGTCGAGATTTTGGAGGTATTCTCAGTTCCAAAGATGATACACCTTCAGAATCCGTGCACTCATGGATTGAAATTTGAGAAGCTTCCTGCGAAACAGTACAAGCATAAGCATTAGTGAAAGTTTCCTTCGAAAAATTTGAGCTATCTCTCAGCATTGCTTCTGAGTAAATTCAAAAAGAGTTTGAAATTTACTTATTGAATCTATTGCCCACAGATGCTGCTCAGTTCAACTTTAAAAAATAAAAAATAAAAGAAGAAGACAAGTTCCACAACGAGTTACGAGATGTACACACATCCTTTTGTTTCATTTGAGACCAAAAAAACTCATCATAATTACTCGGAGAGGAAAATATGTGGTTCTCATTGTATTTGCTGAAATTATCCAAATCATTCAGAACCAGGAGAGTACCTAGCATGCATGCTTAGAAGCTACTACCTCTGTTTTTTAACATAAGATATTTTAGCAAATAAGTACTTTTCCAGAATATATGATGGTTTAGCTATATTTTTCCATCCTTAGCCCTACTTGTCCCCTTTAAGATAGACATATATTTTTTCTTTTTAATTAACTTTCTATAATCAATAGAGGTATTAGTGAAAAAGTTAAGAGTACCTTAATAAGTATGTAATCACCTAAAACATCTTATATTAAAAAACTGAGGCATTATAAGGAATAGAAGTAACAACCTCACAGCAGGTGGACAGGATTGTTTCCATCATGCCATTGTTAATGGCCTGAAATCCATAGTGGTAAACAGAGTAAGCTGATGGAAAAAGGAACAGATTACTGTAAACAAAGCAATTCGAGTACACTAGAACTGTTACCTTTCTATTTTTAACTTTCAGACACTTAAGGCACACTAGGCTTAACAACGACTTCAGTTCCTTGACATGGTCAGGATGATAGATCTCAGCTGGTAACTCAATGTATCCAAAATGGCCTGAAAACAGGAAAGCACACCAAGTCAATGAGTTTGTGAGCATTACATTAGTTAGTATATTATGGATAAGTTGCATACCTTCACATTGCCCCAACTCCCCAGTCCCACACGATTCACATTTGCCGACTTCAAGTGGCAAACCAAGAAAAGGATTGGAAAGCTGGCTAGCATGGCTGATAGGACATTGACTAATTGATGCTTTTTTCTACTCCAAAAACAAAACAAGAGAAATAAAGCACATGTTAAACTATATTCAGTAGCCTATTGTAAATCTAATAATAATACCCAGACTTGTTTAATATATTCATTTCAAATTAATCCATTTGTCCCTAAAGCAGGATTTTATTTTTTAAATGTTGTTCCAGGATTAGTCTATCAAAATTATTTTTAGCCCAAGCACAGCAAGAGCAAGCTATTCAGTTTTTCCAAAATGGTAGCGTTCACTATGTGATTATGTGACCCAGACATCAGATAATGACATCAATAAAGTTTTCAGACTGAAAGTGAAGGAAACTATTTGCATACAATATCGTCAGCAGTTGCAAAACTAAATGCTACTCTTTTGATTTTGGCATCAAGAATTGTTGGCACCGAACTTTGTTCCATATCTCTCCCAAAACCTGCGATAGACAAAAGGAAACATATTCCAAAATCAGTTAAATTACAGTAATATAAACTGTATGGCTTCAATATATATAAAAATCATGACACATTTGATCAAAGCTGTTATTCATACTCTTGAATCTCAATACTTGAGAGACTTGAAATTAAACCACTTTTTAAATAAAAAGCTCCAAAGTTTACAAGGCACAGAGAATGGGTAGCAGCTAATTACAAGAAAATCAGGATGCTAAGATTAAGAAGCCCCACATGTGCCTCACAAGGTAAATCTACTTACTCTCTGGTAAATTAGGAAATGTTGTTTTTCAAACACAACATTTACATCACCACTGACTGACTTACATTCCCTACAGTTACCGTAACGGTACAATTCACCAGTTGAAAAAGTACTGAACACTCAGAAACTAACAGCTATATAACACAGAAAAAATAGCACTCGCATTGCACAAGAAAATTACTGAACAAGTAGAACGAGATTCTCTGCGACGAATTAGGAAACATAGCTTCTCAAACACAACATCGACATCGCCACAGACTTACATTCCCTCAAGATCCCTACAGTTTCACCAGTTGAAAAAGAACTAAACACTCGGAAACTAACAGCTAAATAAAACATTAAACTCAGCACTAGCATTGCACAAGAAAATCACAGAACAAGTAGAAAGATATTCTCAGCGGCAAATTAGGAAATGTTACTACTCAAACACAACGTCACCCCAGACATACATTCCCCCAAGACCCCTACACTTTCACCAGTTGAAAAAGGACTAAACACTCAGAAATAACAGCTAAATAACACATAAAACTCAGCCCTCGCATTTCACAAGATAATCACTGAACAAGTAGAGAGAGACCTGCTTAATAGACTAAACTAGATGAAGAAATAAACGAAGATGAACACAAAAAGACAACCCCTACGCTTCCTATACTTAGAAAAGATTATTTACCTTAAACATGCAAAACAAAACAATCCTGTTTAGGAAAACAGAAATTAATAAAACCCCTATAACCAAGAGAGATCCAAGGAACAAAAACAGTAAAATACTAAAACAGAAATCAAAATTTTCTCAAAAATTTCTCAATGCTCCATACTAAACAAGTCGGCACCACTACATAAACCCCATCACCTACATGCTTCACCAACAAACCACACACAAACACAGAAACACATCAGCATTTCCCAAAATTCGAGAAATAGGCCAGTTCTTCAAAACATGACGAAATCGAAAAACCCAGAAAAAAATTCCAGCAGAAAACAACACTCGAATCGCACATGCAAAACCCATTTCAAAACCTTACCGAAAAGAAACGAAGCGGCAGGGCAATGGAGATGATTTTTTTTTTTTTTACCCCAACAACCCAGTAAGGTTTTACAGAGTGAAAAGGGGTTTTAGTTTTTGAGTGAATTTCGGTGCATGCAGTGAGTCAATGGATGGAAAAAATCACAGAGAGCCGTTTTGACTCATTGTTCTCGAAAGATGCTCCATCAGTGTCTCTGTAATTTTTTCCACTTTTCTGGTGAGAGAGCTCAACAGAGACTGTCTGTGTACTCTAGTGCAGTGTGGTGTTGTACTATGGCAGAAAAATGCTTTCTTTGTGAATAGATTTGTGAGTTCAAAACTTTTCCATCTTTGCACTTTGCACCTACATTCTTGATTTTCTAGACAAATGGACCCTTGACTGACTACTAAATGCGGTGAATTTGTTTGCAGTTTGGACCCTGTAAATCATGGAAATTACTACGTTGACCAACCTGGGTAAGTGTGTAAGTAGATGTGGATGAAAATCAACCACAAGCATTACATTCAAATCAATTACAATAATATTAAATTATTCATTAATGTGGATGAATTGTAACCACAAGATCTAAACTTATGCTTATATTTTAAATGATTAAATCTTAACATTCAAAGTTAACTTATTTTATTTATTGGAACTATGCAGACTTAGGTGGTATTTGGAATCACATGGAGGTGTTGTCATATATACTTTTTATTTAATGATTGAAGAAAAATGCAACACAAGAATATTATAATTTCCTGGATGAATTATAATCCCAAAATTCTATATAATTTAGTTTGTTATGTTCTAACTTGAATTTTCTACTTATTTTATTTATCAAAATTATATTGACAATTCTATTGACCAACCAATCATAAATTTATCGAATAATAAATTATGGTCATGTAACATTTGATATATAGTAAACTATATAGTTATTATACTTCTATTGATATTGTTAAAATAGGCGTAGTTGATCAAAATTATTTATTTCAACTTCGTGTAATTCTCTCAAAAGACAAGATGGGTAATTATGTCCCAACCCGGAAAACAACACACACGTACAACACATTTTACATAAATTTTTATATTACAGTTCGGGACTAGTTTGGCTTACATGCCAATCAATAAAGCCCAAACCCAAGGCATCAATAATATTTAACGAGCTAAGCCCTAACAAGGGATGGCATACGGGTTGGGTTGGCTTCCAAAGGCCCGTTCCTAGTTCGATGCATTAGGCCCAGGATCGGGGATGGGCTTAAACGATGGGCCCAAGGCCATCTGGTTATGGGCCAGGCCAAGCTCTTGGGACACTACGTGATACTTTTGGGTCGGGTCGGGTTACGGGCCTAAAACTTCATGCACAACCCATGTGCCTATGTGAAAGACCAAAGCCCAATCCATCAAGGTAGACGAGCATAGACCTAGCAATTTGGGATTGGTCCACAAATTTTGATCTGATCTAGTGCGAATCCGGACTAAAAATAAATTTTCAATTGGTTGGGTCCGATCCGGCACAGATTGTATGGATTTGAAACCAAAAGCTCTGTTTGTGATGATTTTTTTTTAAGATCGAATCAAATTTTGAGATTGCTTCATTATGGATCCGATCCATACGGATGAACCAATTGCCAAGCCTGAGCAGGGCTCGGTTTATACAACCCGACTTGCCATCTCTAGCATTGACTCAAGCGGTCTTGGGTAGCTTGAACCAAATTGAGATCCCTAATTTCACCCTTTTATTTTCCCTAAAAACATATATGCACTACATAAAATAAATGATACCGATGCATTTGTGGCGTACTTCACCAAACAAAGCCAATAATTTTCAATTGTAAAATCTAATCAACAAAATTTATGTCATGATTCGATATATTGACTTCTTGATCAAACAAAAGTTTCATGACTTATAAGAGAGCTCATAGTGAGAAAAATAAAAACATGTACATAATTACTTTGATTTGCGATAATTACAAAAGCGCATACCTCGCACGGTCCTACAGCTACGGGCCACGAAGATGACAAAACGACGGCAGATCAATAGTCCTGATGATTGTGGACAGAGTTAGAGGGAATGTAAGAATGTGATGAAGCAATATGTGTTTGCTCATGGCTTTTATAGACAAATACTCCCTCCATCCTACTCTAATTTACCCATTTTGACTTTTTTTTGTCACAGTGTTCGACTTTGACTACAAATTTCTCTTAAACTATAATAATGAAATGTATAATAAAATTATATTATTAAAGTTTTAGGTCAATATTTTTATGATATAATTTCATTAAATATTTTATCATTATAGTGGAAGAGTAATTTGTGGTCAAAGTCGAAAATTGTTGACTGAAAAAAGTTAAATTGGATAAATTATAATAGGATAGGAGAGTATTGCAAATAATTATCATTAGTAAAGCATGATAGATTTTATACTCGAATTTTGTTTTCCTTTTCTTTATCTCGTGTAATAACCTCGTGCAGTACTTTCCTTTTGATTATCAACGGCATGCCTCCTTCTTCCTCTTCTTGTTTCCCCTTTTCATCAATCATTATTGATGATCACATTACTCGGAAATTTATGTGAGTTTTTTTTTTCTTTTTGCGAAGTTTATCTATATATAATTAAGTAGATAATAATGTACATACTACGGCAGAGCCGTTTGAATAGTTTTGTGAGAAGTTTTTAACCTATTTTGATCTACAACTTGTCGAAACCATTCCGGACAAATATAAAAAATCAAAATGGAATGGTTGGACATCATAGAGTCATAAGTTTGAATAGTTCTAGTAAGTTTCACATTTACACCACTCATGATTGAGCACACTAAGGCGCAAGGGGCCTCAAGTGCTACCCCTGGATTTCTTATAAGAATGTACTATTATATTATTTTCAAGTTAATTAATAAAAAGTTTTATAATAGGTATGCTTGACATGAATGGTCTTTGGTATGACGGCTTTGGCGTTGTGCCAAAAGCTTCATCATGGGTCACAAGTTTATTTTTAGTTTTGGTTCTTGTTTTCATTCTTTCATTTCTACTTCTCTCATATTCTTCTTATTCTTCTTAGTGTTATATTTTTATTTTCCTCTTTAATTCTAGCTTTCGATATTGTTCACTTTTTAAGTTTTCATTTCCTTACAACTTTTTTTCCGTCTAGTGTATTTTTTTTAGAAACATATGTAACTTTTATATACAATTTCACATTATGGGATATTTTTGTTTAATATATAAAGTATATTTGAAAGTGAAGAATATGATGTTGAATAATTGTTAAATTTGAAAAAAAATTGAGTTTACATAATATTAATGTTTTCTTATTAAATTTTAGAAAAATATTACCTCACATATTGTTTGCTACCCATGACATAAAATTATGCGTTCACCCCTGATACCACTATCAAGTCTGGCCAAATAAATAAGCAGCTCCATTCCTTTCTCTGAAGTCGAACTTGCATCTACACTGTCTAATCTTCATCATCAACTGACAAGCCCA
This sequence comes from Plantago ovata, assembly GCA_028274465.1. Classification (NCBI taxonomy): domain Eukaryota; kingdom Viridiplantae; phylum Streptophyta; class Magnoliopsida; order Lamiales; family Plantaginaceae; genus Plantago; species Plantago ovata. The sequence goes on from CM051458.1 coordinate 96,547,561, forward strand.
ACGTTCTAGCCTCATGTGATACCAAACTAAACTGGTTGCGTCTGCCTACAAATGCAATGAACCAAATATAATGAGTCAGACTGAATGAGCAACGTAACGAAAATATACCAAGTTGTAAAGCGAGCTTCTAAACCATGGATTAATCCAAGTAATTATGCCGTATTGATATCTGTTATACCAATATGGCCAATAACTGCCCTGATAAAGCAACCATCATTCTTCCTAATGATAACTCCAAACCCTGCATAACCTATTTCTTGCACCACAGATCCACCACAGATCCATCTGTGTTAAAATAAATCTGGACCAGGATAGTCCATTTGCAATCAATGGTACTCACATGCTTACTCTTTTGAGGCAACAACACCTGCATTTCTTTCTACAAATCACCAGAGTATGATGCAACTTGACCTTATGCCATGCTATTTTCCTAAACACAAATTCATTTCTACCCTCCAAAACAACCACCAAAGCAAAGCAATATTAATTTGTAGGGGATCATTTGTTTTGAAAGAGAAGAAATCAAACAATTTGCAAGTACGGAAACCTGCCAGATTTGAGGATAGTACTTAAACCTGGAACTAGCATGATAAGGACAATAGAAAAACAACTGTTCCAGTGTCTCATTTGCTTCCATACAGGCCTGGCAAACTGGAGAATCCAAAATTCCGATCTTATACAGTCTAGCAGCAGTAGGTAGTTTGAGTTGAAACACAGTCCACAAAAACATTTTAACTCTGAAAAAAACGTTCCAGTTCCATAATCTCTTCCAAGGCGGTCTTGCTCTCCTAATAGCCTGAAATCTAAGTATATTGTAAGCAGATTTGACAATGACCTGCCCTGAAGAGTGATGAGACCACACTAATCTATCGTCTTGTTCATTCAAAAAGATAGGTACAACCATAATTTATGCAACTAAGTCCTGAGGAAGGACTTTATCTCAAGTGTTAATATCACTTATATTTAACCTTTTTATTCATGTCTTTTCCCCAGTGTTTTGAGCTATCTCCCCATGGCCAAAATATCACTTATATATTATTTTGTTTCTTTTTTATTAAAACTTGCATAATCCAACACTTTGAGTTTAATTACTCTTTTATTTCGTAAATTTTAATAATTCTTGTTATATGATGTAATAAGTTCAAATCAAATCGATAATGTTCAATTTAAATTATTTCAGTTCAAATTTTAGGGGCTTATATCATAGTTGTTTACTTATTTTGTAGTTGATCTTGTGAGTTTAAAACATGAAAACATATCCGTTTAAAAAAGGAAAAAAGATATATAGAATAAAGAAGCATGCAAGGAGTCAAAACTAGAAACTCCACCTGCATGGGAGGAGATAGTACTAGTACACTTTAGCATGTTCACTCATGTTAATGATAATGCACTTAAAAATATATAAATGGTCAAGGGCCAAAATCCTACTGAAGCTATAGCCCCTAGCCCTTCTCAAAGAGCCAAAATGATCAATTTTTAAAGAATAAAATTGAGCCAAAACAAGAAACTTCATTGCTTCTTCTCTAATTCAAGGATCAACTTGGGAGATCTTCAAGATTCTAATATCATATCTGTTGGGATCTCTTATCTTTTCCATACTGTCCATAATCTTTTTGGTATCTCTTCAATTTCAAATGAATTGAACCCTCATCATATATCTACCTTCCCCCCACCACATTATACCTACCACTAATTAACTTCTCCTTCTACTTCCCATCCTCTGCTTAAGCCTCCGAATTCGTGTTCTTTCGCCCCACGAACGAGAAAATGAGTGAAATCGCAGATGAGATGACACAGTTCCATGTTCTTGCTGTTGATGATAGCATCATCGACCGAAAGCTGATTGAGAGGCTTCTCAAAACCTCCTCCTATCAAGGTACATTCAATTGTTAATTCAACCTTTTCTCTTGGCAATGTTTTTAATCTTATGATCAGCTTGATCATCAACATTAATTAATTTTTATATGTATTCATGCAGTTACTGCAGTGGAATCTGGAGTCAAGGCCCTGGAGTATCTTGGATTGCTACATGATGAAGAAAACAACACAAATTCAAACTCTGCTGCAATTGATCATAATGTACAGTCCTATTTTACATTCTCAACATGTTACATACTATATATATAGTTCTATAATTTATTTCGTTTCTCATAAATAAAAAAGCCTCTCTATATATAGATAACTAACAATAATGTACTAATTTCTTCCTCACAGGAAATACAAGTGAATTTGATCATAACAGATTACTGCATGCCTGGAATCACCGGTTACGACCTCCTCATAAAGATTAAGGTAAAATATGATCCAAATATTTCTAACAAAATTCCCTGCAGCAACCGATCAATGTAATAGTGAAAAGTGAAATAATTCGCGGTTTATATGATATTTTGCAGGAATCGAGTTTACTGAAGGACATCCCAGTGGTGATAATGTCATCAGAGAACGTTCCATCGAGGATTAACAGCTGCCTGGAGCAAGGGGCAGAGGAGTTTTTCCTTAAACCGGTTAGACAGTCTGATGTGAACAAACTTAAGCCGCGTTTGATGAAGGGAAAATGCAACGAAATTCATGATCAGGAGAACAACAATGTTAACAAGAGGAAGCCGATTGAAGAGTGTATGTCACCTGATAGGACAAGAACAAGATACAATGATCAATTGGAACTGGTCCAGTCATCATGAAATATTGTTATGTACAACTAATGCACGGTCGGTCGAGTCATATACACTTTCACTACTGCTCTTTATATATTTAGTTTTGCTTTTCAGATTACGAGTTTAATTAATAGGAGTATGTTCTTCTAATTCTCCGGTGTAAAGATTTATGTTGAGAAAAACATAAAAAGGAGGTTCAGTTCAGACGAGAACCTAACAATTTTCTGTCACTATATTTTTTTTCTTTCTATATGAGGGCAATCATTTGAAAATAATAATATCACAGCTTCCGTTTTATACCAAGGAATCAAATACTCTCAAGCTCAACAATATTTCAACAAAGATAGTGTCTTGTTTAGTTTTGCCCATCAATGTGGGTAGTGTATACATTTTAGTTAAATTTTCTGAGTTTGAAACTTGTGCGAGGATGTAGAAGTACATTTATTTATAAGACCGGCCTTTAAAAAACGATCCCATAGTAGATGCGTCACACTTGTGACATTCAAATATGATGAAAAATATATAATCCTAATTTTTAGTTCAGTTCAAACTTTTTAGTGTGTACTCGGTGTATGATATCAAGGTGTCTGATTTGAAATTTTGGCTGTACGTGTCTTTAGCATATCTGGTACTCCATTTTAGAAGGGATTTGATCTGATCAATTTGGCAATGTGTGATCATCAAGATTATAGGTTAGACTTGGAATAATAATATATGTCTATCGTCATCGAACATGGGAGCCAGCTTATACGCGATCGCAATGATACATATATATATATTGGATCAATCGATGACATGATGCATGATGAAATGAAACGAAACCGTGTGCAATTGTTAATATTGTTGCTCGATCGCTTGCTCATAAGATATTGGAGCTCATCATCATAAGCATTATGATGATATTATAACGTGCTAATACGCGGTGTCCAATCTGTCTTAAATTGGAATTAGTGGATCACTTCTTTCTTTCCTCATTAAGTGGTTAATTTCTGTGGGATGTTTAGGAGACATAAATATATTGCACTTTCCAACTCACCTTAATTTAGCTAGCTCCCATTATCAATCACACAAATTAAGTCTGCATATATAATCATCTCTACTTCAGGAAAATGAACTATCCTGGAAGTTTGGCGATGCACATAGTGGGTCACTGGGTGGCTGCCACAGTTTAACATATTAGATTCATCTTTATCATTTTATTAATTTAAACAATTGTTTTTTAATTGTTTACCACTATTTATAAGCTAGAGTTTTCTTAAATTAAATTAAGTTGAATAAGCTGACATTTGGGTTGAATCTCTTTAAGTAGTAATATTATTCGAGTCGAGTATCAACGAGCTCAATTCGGCTCGTTAAAATTAAGAAAAACAAATTAAGCTTGAGCTCGAGCCAATTTTTTTAATACTTGAGCTCGCTCATTTAGCTCAAGCTCGAGCCTAAGTAATGGTAAAAAATTAAAGGAAAAAAAAACCTAGTACCGCGAACCTTCTCGAGTATAAAAAGGTATAAATATATGGTGTATCACGATTCACGAAACTTACAGACCTTACTGAGCAAGGTCGACTATTTAGTAAGATGAGTTAAAAAAGTGGCTCGAATCGAGCGAGCCGAGCTCAAGACTTACGTACAGAGCCGTGTCGAGTACTCGTTGAGGCTCGACTCGCATAATAACACTATCCTCAAACAAAACTTCCCTCAAATTAAGTTGGTGATGATATTAAAATATATCCAAATCTATCTAAGTGTGTCTAGAACGAACCTATGATAATCTTTTCCACATTCTCATGGAATTCAAGATGGTCATACCTCCATGATAGGTTGCACCTCTGAACTTCACCACATTGAGAGAAAGATAAGTTAAAGAAAAAACCACAAGAGCGAAGTCCTCACCTCTGGAAGTTTTGACTCGTAATTATGCTAAGGCATTGTCCCAACTCCCGAACACCTTATCATGAAGAGGTATGTACGAAAGATACACTTTGTTAGTGTCATCATTTCTACCTAGCGATTACTTAAAACTTTAAACTGAAACTTGTCTTTGAATGTCAATGAAAAAAGTACAAATAGATTTTCCTTTTTCCTTTTCTTTCTTAAAGAGATGGGCTGGGCTCACGCCCTTGAAAAAATAGTTTTTTGTAAATTTTGTAGTATAAAATTTCAAGTATATTATATTTACGTTAATCTGTATTTTTCAATAATTTATTTTGTATATTCTATTATTAATCTAGAGTAAAATAAATTTCTCAGTCACTCCTAAGAGGGAGAACACGTACTACGATCATACTGGATCAACTGCGATCGAGTATGTGGGGCTTCCCGTCTCCGGAAATTTCCTATTTGAGACTTTGGAAATGACAAGGCTAGTAACGGTAATTTTTAACAACTTTTAATGGTTCTTCTGAAAGAAAAAAATAATAATGGTTCCATATGTAATGCCATATGTAATTCCAATTATCAAGAATTTGGTAATGTTGCCAAGTCCTAGTCGTCAACACAAAACCAAATATGGGTCAATCAACTAAGGCTTCACAATTGCATTTTAATCACATGGACCAGTCAGAGTCCAACCAAATGCATATCATCAAAATCAGTCAAAAAGATGGGGGACAAAGTTGGAATTAGGCTTAATATTTGGGGGTTATTATGCTAGTACTCGATATTTTTTGAGAAAAAAACTTGATATTCAATAAAAATCACAACATGTGAAGAATCATATTTTAGTAATAACAATTTTTTTTTGGAGTGGGGTACCCTTCCCATGCGGGTCAGTTTTTTTTTTTTGGGCGGGGTGTGTGTGTGTGAAGGTAACATGTGTGTGCCATTTTATTCAATCAGTATAATCACTATAAGGAATTTAATGAAAAACCCTATGGTAGCCAACGGTTTTTACCATACCTGTCTCAATAGCTTTTCTTTAAATACGGGGTCATAACGGATCGGGCTAAAACTGTGTTTGGGCAATACTCAACCCATACCAACACATATTTATGGGTTTAATTTGAAATCTTTGCATTGAATATTATCCACCCGTTGCCAAACCAAGTTGAGATGGTGGGTGTGCGCGGGTGTAAAGGTAACATGTGCGGGTCAAATGTTAATATATGCACCTATTTATTTCTAAAGGGTGTTCAACCTGGTCGGTGATAGAAATCAAACTGGCTGTTTGGGGCTCGATTCCAAAATTCAATTTGGCAAAACTCATTTAAGGATGAATAATAAAGTCTATTAAGGAGATGGAAACGAATTGTGTTTGGAGTTAAATTTAAGGAAAAATTAATGTATCTCTAGGGTAATAATTAAGTTTAAGAAGTAATGTTTTTTTTGTTTTGTACCAGGTACGAAATTTGAGGAGAATATGTGGTGGAGTTTTTATTTGTGGATGTAAAATAATAGTAAAAGTAAATTAAAAAAAAAGTCAAAATATGAAGAAAAAAAAAATCCCAAGTAGAGTTTTGGGATGAATAGTACTGGGTCTATTTTGGAATTGAACTCCAAACATGAAACTCAATTAAGTAGCTCCAAAATAGTTCCTTAATTGAGCTCCAAACGTACCGAAAATATTCCAAAAACTAAAAATATTTGAAAAATGTTGAGTATAATCATTTTCATTTATATTAATTCTTCCCCGATTACAGTCCCTGATAGCTACATGTATCCTTCTAATCATTCTCGATCGCGAGCTTTCAGAAACTAGGCAGGAGACTAGGAGTAATAGGCATTGTTGGCGCGCGGACTTGCAGGAACGGGAGGGAATTAATGGAGTAGCTTGCAAGTTGCAACATGCAGTGAGCTAAAAATGAAGGCACGTACGTACGGTCATGTGCACAAGATATGATTAAAATTCTTTTAGAAAAAATGATCATTTATTTTATTTTAGAAGCTAATACTACTAGCAGCAGCCCAGTGAGGTGAAAAATGGAGTGGAGTGGTACTAATTTTATGGGCTGTCAAGTTAAGCTGAGCCACAATACATGTATATACTATCACATGATGAACGAATCAGCTTTTGCTGCTTCATCTTTGTTCACGTGCCAAATAAACACTCACTCAGACTTCAATTTTGGAACTTTCGCCCTATGAATCATGTTTCGTGCAACTGCAGGCCTGCAATTAGATCAATCATCCCAATTAACGTGCAACAAAGAGTACTACTAGGTCTCGGAAGATATATATGTTTTTTTATTATTATTATTATTATTTTTAAAAGATAACTTCATTCAATCAAATAGGAGTGTTAACATCGTTTGGGAAGAGGCGCACTTGCATCACACGAGGTGCGCTATCAGAAATGTCAAGCCTTACGGCATGTTCAATGCAAGGCGGGCAAAAGTCCCACTCTTGCGAAAAAAACCTATGTGATACATTATTCGAGGAAGGGAAAACTAGATTCTTCGTTCGTTCATACGATTTACTTCCTTCTTTTGTCAAAATGTCCGCCACTTGGTTAGCTTCCCGGTAAACAAAAGAGATGCATTCCACTCCTACTTGTGCGGCCAAGGATCTAACTTTATTCATCACCTCCCGGTGCATCATCGACGGCTCCATCATCCTGTCAAAATAATTTACAAGGTACTTGGAGTCGGATTGTATCAAGATGTTACTATAACCTTTCTGTTTTGTAGCAACTAGTCCATGTTTCAAAGCAAGGGTTTCAGTCGTGTTATTGTCCGTTTTTCCAATAAACTTCGTACATGCATGCAACACCTTACCCAAGTGATCACGGAACACAAAACCAATACCAGCCAGGCCGGAATTACACAAAGAAGACCCATCTACATTAAACATAACATGACCAGGGGGCTGCCACTTACAGTTTAGGACATTAGTAACTAAGATTTTATTCTGAAATTTTAATGAAATATCTTCCTGGAGTTTAAGGAACTGTTTTTGCATAAGGAAGAAATTAATATTTTTCCTATCATACACCCTATTGTTTCTTGCATTCCACATAATCCAACAAACGGATGCCAACTTCGAACCCCTGTCAGAGCAAATTCCACAATCTAAAAACGCAGAAACAATGTTATCACAACCATTTATGGGCGGGGGGAAATTTGTTCTAAAGTGAGTAAAGGTCGTGCAGTGGAGGAATAAGTGGGAGCTTGATTCAGAACACATATCACACAGGGGCAAGTAGAGCTAGCTGGCCATTATCGACTTTGAGCAAAGGAATTCGAAAGTTGGGAGATTTCCATGAAGCAAAGTCCAAACAAAGAACTGAATTCTTGGTAAAGTTTTCATCTTCCAAATTTTCTGCCATGGCAGATTTGGTCCCGTAGCCCTCTCCTTGGACAACATGTTATATGCTAATTTGACCGAGAAGACACCGTTGCTATTACCCCAAGCCACTTTGTCCGGTTGGTTATAATTAGGAGGTGGCAAACCAATAATTTCCAATGCTACGTCTTCTCGCAGGTTGCTAAAGAGCTTTTCCACATCCCAATTTTCATTATTTAGATAGTTGCTCACAGATTCAAGGGGCTATTACTTTGGTACCCCTACTATTGTTGAGTATTACAGATTAGTCCAGCTATATTTTTTATTACACGAGACTCCCTTACTAAACCAATGTAATTACATTTTAACCCACGGATTTTACTTTCTGCGCTCTAAGCCCTGGAAATGACATTTATGCTCCCGCCGAAATTTCAGATTCTGAATTACGCCAAACAACATGAAGTTTCGTTTATTACAAATTCACCCCAAATGTTTTGACTTTTACAATATTAACACAAACAATTTATAAATTAACCCACATAATTTAGCTATATTTCAAAATAGTTTACAAATTATTTTAAAACAAACCCCTACAAAAATTGAATTTCAAAATGAGTCCCAAATTTTATTTTTTACCTTTTCTTTTTTCTTTATTAAATAAAAATAAACAATACTAAATTAAAAAAAAAAAAAAAAAAAAAAAAAGAGGAAGAAAATGAACAGTACCTCCGATCGGAGCTTTCTGATCGGAGTACAAAGCTCCGATTGGGGCTCCGATCGGAGCTTGGCACAGCTCTATACAGCTCCGATTGGAGCTGTGTTAAGCTCCAGTCGGAGCTTAACAAAGCTCCAATTTGTTAAGCTCCAATCGGAGCTTTGTTAAGCTCCGATTGGAGCTGTGCCAAGCTCCGATTGGAGCTTAACACAGCTCCAATCGGAGCTGTAAACTCCGGTACCGGAGTTCTAACTTTGGTACCGGAGCTGTAAACTCCGGTACCGGAGTTGGATTTAAAACAAATGTAAAAGAAAAAAAAAAGAAAGAAAAGAGAAAAGAAAGAAAAGAGAAAGAAAGAAAGAGAAAAAAGAAAAATAGAAAAAAGAAAAGAAAAAACGAAAAGAAATAAAAAAATAGAAAATTATATAGTTAAGGGCGTGTTTGGTTGAGCGAAAATTAGAAAACTCAACTTACCGGAGTCAACACTGGAGGTCCGGCTGGACTAGAATGTAATTATCCGCTAATGTTGGACTAGAATGAAAAGTGAGTGCTTAGTGAGGGTGGTAGACGTAATTTTGTCTTTATGTTAATATCCGAAACATATATATGTTAAAGATTCTACTGGATAGTAAAATGCATACTTCATAAATACTTGGGTCCATTACATCCAGACCCCTTGTTGTAGTCATTAATTACGTTTGGGTCCAACCGTTTTCGTCACTAACATCCACACCCCATGTTATATAACTTTAATTACATCTGGGTCCACGACTTTGACTTTCGACGAATTAAGACCTGAAAATTACTTTTTTACCCTTGCTCAAATTCTCTCACACAAACAACTTCAGATTTTATTTATTGCATATTAGTCCCTAACATTTTCTATTTTATAAAATCAACACCACATAATTATTAAAACTTCAAATTGACCTAAAAAATTATTATAAATCAAATCCCAACAAAATTTATATTAAACAATATGACCCAAACTATTAATTTTTATTAGTTATTATTTTATTTTTTCTTTTCTTTTTATCTTTTTCTTCTACTAACATCCGGTACCAGAATCCGGTACCGGATTCCGAAATCCGTCAAGCTTCGGCTTTGGAGCCTGCAAATCTCCGAATGGAGGCTCCATATCGGAGCTTGCAAAACTCCGACTGGATCTTGCAATTCTCCAGTCGGAGATTGCAATGTTCCAGTCGGAGATTCCAGCTCGGACCTGGACCTTGCAATGCTCCATTCGGAGCGAAAACCTCCGGTATTGGAATTTGTTATTCCGTTGTCGGAGATTTTGAAGAAGATGACTGGAAAAAAAAAGAAGGAAAAATCAATAGAAAAAGGGGAAATAAAGTAAAACAAATAGCAAAAGAAAAATAAATTAAGTTAAGGGCATGTTTGGTTGTACGTGGATGGAATAAGAATGCAAATTTGGTCAACTCTCTCTCCTCCAAATGGATCCAAATCTAATTTATGAAAACGATGGACGCTGATGTAATATGGGTTACTAACAGGAGAGGTGAACGTAATTATGTCTAAATACTTTATAAATGATCTTGGACCATATATATATAGTGGGAAGTGAGAGAAAATAATCCTGTATTCTTTTAGATTTTGATATACTTTCATACTTTCTTGTTTGGTACCTGTTTTTATGCAACACTCGATCAGTTGATAGTTCGTATTATCCGAGCTTTATGTTTTCTTCAAGATAACCTGCTTTAAAGAGTATGCCCTTCAATTGGTAATGTGCAGCTCCCGCGGGTGTGTCTTAAACCATTCATGGTAAGCGTACATGTTGGAGTAAATCTTAATTAAGTGCGAGGCGATATTTTACGAAGTTGTATAGAATTTGGTCGGATCCAGCAAGAGGTAGGCTAGGGACACGAAGCAAAGTATTCCGTACAATATCATTTGCCTACCATTTTCTTTAATTATTATTTTTGATAAATAAAAAAAAACAAAATTCCAAACCAGTGTACTGCTGCACTTGCACAGTTGCACTGACCCGTCAGGCTCTCAGACCTTCAATTACCCCAATGTGGGCCCTTTGGGCTTGCTCAGAGCTGGGCCTAACCATGCCCTTAAGGGCTTAATTAGTTTTTTTTGATGAAGAGGGGCTTAATTAGTTAGTATTAATTATACTGGCCTCAAACATTTAGAAAATTATTTATAGAAAAAAAATCCAAAATAAAATTTCTTTTTTAAGGATAAATTTAACTACTATACTCCTACACTACTCCTTTACCACTTATAAATTCTAATAATTTCAAATACGTCTATACCATTTTATAACTCCAATTATGTCGTGGCTTGAACTTTGAACCTCCAATCACTTCTGTATTATTCCAACACCCTTACTATCAGATTAACTTATGACCCTCAAATGTAAAAATCTTCGTCTTCAAGAAAGAAGGCATATGGTGTGATTTATTACCTTTAAAGTATATATGTCATATTAATAGAATAAAAAAGTAGTATTTAGATAAGGTGATCGAATGATAAGTAAATTTAAACAATATCGATTCTAAATCAAATGCTTATAGACTCATACATAGTAGTAGTACTGGTTTCTTTGAAAAAAAGGAAGATCTCCAATTGTATTAAGGAAAATAAAATACCCTACACGAAGCAACTTTGACGGACATACACCAACAACGCAATGCATACTCCAGTTGCCTTAGATCTGAAGTGTAAAAGCATGAAATACAAAAATATTTAGTGGTCACAAAAAGATGCGATATAAAGTGAACTCGCTTTTTCCCATCCTTCTATGATACTTAACATCTTCTATGATACTTAACATGACAATTTTTATCTTTTTTTAGTAAGGTTGATATTGTTGAAATCATCTTTCATGAATAAAGTAATTAATCAAATCCTAAAGTTACAGTATAGATAATCGTGATTTGAACGCATATAAATACACACAGTGGTTGGAAATGTTTTTGTAATGGCCTGAGGATACAATTTTAATATGGAGCCTAAGTTAATTAGACGATTAATTCATATAATTATGTTTTAAAAAATCACAATATTTATTATCATTTTTCACAATATAGTTTTTAAATCTTTTTACACTAATGTATCACCGTTATAGTTAAATTGCAAATTGATGCATTAACTTTTGAATTCTACTACATGTTTCAAGAACATTCTATGAATATCCTTTAGTCTTTATACTATTCACTATAGGTCATGGTCATAAACTCATACATTTTTTTTAGTCGGCTAAAAATTTATTAATATACCACGAGCATAAGAAATCTTCCCCACCTTTTGTGTCAATACAATAACTTTTTATTTTTTCTAATGACATTGGAAACCCACAACCGCTACTCTTTAAATACACCGAGTAAACCCCACGGGCCTACGCAATAGTATTGAATCACGTAAGTCAATTTATGACAAACTAATTGCATAGAACATATAAAAAAGACACATTTTCACTGGAGTCATTAGTCGCTATTAGTCACTTTATTAACCGCGACTCAGGTATCTACAAGCAGATTGAGTGCAAGCAGGCGAAAGAGCCAATCCATAGACGAATAATGCATCAATGAGAAGCTCTTTTTCGAAGCCATTCCTTTTCATTCCTCTCTATTCCGATAACTCGACTCAGAAGACATAAATTTTAAAATTTTCTCCCTATGCGAATTGAAGCTCTGTGTGGCCAAGAAGATATTATCCTCCCTTTTTAAACGAGACACCTTATTTTTAACTGATGTAAGAGTAAATTACATTTAAAATACGATTAACAAAACAAAATGATAATTTTTGACCGAAAAATTGTACTTCCTTCATTCCTTATCAAGCTTCCCATTTGGTTTTGTTGACTTTTTTTTTGCCTCCGTTTGACTCCGAATTAATTATAAATCGTATGGGAAAAAAAAATTTGAAGTTATATTATGAAAATATAAGATTTCCACTTTTATAATATAAGTTCAAAATATTTTTTTTCGGTGTGATTTAGGATTAATTTGGAGTCAAACAAAGTTTCGAAAAAGTCAACGAAATGAAATGAGAAGCTTGATAAGTAATGGAGTAAGTAGTAACTATTATTAGAAGAGTATCCTCGGTAGTCACTACCGAAACGTACTCTCATGTCTTGTAACCATTTCTGGAGCTGATGAATTACACCAATTAAATCAAATGAGAGAATATAATATCTCTGTCAAATTTATAAAGAATATTTGTACTATAATGGAAGGATTTTGTGGGCATGAACTACATGACAATACGATAGAAAATGATCAAATCAAGATTAGGTACAAAAAGCATTATAATAAAATTTTGCTAGTCAGACGTAAATTCCCTGTTTCCTCCATTCACATTGAATAATACAAACCGACAACTAAACAATACACGGGATTACACAATTTATTTTGATAACTCAATTCAAGGGTGAAAATGGAGTTATAAAGTAAGAGTTTGAAAGTTCGAATTTTGACGACCATGGATGCACAAGGGCGAAAACTAATTTTTTGTTGGTCAATCTTTTGTGTTAATTTTGAATCTAAATGTAATTTATTGTTCTATACAAGTTTATATGCAATTGACTGAACTGAGATATCTAATGTAGGAGAGGTACATGTAAATATCTGTAAAAACAATACAAGTGTGGAAAAAAAATACTTGAGCACTTGAGAATGGACCAACAAAGAGCATGTGATGTGAGAGTAGTTGGCTGACACTTGATCCACTCACTTGCAATTTATGTCACTATTTCAAGGTTAATCGTCGCTACATTTTTAGTGCTATAGTACTTTTTAAAACTTGTAAATAACTAAATATAGTGCATGTAGTACTGTAGCTACGGTGTCTAGAAGGGTGGATCAAGGTGGTATCAAATTTTTTGGCTTACCTCACGAACGGCTTGTTATGGTTCAGAATAGGTTGAATAAATCTTTCAGAACGGTACTTTCAAAGTTTTTTTTTTTTTTTTTTTTTTTTTTAAACGGCTAATAATTTCATAACACTGGAAAAAGTTTACAAGTACAAAAAGGAAATGCATAAGAAATGCACTCCTCTCCTCAAGAAAAATACACCCGAAACCTATAGAGAGTTTTCTAACTGATCGGCTCATCATATTTTTCCCGTATTCTATACCTAAGAAATGAGATTTCTCATCAATTATAATCCAATGTTATTTCTCTTATTTTTTTTTCCACCTTCAAAAAAAAACAACTCTACCAATAGAATTGAATATTCTAAGAGGTAGCTATCTCGATTTCATATGGAAATCTCTATTTTTCATTATGAAGGTAAACGTACATTGTTTCTGTATATAATATGTGTACCTAGAGTGCTCTTTTTTGTTAAGAGAAAAAAAAACAACAAAAGGTCTTCTCTCCCTATGACTGGAGGATAGCGGGTTCGAACCCTACCTAATTTTCTCTTCCCCTTCATTTAATTAGTCGTTTTATTTTACTGTACTTAATAAATGTGTAGTGCAAAGTGCAAACAGGTAAGATACCCGTTATTTTACGAGATTGCAACAACTTTTCTTAAAATGATTAGTACTTTATCTTATAGCAGCAGCAAATTATATCATATGTTACATAATTAATTATTATAATCATAATAATTATTTGTAAGCAAGCACTAATTAGTTCCACTGAATACTCAGTGTGCTAATTTGCTATACGGAGACTACGGAATTAGTATATAGTATTAGTACATCCAAGCCACCATGGAAAATATCCCCCAAGCATAACGGATCGATCTCGGTGGTACAATATTTTGGGAGATCCTGTTCCTCTCTCTGTGAAAATATATTACAAGCATTATTTTATTCATACAAAACTGATAAATTGAACTTATATATTCATTTAATAATACTCACCTTGTTCCATTTTAAACTTTTTAATGTGGTTAACTTTAAAAAAACAACTTTAACTGCAAATTAATCTTAAATTTACACAGAAAAAATTTGTAGTATTATGAAAGAAAATAAAGTATATTTTTCAAATATAACTTTATTATATATGTACTTAAAAATAATTTGTAGTCAATGTTCAAAAAGAAAAAAAGTCAATTTAGGAATCTTAAAATGGAACAGATGAAATATTTATAAACAGAAGTGTGTATCGGATCTGATGAGTCATTCAAAATGGAGTTATAAGGTGGTCTGGTGGTTAGAGTGTTGGAGTAGCAATAAGAGGTTGGTGGTTTGAACTCCGACGGAGGCATAAGGTTGGTATATGTGTATTTGGAGTTATAAGGTACTCCCTCTGTTCTCTCAGAAGTGTCATGTGTTGACTTTTTTCGGTCAACAACTTTCAACTTTGACTCTCAATTACTCTTAAACTATAATGATAAAATATTTAAAGAAATTATATTATAAAAATATAGGTTCTATATTTTCATAATATAAAGACCTAATGTAGGAGTAGAGTAGTTAGATTTGTCGTTTAACAAATAAAATAAAATTGATGATATAAAATATATATATATATATATATATATATATATATATATATATATATATATATATATATATATATATATATATATATATATATATATATATATATATATATATATATATATATATAATATGTGCAAAGTCATTTAAAGATGAACTAAGACGATCTCACTTACGGGAAAACGGATTGGTCAGGTACGTAACACCTTGGAGCCGGAATGATGTAATGTTCATACCTCTTCCGTGTTCCAAGCATCAAGTTACAAGATATGGTGATAGATCATAAGTAGAGGTCTTGGTTATGTACCACAGGGCCAGTGCACATCAACCTCACTATTTCGATCTCTGAAGACCATGAAATGTGTCCTCCTAGATTGGTATGAAGACTGCATACCCCATAGTACATATTCCTGTAAGTTATGATTCACATATAGGCTCACGTTTATCCCACGTAGACATATCTTAGTTCAGGAGAAGAGTTCAAGAAGTGCGGAACATGCACTCCGACAGTGATGCTAAACACTTATGTTCTGAAAAAAACAAGAACATACCTCTAGTTGGACTTGGGTCAAGCCCATTAATGTCAACGTGTGGCTACTATGTAGGGCGCTCTGGAACCTACACTTGTCACCATTTTACTGGATCAACTTAAAATGAACAATGCTTATATAAAGAGCACGTGTCCCGAAAAAGGAAGGTAACTGATGGACTTATATACAACTGATCTGAAATCAATACACTACTATACACACATTTAGAATTATATATCCGGAAGGTGTACACCCTCCTTTGAGTAAAGTCTCTCCACCGGTTTAACCACACAACAAACCTGTTTTACGTCACTAACACCCTCCCCTCTCCATGTGTGTTGTTTCATGATCTAGCCCTGGAGATATGTCAACCTCGTAAGTGGTATTGCTAGTACTCCACTGATCTAATACTTCTAACACAACTTTGCCAGTAGTAGCAGTTGCACTCCAAAGATATACGTCATCGGCGGTAGTCGGTAGAAAAACTAGTAGCAGTCTATCTCCATAAGACTCATAATTATATAATTCGCCCAACCCCTAAACGCGTCTAGGATATTTAAAGAATTCTCACCCAATCAGTCATCTTGTGAGATGAATTCATCTCATCTCATTTAATAAAAAAATATTTTGATATTTTTGATAAATGTAAATAAGCCGTTTGATATAAAATTTCACCATGTGTAGTATGTTTAAAAAAATAAAGTAATTGATTAACTACCATCTAATTTACAAAGTCAATTGGAGAACTTAGGCTCTGTTATTTTCGTCTGAAAAAGTTTGAACTGAATGGATCTGAACTTATTTGTAGTACAAAATACTATTAGTCAAATCTGAACTGAACTTATTTTTATCAACTTTCAGATGAAAATAACAGATACTTAGCAAACTAAAAAATCCTAACCCCTCCAAAAACCCTAAAGCCCCAAACCCACCCCACACCCCATACTTTACCCTTACCACACCGCCAAGACACTCAAAATAGTACACTGACAATCACAAGTCACAACTCACAAGCACAACAACATTTCAACTATAAATAACCCGACTCTCTCACTCTCATACTCACTCAAAACCTCAAAACCATGAAGTACACTACTCCAACTGTCCACTTGCCACTCCTAATCCTCCTCTTCACCTCACTCACCAATGCCCAATTTAACCTCACTGGAACGACGAACAACAATCCCAACACATGCAACACTCCTGAACAATCCTCAAATCTCCAAATAATCCATGTCAACAGCCCATGCTCTCCATTCAGGCCCCAAACACCCCTCTCATGGGAAGACTCCGTCCTCCAGATGCAGTCCAATGACAAAGCCAGGCTCCTATACTTCTCTAGCCTTGTCGCTGGCCGGTCCATCGTCCCGATAGCTTCGGGACGGGCAGTCACCCAAAACCCCACGTACATTGTCCGGACCAAGATCGGAACACCGGCCCAGACGCTTTTCGTGGCGGTCGATACTAGCAACGACGCGGCTTGGATACCGTGCACTGGCTGTGTTGGTTGCACGTCAACCGTTAGCTACAGTCCGGTCAAATCGACTACCGCGAAGCCAGTACCTTGTGGCTCTTCTCAATGTGGCCAGGTAATTATTATTTTACAAGTCCGAACTTTTAAATGTTACTTCTTCGTATTACAATAAGTTTACCACTTTTTTATCCTATGATTTTAGATTAATTCAAGAGTAACTACAATGCACTACTAGATTTAATAATATGTTTAATAAATGTTTCTTAACTTGTTATATAAAGTTGTGTGTTTATGGATGGTGTTGTTTCTTTCATGGTCATGATTTTCTGGCCTAATGTAGAGGTATAGAGTGAACCCGTGAACATACAGGGACTGCTGCAAGATAAAAAGCACAGTATGCAATTATTTTTTTCATCTCACTATCTTGATTAATTCACATGAGCATTATTGTATCTGTACTATATATTGGCAGTTTCTATAAGTGTATGCCAGCAAAAATAACAAAATACACTATAGTCTATATATATATATAATGTCCATTATACATCCTGACGTTTACAAAAATCTCTGCCCTTATGGATTTTTGGGTCCCTATTTAGATCTCTAAAATCTAAATAGCAAAAAGAAACATATTTTAAAATAAATTAAAAAAAAAAGGAGAGAAAAGTTATGGATAATAATCATGTTGCTTAATTGGCTTAGCTAATTGAAGTTTCATTTCATAGAACTTCATAACTTATCCCTAACCAAGAATATTTTTGCCTTTGATCGGAGATCCATATCAGTACCTTTATCCAACACCAATTATATCGTCCATAGCGCATCAATAATTAAAGTTGTCACGCACATAATAATTTTATGCACTTTTAAAACTCTTTTTGTTGTTTAGTATCTAACTTGACCTACTACATCCAACTTAATATCAAATTTCAGGTACCAAACCCAAGTTGTGCAGGCACATCATGTGGGTTCAACACGACTTACGGCAGCTCGAGCCTAGCTGCAACTCTCGTGCAGGACAATATTACCCTCGCAACCGACTCCATCTCCGGCTACACCTTCGGTTGCATCCAGAAGGCTACTGGTACATCCCTTCCGGGTCAAGGACTGTTGGGCTTGGGCCGTGGCCCATTATCTCTGTTGTCGCAGTCTAACAGTCTCTACCAGTCCATTTTCTCCTACTGCTTACCGGGCTACAAGTCACCCAACTTCACTGGATCGTTGAGACTGGGGCCCAATAGCCAGCCCAAGAGGATCAAAACTACCCAATTGCTGAAAAATCCAAGAAGATCATCCTTCTATTATGTGAATCTGTTGGCCATTAGAGTTGGCAAGAGGATTGTCACGATTCCTCCAAGTGCTTTTGCTTTCAATCCTAGTACTGGTGCTGGAACTGTCTTTGACTCAGGTGAAACTTTATAAACTATACACATACTACTTAGTAATTTATCACGCTCTGTGCCGTAAATTGGAACATTTTCAAAGTGAACGGGTTCGATGCAATTTGCTTTATTTTTGGGAACATAATTAGTTTATCCAGATTAGACTGATGTTGTTTTCTCTTGTTGGTAAAAACACCAGGCACCGTGTTCACTAGTCTTGTGAAGCCGGCCTACATCGAGGTGAGAGACGAGTTCCGACGCAGAATGGGAAAAACCGCAGTCGTGTCGTCCCTAGGTGGATTCGACACGTGCTACACGGTCCCAATCACGATTCCCACCATAACATTCATGTTCTCAGGCATGAACGTGTCACTGCCACAGGACAACTTTGTCATTCGTAGTAGTTCCGGCACAACCTCTTGCCTAGCTATGGCTGCCGCACCAGATGCAGGTGTTAACTCGGTTCTCAATGTCATCGCCAGCTTCCAGCAGCAGAACCACCGCATTCTGATCGATGTGCCAAATTCAAAACTCGGAGTGGCACGTGAGACTTGCAGCTAGAGTCTGTTACCATTATACTACCTGAGTTCTTAAGACTTAAATCTAAGTAGAGTACTATTTGATTTGATTATGATTATGATTGTGTGTTAGCAGAATTAGTAATTTGCATTTGTGGAATTTGTCGTGTGATTTGAGACTTAATTATTAGAGAAATATGGAACTTGTTGTGTGTTTTAGATATCAAAAGTGGAATGGTTCTGTAGTTTTATTTTTACTAAAGTCAAATATAGAATTCGTCACGGGTTCATGTTATTATCTATATATGTCTGTCTGGATTTTCTTCTTACTTTCTTTCTTGTTCCTCGTAAGAGTACGGTATTGTCACGGGTTTTACTTTTACTCACCGACGAAATCAGTGAATTACCTGACCTGGCAACCTGGCTTCATCAGTATTTCTATGGAAAATCACATTGGATGCTTTCCCCATACATTGGGGAAGAAAATAAAAATAAAAATTGAAACACACATTTGGTACTTCTAGTTCTAACTTATAGCCTAACTTGTTCACTGCTGTTCCCTATCGTTGGACTTGGACGTAAATATGACCAATGGTTGAGAACGAAACGCAGTCTAGTGGCAAGACGGGGTAGGGTTCGAGCCACCATGAAACGAGTTGCTAGTCCTAAGCATTCAGAGTAACCAAAACTCCTAAAGTTCCAATGTACAGACTACAGACCGAGTTACAGTGGAACTAACTAACTAATACTATGCCAGGAAAACTTCTTGTATCTCTGACCAGCGAAGATATTTATTCCAACTCTGCTTGACGCCACAAATGTTGTAACGTTTCTTTCAATTCTCACCGAATTTACATAGCTAGCACGAGCTACATTCACGTGAGATTTGCTAATAGCAGGGGTATAAGGCCTTCTCTGGGTCGAGATATGAGAATTCCCTATCTCATGATCAAGCCAGGTCGAACATGAATCAGCTAATCAGATCATAACTTAGCAGTGATTAACAAAAACAAGATTGGATAAATGCACTGGAAGGCAAAACAGTGGGAGTTACTACAATTTTAACCAAAATCTCCAATTAGCTAGAGCCTAGAGGTCGAACCTTTAACCAATTCACAGTCAGGCAAGCAAGAAGTAGTTCTGCCAACATTACAAAGCACGCACATGTAAACACAAACTAATCAAGTTATCACGATATGGAACAAGCAAATGCGCAATGCAACTATGCAAGTACCAGAAATTAGATCCAACCAATAAAATGTAAATCAATAGAATTCTTCCAATCACAACAAGGTAGTTTATAGTTAATGTAATTCCATACATTACATTCACAGTACTATCTGGAATTCTATCTATGCATAATAATTCATAAGTTCATAACATTAGTGTCATCTACTGCATTTCTACTCTAAACAACATTCAAACGACACGAGCACAAATTATCCCACACATATCTACAACACTACATCGAAACCACATCTAAACAAACCTCTCACATTCATGACGAATGCAACACAAACGACTCCACCCGTGAATCCCTAGCATCAACAACCTTCAAAAGCGCAACCGCCTTACCCTTCCCCTTCTCCGTCCCATTCTCCGCGACATCCACAATCCCGTCCACGGCCCTCGCCTCCATCTTCCCCATCACCTCCCTCTTCACCTCCTCTCCCCCACACTGCACCAAATTCAAAATCGCAGAAACCGCATTCTCCTTCGTCCTGTAACTCGACCCCGTTGAACTATCCAACAAATCCACCAACACCGCCACTCCCAACGCCTTCTTAAACGCTGCCCACGCCTCCTCACACCCTGCCACCTGCGCAATCACCGCCGTGGCATCCTCAATCAACCCCACCCTCCCATCCTTCACCACAACCGCAAACAACGCCTGCACAACCCCCAGCTCCACCATCTGCGCTCGATTCAACGGATAAAGCGCCAATCCGAATAACGCCCTTAAGGCGTCCTTAATCGACCTAGCAGCCGAACCTGGAGTCCTAACAATCTCAACCAACCCAAATATAATGTCCCTCTTCGTTCCGATTATCGGCCGGAACGATTCGAAGCTAACCAAGCTGAAAATCGTCGCGGCGGCGCACTGCGCGGAGAACGGGGACGCAGGGTGTCGCAGCGCGTGTGAGAGCGCGTCGAGCACGCCGTGAGACGACATGAGATGGTCCTTTGACGAAATCGAGAGGTTTAACAGAGTAGCCGTGGCGTTTTCCTGCAGAACGACGACTGGAGAGTAGAGAGACTCGGCGATTAAGGGTACGGCGTTGGCTTCGGCGATCAAGGGGCGTGACTCGGCGTCGTTTTTGGAGAGGAGACGGAGCTCGCAGAGGGCTTCGGTACGGGTTTTCTCGGAGACGGAGGTGAGCTTTGAGACGAGGGTTTTGACGGCTCTTCGCTTGACGGCTTCCATTGTTGTTTAGGTTTGAGAAGCTAATTCATTAGATATTGGTATCTAGAGGTTGGATTTGGGTGAAGAGGGTTTGACTTTTGGGGATGGAAATGAATTGAAATGAATTGGTCTGATCTTCATCCAAGTTGGTGACTAGTAGTAGTAATATTAAAGTTTGATTATTAATAGTAGTACAACAGTGGGTTTGTTTTCTTCATTGAATTGGTTCAGGTTATGGAGAATTGTTTAACGTGTGTGTTATTGACTGTGTAAATATTTTGAAATTTAGTTGAGCATGGTGTTGACATTTGAGCTGACACTAGTCGCTGTCAGCTTCAGTTTTTCCTTTTTTAGGATCGGTGGAGGTAGTGGGAAGAGGAAGATGGGCAGGTGAGGTGGAGAAGGGATCAAACTTTTTGACTGTGGGATTAAATGTCAATTTACCTGAATATGGAGGTCACTTTAAGAATTTTGAACCACAGGCAAGATTTATTCTAGATTTTTGGTCCTTGTATTTTCAATTAATACAGGAAACTCCTTGGAAATGAGCTCAGATCAAATTTAAATTTAATTCGAGCACCGAATGAGCTCATATCAAATTTAAATCGATAATTTTAATTTGGGTGTTTTGGGTGAAATTGATTTCGGTGAATTTAGATCGGGCCTCATATCAATGCAAGGAGGATTAACTATTTCTAGTCTAAGTACGAACTTCAAATTTAATTTTGAATTCTAGTTAATTTTACAAGGTATACATGCTAGTCATTGTTGGGACATTTAGGAGCAAACATGGATGTATCGAATTATATAAACTGAAAATTGAACGAATTAACAAATCTGCAGGGTCGAGGGATGACCCTCTCTCTTTAGGTTAAGTTTTACTCGACTATGATTTAGTTACGTTTCGCAGAACTATTACAATTTTTATTGAGTTAGGCTCGAACTTGCTTCTTCTAGAGGTGCATTGTTCAAAGATGGTCCATTGTCATATTTTCCACTAAATGAGTTCAATACTATATAACAGGTGGATTTCATCACAAATTCTTTTTTGTTTTTAACATAAAATATTACAACTATTCCTATATACAAATATACTACACCATCTTATAACTTCAAACCTAAACCACCTTATATATCTTTACGGGGTCGAACCATTCAATTATTTTTCTTTTTCAAACAGCTGAAATGGAGTAAACTATAGAAATTTAATTACTTTAGAGGTTTAACTTGAATATTTAAAAGGTATATAATACAGCAGGATAAGAATTAATTAAGTTTCTTAATTAACAAAGTAATGGTAATCTTTTACATCTCATAATGACAGAACACGTTTAGACTGCATCGCAACACGTTTCCTCATTTTTTATGTCGTGTAAGTACCTAACCACACGAACAAAACAATTAAAAGTATGTGTCAGCTGAGGAGGATTAGTCTATTCGATTAGAAATGGTCTGAAGGTCATCATAATTGAACCCCAATCGCCGTAAGTATGTTTAGCATGAAGGAAAAAACATTTGATCTCCTGCATTTGACGAAAAACTCCAATAGGAGGGCATGTTTCATGACAACATAAGTGAAAGGATAAACTCGAGATGAAGCATGCGCAAGTTTACTTAACATTATATCAGGTAGGAGAAGTGGCAATGCAGACGTTCGTTTTTGGGTACATCAAAATCTGCGTAATTCATAAAAACGGTGAACTTCTTCAGCATATGACAAAAGAATGTTAAAAATTATAGACCACGAATATTATGTAAAAACTTTGGATCGTCAAAACTGATACTTGCAATACAAAGTTATGATCACCGTTGAGTATAATACTGTTATTATTAATGTTGACAGTTACACTGACTCAAATAATCCATAAAACATAGCAAACATAAACATAGACTTATAGGAAGTCGAAAGAACCAATTCCATAAAAGAACACTCAAAAAAATTTCTCCTGCGTATATATTTATTTATTTAAACAAATATATAAAATCTCAAATTTTGTGGTGGTGGTAGGTGATGTTTTTATTTTCAATTTATACCTTCTCCCGTTTAATTTCCTAGAGCCCTTTCGAAAGAGGTGTCTTTTTATTTTTATTAGTTACCGGTTCATTACACCTTTTCGTTGATAAACAGTTTAATACACCTTTTCATCGTTCAGATCTGTTAACAATCTCTTCATATTCCCCAACAAAGAATTATACATACGTTTCGGCGTCGCTATCTATCATATATATACTGGTGCGGCGTTGGGAGGCCATCATCGACGTTAGTATCCACCGCCTCTTTTGCCCCCAAGTCAATTCAGATTCTTCCGCCACTGTCAACTCCGGTTTACTTGCAGGTATTTCCCTTCCGTAGTTTTCAAGTTTATGTATGTATATTGTTGATATGAAAATATGTCTAGTTCGTAAGGTGCGTCCCTCTACGAACTATGAAGCTTTCTAAATACAAGCGTCAAGGACCGGCCGCAGCTCACAAGGATCCGAACCTTGAATTATGCGAACCTCGGTGGCATTTTTACAAATGTGCCTATTTTATTAAAATAATCCGCTATAGAGAGGCGGAGATTTTGAGGTCCGGAACAAGTGTCATGAGTTCAAGGGTTCAGCTAAATGGGCTTGGGCCAAGCCCATGAAGGTCAACGTTGGGCCTACTCGATACATGTGGAGGAAGGAGAAGGCGACAGATGGAAGCAAGAGATTGGTGCGACCTAGGGTTAGCCAACAACTATATAAAAGCTCCATTTCCAAAGAAAAGGTAACTGGTATTAAATACGTACATTTATTACACTAAGATAAGGAGAGCTATCAACCTCCTTCAAGTAAAGTCTCATACCGGTTTGACTTAGGCAAGTCGGAGATAAACACACATCCACACGTGCATTTCAATCTCAGGTACTCCATTTGACATAGAGAGAATCCGAAGATTGTGGTGCGGACTTGGTGACTGATCGTGTATTGTATTTAAATTATGGTGACTTAGAGAACATTGTAGTTCTTAGTGTATTGTAACATGCTTTATATCATTTAGAGCGTCTTACGTTTTACTAGAATTTTACCTCTACATATATATATGTATAAATTCGACAATGTTTACTCACAACCAGAAGAGAGTGAGAGGGGGCGATCAGTGAATTATATGGTGGAAGATCAAGTCGAGGCGCATCGTGAGTTTTGTGGGAGAAGCTGATATTGTAATGGTATATATGATTCTCTGCTCTATTCACCTTTTTTTTGTTTATATCATGTTATACTTAGGGGCCAAGAATTCTATTCATATTGACAATTAGTATTTCCTTGGAGGTTGTTTTGGCTGTAATTTCTTCATCTCATTTCTACGTAACTCTCAGTCAAGACTGAGTAAGATTGAAGTTGGTGACAGGTTAACTGTCTATGTTGTGTTCTCTCTATGTGGTTTCACACTCCTGAAAGTGCTTTAGTGCAACTATATATATATTGAATTGGCATATGAGAACAATGGAAATTATGTATAATGGTGTTATCCATTGAGGATACAAATTATTACTTACTACAGTTTTGCGTGTGTTCAGAATAGAGAAGTGAGGAAGAGTTGATAGAACAAGCTCGCTGAAGCCCCTTTTAATTGCCCAAATTTTTGCAGTGTCATTATCTGTAACACCAATCACCAATGTGACCTCCACCTGCTTGATTACTGAACTACCAGTGTTCATTACATAATAGCCTTGTTGAGGTTTTAGCCATTTTAAGGACATAGGCTTCTTTTTTCTACTTTCTTGATGGTTGTTTATTTGCCTAATTTCATTTTGAAATTTTAGAAAGGCATTAAACATTACATGAAAGTTGGTTCACGTTCACAGCTTCTTTTCAGAAAAAAATTGTTTTGTTACACCAAATTATCTAGATTACTAAGCTCAGATTTATTTGGTTTTCTGTATTTAGATTGATGTGAAATAGATGATCAGGCAGAGTGAGAACCTTTCGTATTACTCCAGAAAGATGGAATAAATATGCTTCTGGAGTGTTCAGAGATGGCACACTCAATTAAGAGATGATGATGACTTGATTCTTCTTGTCTCTTACATATATAGTGAACAAAGTGGAGAATTGATGATATTTTTCTTCCACTGTTTTGGCCGTCGGGAATTGATCATGGAGTACTGTTTGCCAGGGTAATTATTTTAATACTTCGTGCAATTTTATTGTTCGAAATTCGACTCCAAGGCCAAGCAGGTTTAGATTGTGCAAGCTCCAAACTATTTTTATAAGCAGATATTATGGTAAAGCTTCTGAAGGATCGTATTTCCAGATCACATGATCACAATTAATTGTACAAGGTATAGGTATCCTAAAGGATAATTTAAACAATGTCTTCAAGGATCAAGCTTCTTAAGGATGTACATTCTAAGTATCTAACATCATGGCATTGGCAACTCTTAGATCATTGCACTGTGTATTGTTAACATAATTGCTTAGTTCTTTCCATGTATCCAGTTGTCATGCCAGAAATGAATACGTCTTCCAAGTTCCTTCTCCTATTTCACAAGCAAGTTGTTTATATATTATAGTACGAATATGAGTGTAGCTTGGAAAATCAAAGCATGGATACTCAATTTGTTTACTTCTGTGCAAATGTTATGTACATACACAATAGATAGAGAAATAGATAGAGAAGCAAATAATTATGGGCTCCGTGTTTATCGCCATGCACCAAAGCCCATGAAATTTTTGTATATTTTAATTTTGAAGTATCTTGTGTAATTGATTAAAATGAGTGAGTCTCTGCCTAGGGCATTCCTATCTTGGTGTATGGCTTTCTACTATACTGTTGTATGATAATTGTTTCTCTTGCAGTGGCAGATGAGTACATCAGTTTCGAATCTCCCAACATCAACTCACGGCCGAAACACAGAAAGAAGTCCGGGAATGTTTGCTACTTTCAGGACCTAATTAATAAGAATGGGAAAAAGAAACAAATAAAATATTATGGTTCTTTATCATTTGGATTCTGTCCTCTACAACAATCAAGGATAGAATGATTTAGAATGATAAATAATTCGTTAGGTCAGGGGTGGACCCTGGGCGTGCGGCGTCCCCAAACTTTAATTTTTTTTTTATATGTAGTAATTTCAAATTTTTAAATATTTTTATAGGTAAATACATGATTTTTGAAGTTCTACCCTCTGAACCTTCGAAAAATCATGTATGTATAATTTCGCCCCCTAGTTCTAAATTGTGGGTCCGTCCCTGCCGATAGGTAAAATAAACGGCTGTCTTTGATGAAGGAAGTAACTTTTGGTTCATGTACGACTCGTTGTTACCTTCTTTTCCAATTACATTCACATATATTATATATCAACATGCATGGCATTTTTATAATATAGTGCATTCGTTAAATGTTTGATTGGAGTTCAATACTCACACTTTGATAAATACGGGGGTTGGACCCTTCCATATTCATCGCATTTATCTATATTTTCAGTAATTAGTTAGCATTTAGTTTATTATTGTTAGGCATTCTCCATCACCCATCACTTTCACTGATTAGAAATAAAAAAAAGTTCGCGAAGAACACCAGAGTCCCGAGGAGTCCTGGGCGTCCAGACGCCCATACGAGGGTTAGAGTGTTCTTATTGCCAGTTCGACAGAAGTATCGCTAACGATGTCACAACACGCATAAAATCTAGATGGCTCTGCATATTTGTAGAATGCCTACATGAACATTAGTTCCTGTAGCCGACTGATTTGTCACTTCAAATTTATTGTTACTTTAGGTGTACTAATTTTTAGTGGTGTCTTTAGTGCAATATATCTTGGTGGATACTAGATTTCTCGTAATAATACTTTCGGTTTATGAGTGAATAAGGTGCTTTCATATGAATCTCTTGATTCCTATAGCTATTATGTTGCTATTAGATTTAGGATATTCGGCAAACTTGTTATATAGTTGTAAGTTTTTCTACAATGGAGACAAGTGCCATCACCATTCACCATAAACATAAACATTTACTTGTTTCAAACATATGGGCACCGTGCTTAGCGAGGTGCACCAACTCTAGTATAAATATATCCCTCAATGCCTCATCTCAAAGCGTAAAATCAATTAAATGTTCTACATATGATCTTTTTAAAAGAAATATCAAACCGTACAATACCAAACACTGATGATCACAACCTAATCTATCTAACCTTAAAACAATTCAAAAACAAGCTGAATCAAAATAGCTAGAGTTTAAAATTTGGTACAAAAGTCAGGAACCTAAACATCGATATAGACTATAACTTAGATTTTCTAACTTGAAAGCTGCATAGCTTTCTTCATGCTTTCATCCCTTTTTATATTAGTTGTGGTCGTCCAAATACATCATGAATAGAATGAATCCTAAAACATTCATGATTGTCTTGTTATACTTCGAACAATTTTTAAACTCTTCAAGTTAAGGACTCTCTTTGTTTCTCTTGCTCAACAAGGATAAGAACTACTAAAATGAAATATTGAGGTCACACACATT
Source organism: Plantago ovata (assembly GCA_028274465.1). Lineage (NCBI taxonomy): Eukaryota > Viridiplantae > Streptophyta > Magnoliopsida > Lamiales > Plantaginaceae > Plantago > Plantago ovata. The sequence continues at coordinate 96,575,367 of CM051458.1, forward strand.
TAGAAAATTTATCCTTATTAAACTCTTCTACGTCCAATAACTCAAGTCTCATGATTAACCATGATCTTTAAGTCAACATCCAAATACTACTAGAATTCGAACCTTCACTTACTACTAGAATTCGAACCTTCACTTAATTCCCTTGATTTCAACCTTATCCACATAACTCTTCGAATTAATCTGCAAAAATAAAACACACCTATATATGGAACTAATTAAATTGATATATAAAGACAAAATCTAAATATTAAATATATAAAAAATATATTCAAGTACGGTCAATGTTGCCGGAACATTCTACTCAACATTGCTTTCCTGACGTCATTTGTTCTGCCATATTAAGCAATGTGTCTGATAAATAGTGAGATTAGTACCATGAAAGTAAATTAATGGAAAGAGTGCTGTTACTGACATTATTCATTTTTTTTTAATGGAGAATAAACGGAGAGTGCTGTTACTGACAAAACATACCTGTACGTTCTCAAAAAAAAAAAAAGACATAATATACCTGTACAGATGAAAACATGATCAAAATCAAATTATAGAACCAGTAACCTCCATTGCATTGCATGAATTTCATGCTAAAGTCAAGAACAGAATGGTGAAAGATCAGGATCAGCGGTGGAAAATACAACAATCCAGAGATAATGAAAAATGAAAACTAGTTTTAAAGGTATATATATAATAAATCCCTTTGTGCAGCTGATCAACCTTACATCCTGGACAGGACAACCCTCTACATAGTAATCTTCGTCTTTCTCTGTAGATAAACCATCCTCAATAACATCATCTTTTCGCTCTTCCGTAGCCGTTTCTCTAGATTGAATTCCCAAAAATCTATCAGCAGTACTAAAAAAAGACCGGTTAACTGTTAGTCTGTTACGTATTTTGAGGTAAGAACGTAACAATAAAAGAGAACAGAACAGGACAGAGGAATTAGAATTAGATGAAACAGGGAGAAGTACAAGAAGAGAAATTTAGAAGAAACAGAATTTGTATTACTGACCTGCCAATTATATATAACCGATACTTATACAATCAGCTAGGTGTAACAGTGCTGGATTAATGGCCAGTTCTTAACCAGAAACGGTTAAATCGAGCATTTTGCAATTCCTTTGATTTGGGAAATTATGCATTTGAATTTGAAGATATCACATTAGCCTAATGGGGATTCAAATTACGTTACAAACTTGCTAAACTCGAAATGAAAACTCACATTACATTACATATAGTATTAAGTATATGGTCAGTAAAAGAATATTGCAAGTGTACATGTGATTCTCCATCACAATGTCATCCATCTGCCTTATACGGAGTATATTATTGGGCTTCTAAAAAGGGTCAAGTTTTATTGTACACCTAGAATTCATCTCATCTCATATAAAAGTGGCCTCAAATTATTTAGGCCGATAAAATTTAGGTACTCAAGTACGTACATTATAGTAGTAGAGCATAACTTATTATGGCCTAATAATGTTAGCTTCTCCCAGTTCTCAAATTAGAGGAATCAGATGTTCCACCTCTATTATTAGCAAAAAGCTTCGCAATCTCAAGCTGGGTATTAGCAATGATCTCCGTCCGCTTCAGGTCCATTTCCGCTCTCTTCCCTTCTGCCTCCGCCCTCATTCTCTCTATCTCCTTCATTGTTTCCATTCGCGCCTCTTCACACCTTGCCACTACTTGGGCTACCCATCGGATACTCTCCCCTATAGTACCCCAGCTCTCATGATCTCTGTCTTTACGTTTATTGCCATTCTTCATCTTCTGCTTCTTCCTTTCATCCTCTGTTTCTTGCCCTGACACTTTGGCCTTCTTCTCGTGAGCCTTTTCGGTATAAACTGCTGGCGTGCTGGCACTGCTGTCACTATCAGCAATCAGGTTCCTCTCACTCTCAGGTTCACGTTCCGCTGAATTCGTTCCTACATTATTGTGGTCATCAACCTGTTGCATATGTTATGGTTTGTACTTGAGGCCAAAACAACACCAAGTGTCTGGAACAATAAATGCAATTCCACTTTAAGGCCTTTCTACATAATTTCATCCTATAGGCAACACATATATTTTAATTACTTGCATCAAATGCTATTCTTTTCACTCTTGGTGAACAGATCAAGACAAAAATGATGCTGAAGAAATTTTTTAAATTCGACCTGATCAGTCACCTCGATTTTAAAAACTAATAATCTAACTAACTTTTGACTTTTGAGAAAATAAGATAGACCGATACGTTACCAGTCACCTAATCAGCTATCATATAAAAAAACCACAAACATATGAATACTAGCAAAGTTAAACTATTCCCACTGACCTTGTCCACGCGATCAACTTCATTGGAACCATTCGAATTCTGACCCTGCAAAACCAGCTGAGCGACCGCAACCACAGGCTGCTCAGCTTTCACGGGCGGACTAGCAACACCACCACCACCACTGTTTCCACGAAGAAGCAGATCAAGACGTGGATAAAGCGGCCAGGCTGACGCCTCAGCAGCAGCAGACTCAGACCTGTACCGTTTCTTCATAGACTCAATCTTGTTCTTGCACTGGGTCTGCGTTTTCATAGACTTGCTGTTGTTTGATCTCCCTGAAACTTGCTTCGCCACGTCCTCCCAGTCTTGGCCTTTAAGTTTGGCCCGGTTCCGGAGTATCCACTTCCCTTCATATGCCTCAAGAAGTGTTGATACTGCACCTTCACTCCATTCATCTCTTTTCAGTCTATCATTGTTAGTGTTTGGAGTTGATGACTGTTGAGGCTTCTTTGGAGAAGGTTGTTTTGTGTTTGGAGAGATGAGAGATGGTGCTGATGAGTAGTTTTGATGATCTTTTGTATTGTGATGATGATGATGATGATCTTTCTCCATCTACTAACTAACCTTCTCATTAACTTCTCAAGAAGTTGTAATGAACTAGATGAACATGTTCACTTATACCTTTAGCTGCTAGGTTAAATGGAAGTTTGAGAATTAGAGGTTGGTTAAGACTTAAGACTAGGGGTATGTATAAAAGAGGGAGCCACTAGCATTTAGCTAACTTTAGAGAAGAAAATGGCTTGCCTAAAAAAAGAAACAGGACAAAGGAGGATTTGTGTTTCCCTTTAGAACAAGGATCCTCAAGTCATTGTCTAGCTCATAGATTAGAATCATGATCCAGGAGGTTTGGTTGATGCTGGGTAGGGGCGGAGCCAGGATTAAAACTTGCCTAGTGCATATAGAACCAAAAATTATTATATCGAAACATAGAAACTGTTTTGTATTGGTTGGGATGAAAATATACTAATTATAATGAAAATTATGCATAATAAAATTGTAAGTTTTCATGACAATTCACCTTATATATGTACAATTTGAGAAAGAAAAATAACATGTGATGGGGCATAATGCAAATAAATTTATAGTAGTATAGTAAAAAAAAATTGAAGGGTGATGCAACAACACTACCCTGCTCATACACACCTCCGCCGCTGATGCTGATGCTGGGGGCAAAGACCATGTGCACCCAAAAATACAAGTACGGTGCACAAATGTTTTGAGAGGATCCAGAGACGTTTTTTACGTTCACAAGACTCGAACTCAAAATCTTATCTAAGTGACTCATATATTACCACTTGAAACCAAAACCACATTTGATGGATGCAATTAATTTTTTTTTTTTTAAAATTTTTTTTTGTTGTATCATATTCATATATGCATGTGTATGTGAAAATAGGAAATTGAGTGGCTAACCGAATGGGCTGGCTATAAGTCTATAACCGACCCTATCGTACCAACAAGGTCAAACTGGGTTGAACTGATTCAGTGAAGCTCAACTTAAAGTCTCAAACTTTCGGTTTTAGATGTTAGTTAAAACATTGGCGCTATCAAGTGCCACGCGTATAATATTTGGGTCGTCAATTAAATTGGTCAATTTGTTAAGATACTTAAGGGTAAAAGAAAGTAGCCACTAGCCATTGAGAGATGATGATGCTACATACATTATTAGCATATCTATTCGGAAAAATTGAACAGAAAGAGATGATGGAATTCAAAAAGTTACGAAGCACTTTACCACTACTGGTTAAGTGGGGAATGGCTCAAGATTTGATTTGTCATCCAATTTCTTATCTTATAGTATGTGTAATTATTGTTTGATTATTAATCTTTCTCTTGATACTATTCTTATATTCGTGATACATATATGCTTAAAACCGTCTATTGACTTTTCATGTCACATAATAAAGACCTCTACTGCTCTACATACTTTTATCTTGGTGCACAACCTAAAAGTTATGCCTTTTTTACTCACGGATTGCTAGTGGTGATATTAACCAATACAAATTGAAAAACTGACTTTGTAAAATCGCGTCATAAACAATTGCTACAAGAGCAACTTTTTTTTTTTATACATCATAAACAATTTGCAATAAGTTGACACGTACCCTAACCGAGCAAGCATAATTGAAAAAAGCTGGACCGAACGAAACATAACTAAGCAAATTTGAACAAAATTGAATTTAATGAATTTGAACATAACTGATCAGATGAAGAGAACACAACCTTAACAGTTATCACTCTTAACCTTTCATGAACACTTATCCGGAATGTAGATTTCTACATGATTGTTCAAATGAACATAAATATCGAGAATTAAATATCCAAGAGATCAAGAACTGAATGCGATGTTAAAATGCATACATGCTCATTCACAATTTTTGGGTTAAAACCATTTAAATTAAAAGATTATCAAAACATGTAATGCCGTATTATATATATATATTTTGTGGGAATATACGAAACTTTGACATGTAGGTCCCATTAAAGAACCCTAGGGTGATTTCGATCGTCAATGGAAGTTAACTATACTAACACCAACTTTATTTGACGTTTTTATTATTCACGCTAGTAGCTAGTGCCTAGTATGAGTAGCATCTATCATCTTTAATTTCGATAATGGTGAAGAGAAAGTTTATTATTGGGTGGTAATTATGATTTGTGGTATAGATATGTAGAGTTTGTGTGTTGGCGTTGATATAAAGCCAAGAATGACAATATGATATCCACCGAGGAGTTGGATGGTGCCCATTTCACGTGGGATTGTCACCCACAATCTCTTCCCCTTTACATATTTTCACCAAAGTGTACAACTATATATATATATTATGCATCACAATTCGCCTCCACCTCCACCATCTTTCATTGAATGCCTTTTTGCCACTACCCAATTGCAAAACATTCACATCATCTCATTTATACTCTTAACCTTCTCTTAGCCCTTTTCCATTTCCTAGCAAGCTGGTGATGTTTCAACATTTATGTGAAAACTATACTCAAATTGCTAGACTCGTGAAATTAGGTTATAATTTAACTGGTAGCTGATATTGTGATTTGTGCATAAGCATGATTATTTCTGTTACTTTACAAAGAGTGATAACATATGTATAGAAATTCGCACAAGTTCAAAATATATAAGATCTTGACAATCTAGCTCACTAGTTAAGATTTTAGAATAGTCCCCAGCTAAGCTACTTGTCATGAAGTTTCAGTAATGCCGTAAATTATAGGAGTAGATGTCACACGTCAATCCTTATTAATCTTGAGATGACACGTACCGGAGACGAAGAATGTCGTTAATGAAGTAAGGAAAGGAGGGACTGTCTTCACCAATAAATGGCCCACGGAATTCGATTCTGCCAACCCGTCATAATACCATTTTCTGGTACAGAACTAGCTAGTCATCATACCACTTTCTGGTATAGTGATGCTAATATCCTTCACCATTACAACAAAATCCTCGAACGGTTTTAGGATTGGTGCAATTTCACAAGAGAATGCAAGTCCAATTGTGCATGAGGCAAAAAACAGCACAACACAACAACCTGTGCATGGAACATTGCAATAGACCTGCAAGGCCAACTCATATATGCTCGCCCAGAAAAAAACTTTGAGAGTAAAATACACCACCAGGGGACATCTTTTCACATTCATCCCTGATCTTAAGATCAAGATAAATTATACACTGAGCGGGAAGATGAGTCGTCAAATGCTACTACCTTCAAGGGACGATGCTCATATGCACGTTTCACCAATTTAATTATCATTAGTGTCTCACTGTCTTGGTATGGTGGTTGAGCAAGGTGATAACCTATGGATCCAAGAACAAGTTCAGAAGCAACATCAAGATCAATGTCTTTACGAGTTATAATTTCCTCCAGTATCGCTATACTTAGGAAAGGGAAACCACGAATCTGCTCAGAAGGATGTTTAATATTTTCCTCAAAGGGAAAAGGCCTTGTTTCCTCCAATTGATCTTTATAACGTTCTTGTGCCCACACATGTATAAAATTGTATATGTCATCCTACGAGTTTATTTGCAAATTGTCACTGGCCAAAACTGCCCCAACACCTACTAAAGGCAACGTAAGAAACTCCTTTTAAATCTTATCCCTAATTAATTAATGACAACATTGTTTAAGCATGAAAATTTAAAAAGCAATGGAAGTTATTTACGCTGGGGACTTACATTGTTAGGTCTTTAAAGTGTTCGGCTAGGAACTTGTTTGCGTTATCTAAACCGCTAAACGTTGTTTAACATAATCAACCATTAAACCTGTCGAATCAAGGTCCAAATAGAGCAAAGCTAACTCAAGTGTCATCGATTCATCGGTCAGCTGTTCAACAGTTGGCTGCATAGCTTAACTCATGACGAAACAGAAAAATATTTGTCGGCAATCCTCAAAACTTGTAGTAGTTCTGATGGTGTAGAAGAACTTGATAGTTTACCCGAGTACATAAACTTTAAGACTTGCATAAGAGCTGCTTCATCTGCACATGCATGTTTAATTTAGACCATTAAATCATTATTATTTTAATTATATCTCTTTTCCATGGACAAAAATGAAAAAATCAACAAGAAATTATCACTAATTAATGTGTACCAGAAGCCTGAATATGGGGTTAATTGCATTTTTGGTCCCTCAATTTGATTCCCCCTCGAATTTGATGATAATCACGTTGAAAATCTGATGATGCTCTCGACATGGCAAATTGGTAACAATCACGTTGGAAATCTGATGATGCTTTTAACATAGCAAATTGGTAACAATCACGTTGGAAATCATTAAACAAATTTACTTTATCTATCTGTTCTTTCTTGTTTCTTGTATGTTCGTTTATCAAGTACTAATCAGTCAAATTTTTGTCTGTTCGTTTAGAAAGAACAATACTCTCTATGTTTCATATTATAATTCCTAACTTACTTTTTTTTTTTTTCGTTCCATTACAAGTTTTTTTACCTAACTTACTAGTACTTCATTATTTATCTAATCTACTTTATCATCACTTATTCACTTTATACATTCTCTGTCATACTTTATCACACATTAATAATTTTAACAATATAATACGCCACATAAACCAATATTTTATTATCATACCTTAATCCGAGAGAAAGTAGTTGTTTATGAAACTTATTATAGAAAAGAGGAAGTAATAATCATTTAGTGCAGTTCGACTGGCTAACTAAAATACTATTCAGCTACACTAGTTAAGTAGCAGTACATACGATCAAAATCCACCAAATTAGGCACTAAACTGTTGTACTAGTCGTGACGTCAATTCAGAATCGTGAGGTGACACCTTAGATGAAGAATGTCGTTGATGAAATAGGGGCTGTCTTCACCAATAAATGTTGACCACGGAATGTCAAACAGATTCCCCCAACCAGTTACCATACCACTTTCTGGTATAGTAACGCTGCTATCCTGCAGTGTTACCACAAAATCCTCGGATGGTTTTAGCATTGATGCAATTTCACAAGAAAAAGTAAGGCCGACAATCTTTGAGGTAAATAAGAGCCCAAAATGAGAACCATCTGCAACAACCACGCAACAGGGACTCAATGCCAGCTTATGTTCACCTAGGAAAAAACTCTGCGAGTATGTGCCACCCGGGAACAAATTCTGACATTCATCTCTTTTAAGATCAAGATAAACTGTAGACCTTTGACGCGAAGATGGGTTAGTAAAGGCTACTACCTTTACAGGTAGATACTTGTATGCACGTCTGACGAATTTATCGAGAGTCTGTTGGTGTGGTGGTTGAGCTCGGTGATAGCCTAGCGACCCAATAGCAAGTTCAGCGGCGACATCAGGATCAATGTCTCTAGAGGACAGAATATCATTCAGCTTTCTGATACTAATGAAAGGGAATCGCAGGAATCTGCGTAGAAGCATGTTCAATGTCTTCCTTTTTTCCTCCAACTGATCTGGATACTGTTTTTGCACCCACTTCTGTATAAAGTCATATATGTCATCCTCCGAGTCTATTTGCAAGCAGTCACTCGACAAAACTGCGTCGACACCGACTAAAGGCAACGTCAGCAATTCCTCTCGAAACTTGGCCCTAATGATAATTAATGTTGTCTATTACACAAAGCTCAGTGAAAAAAAAAAAAAAAAACATAAAAAGTCATGAATGATAGCTAGGAACTTACTCTTTCATGCATTTGAAGTGTTCGGCTAGGAACTTCTTGGCTGTATCTAAACGTTGTTCAACATAATCAGCCAAGTTTCACTTCATCTTCTTGGCTGAACTTGCAAAATTTCACTTCATCTTCTTTTCTTTCCTGTTCTTGCATATCAAGAATTAATCAGTCAAGTTTCTGTCTGTTCGTTTAGAAAAAGCAATACTAGTGCATTACGACTAGCTAACTAAATAAGATACTGGGTATTCAGCTCCACTAGTTAAATACATACTCCACATGTTAGATATTTAAATAGTGGTACATACTACATATGATCAAAACACACCAAATTAAGCACTAAACTGTTTCTACTAGTCGTGATGTCAATTCGGAATCGTGAGGTGACACCTGAGATGAAGAATGTCGTTTTGATGAAATAGGGGCTGTCTTCACCAATAAATGTTGACCACGGAATGCCAAACAGATTCCGCCAACCAGTTAACATACCAATTTCTGGTACAGTGAAGATCCTTTTCTTCTTCCACGACACAACCAAATCCTCGGATGGTTTCAACGATGCAATTTCACAAGAAAAAGTAAGACCGGCAGTCTTTGAGAAAAAAAAGAGCGCAAAATGAGAACTCTGTCCAATAACACTGCAACGGGCACACAATGCCAACTTATGTTCACCCAGGAAAAAATTTTGCGAGTAAACTTTGCCACCCGGGAACAAATTCTGACATTCATCTCTTTTAAGATCAAGATAAACGGTAGACATTTGACACGAAGACGAGTTATTAAATGCAATTACCTTTACAGGTAAATACTTGTAGACACGTCTGACGAATTTATCGAGAGTCTGTTGGTGTGGTGGTTGAGCTAGATGATAGCCTAGCGATCCAATAACAAGTCCAGTGGCGACATCAAGATCAATGTCTCTAGAGGACAGAATATCCTTCAGCTTTCCGATACTCATGAAAGGGAATCGCAGGAACCTTCGTAGAAGCATGTTCAAAGTCTTTCTTTTTTCCTCCAACTGATCTGGATATTGTTTTTGTACCCACTTCTGTATAAAGTCATAGACGTCATCCTCCGAGTCTATTTGCAAGCAGTCACTCGACAAAACTGCCTCAACACCGACTAAAGGCAACGTCAGCAATTCCTCTTGAAACTTGGCCCTAATGATAATTAATGTTGTCTATTACACAAAGCTCAGTGAAAAAAAAAAAACATAAAAAGTCATGAATGATAGCTAGGAACTTACTCTTTCATGCATTTGAAGTGTTCGGCTAGGAACTTCTTGGCTGTATCTAAACGTTGTTCAACATAATCAGCCATTAAACCGGACGAGCCGAGATCCAAATGGAGCAAAGCTAACTCAAGTGTCATTGGTAAGCTGTTCAATAATTGGCTGCATAGCTTAATGCATGATGCAACAGAAAATTTGTCTGCAGCCCTCAAAACTCCTACCAACTCTGGTGGTGTAGCACTTGATAGTTTACCGGAATACATAAATTTTAACAAATCCATGAAAGCAGCTTCCTCTGCACATATGTACACATTGAAAAACTCAAATCATAAGATCAAAATTGAAATTATACTTCCTCCATTCCAAAAGTACTACATAAAAAAGTTGCTGTTAATCTTTTAGTATATCCTTTTCCATGAATAAGGAAAGGTAGTAAATTCAATATAACCATCAGCTTCATGAATACTTTACGACAAAACATGACAAGAAACTATCATTAATGCGTACCAGAAGCCTGGATATGTATAGTTGCATGTTGTTGGCTGGACTCTTTCATTCCATTTGAGAACAACTACAACAAAAGTTGATGACATCGAGTTGATTATCTATGAATCATCAACCACGAAACAAAGGAGAGATGTAAAAATAACACGCATACATATACCTTGTGAAAAAATGGACTATGCCCAGCCAGATAAGAGAATTCACATTGATACATTTTTCTTGAAATGCCGAAAAATGCAGCTGCCCAGAAGATGTTTCGTTCTTTTGGGAAGCATCACATCACCTACCATATACCAATAACAGCAATCAGCTAGCATCCTGCAGATTCTATTTATCTTTTATTTTGTCCTTCAAATCTCAAATGTAATGTAATACTCCCATTATTTTGTGATTTCTCCAAGTCTTAACAGTATTGGTATAGGACATACAAAAGCCACAACATGTTGAATTAGAAGCTTCAACCACACTGTGTTACTGGAAACTAGAAGCACAACCAATAATTTCATTATAATTAAATAAGTAGTATTTCAGTTCAACTGTGTCTCAAGTCACAAGTGATATTATGAATGAAGCAAAATAATCCATACATTAGGCAACTGCTGCTAATTAAGCTCTGTAAAATTGCAATTAGGGTTCATACCTTGTGAATTCTGGAGCTGGTTATCACGAATTGCCTTTCGGCGCTTGTCAGGTCTAGATACTACTGAAGTAGATTCTCTATCATCATCATCTGGTAGAATTGCAATGCGGAGAATTCTGTCGGAAAAGTTTGCATCGTCGAATCCAAACCCCAAGTCCATCAAGCTCGTATCCATTTGATACACGAGGGGGTTTTGCTAAAACTTTAAAATGAAATTCTGAAATTGAATCAATATATATTAGACTTCAGAGGGTAAAAACTAAAAAGTTAAAAACTAAAACGGGAGGGGGTAGCGGGTCAGGGTCATCAAGATAATATCGGTCCACGACCGTGCAAATTGTCATGATAATATTGGTTCGTCTCCGACCCGACTGTGCAAATCGTGTCTGTCATACTCTCTCCGCCCGTTAAAATCATTCCATTTCTTGATTTTTTTCGGTTTATGTTGGAGTCCGAATTAATCTTAAATCATACCAGAAAAAAAAAAATTCAACTTATATTATGAAAAAATACAAATTTTATATTTTAAAAATTTAACAAAATCAAATGGAAAATTGTAACAATGATGGAGGAAGTACGAGATAAATATAAAATGAAACTAAATTAAATTATGAAATTATACTTCTTTTACTCTTATAATATAATTCTATTAATTAATTATTTTGTATAGTTTGTAATCTATGATCAAAGTTCATCAAAATTCTATCTTAGAAAATAACTAATAAAATAAAAAAAGTAATTCATTGTGAAGTTATATTTTTTATATTTTTATAATATAACTTTTAAAATTATTTTTTTCATAATGAATTGTAATTAATTGAGTTCAAATCCAACATAAAAATATTAAATCAAATGGGGTTATTTAAAATTTTCAGATGGATGAAGTAGTAATTTTTTGCAATCTCATCTCATCACACTAAAAGAACTTTCGGGATGTGCTTTGAAGTCGCGCTTTACTGTTTATTAAAAGCGTAATGATCTTGAACTTTGCTTTTAATTTGACAGAGCGCGAGGTGACTCTGCTGAAACCAATCTCAGCAAGAGAAAGTAAAATCACCTTCCTTTTTGGGCACAGCAATTCTCCTGGAGAACTAGTCTAGGGTTTGTTGCTTCGCTGGGATTGAAAACGATGGACAAGGAGAAGATAGAGCAACTCAAGATCCAGTTGCAGCAATCCTACAACGAGGCGCAACAATTCCTGGAGAAAGTCCCTCCCGAACAGCTCTATGCCGCAATTGGAGTTGTTGTATTCACCATTTTGCTCTTCATTATCGGTAATTTTTGGCTCTGAAATCTAAATTCGTTTCGTTTCTTTTTTTTGTTTTTATTTTTATTTTGATCTACCTGTGATTTTGATGTTGGCGTCAAGTTAGTGTTGTATTTCTACATCATGCCAATTATCTTTTTCATTTTTGGGATAAATTTAGGTTGAACTGAATTATGCATCTCCATTCTAATAGTCACCTGGTTTGCAACTTTGGGCTTGTATGCCAATTAATTCACTGCGTTTAGATTTAGATTTTCTGGTTCAGCTTGGGGCTTCAGAAAAGTAGTTGTAGAAGAAAAAGGTCATGGATGTGATGGCAGTGTCAACGAGAACTGAAAATACAGTGAAAATTGGAATTTACTTCACTTGGCATTGCTTTAGTCCTTGATCATGCTGCTTAGGGATATTCGAGATGTTATGAATTTGCATAGGAATAGAGGATGTAATAGTATACCTATAGATTTCTCTTTGGCACATAGGACCTGTTTGCATAGTATGTACTAGTTACGTTTGGATTGAATTGGAGGGATGGAGATGTTGGGCTTGTGAATTTGAAGTGCCTACATTGTCAGAGGATTATGTGTGTTTCTTTTGCTTGTAATGTTTGTGTTTCACAATGTATCTTAGTTTTAGATCATGGCAATCATTATCAGGGTTGACCTGATTCCGCAACCACATTCTGATAATCACTTGGTTTGTTGATTGGGCTATTGTGTAGCAATGAGATATAAATATAAAATTCACTCAGTTTAGAGTTTGGTTTTGATTTTGGTTTCTGCTTATGGCTTGAAGAAGGTGTTTAGAGTTTGGTTTGTTGCAGGAGAATCACTTTTTTGTTATGGCTCATATAACTGTTTAGTGAGATCCCAAAATACCCAAATTTTGAGATAGCACCTCATAGCGTACTGATGTAGATGTTCATTATGCTGCTTGTGCATGTTTTCGAGGCTATAAATATACTCATATTCAGTTAGACTTACATATATGTGTGGATATGTACTGTATTCATCTTTGGTAGACGGGGTTTGGCTGACAGGTGAGTATGGATGTGTTCATGATCGCCAGCTAGTCTTTTGTGTGATTCTTGCCTTTCTATCTTTTGTACTCTTATAGTAATAGTATTTTGTCTTCTTTTTTTCATTGTATAATTTTTTTGTTCGTCATTATCTGTATCTACATATCTAAAATTTAATAATCAAGTAATGTGTCCTTGCAGTTCGCCTTTTCAGGCGCAGATCATTGAATACCATTTTACTAACTGGTCTCAGTGGAAGTGGAAAAACTGTTCTGTTTTATCAGGTTAGTATAATAAAGAATACTTTGTACGTCGATATGAGAATTTAAATTTTGGCTTACTGTGATATATTCCTGTCCGCACTTCGTGCCCTTCACTTTAACCATAAGTGCATTATATATTGCCTCTAGCTTAAGGATGGCTCTTCCCATCAAGGTACAGTGACATCAATGGAGCCAAATGAAGGAACTTTCTCACTGCACTCTGAAACAACTAAGGTATACTTTTTTCTCATGAAAGTATGTGTACGCTACTTGTTGAACGTGTTAACTAGCGGGTGGGACCCTCTAATATTTTCACTGCTGTGATTCCATTTAATTCAAACTATTTTTGCAAATATTTTATCTGAACTTGCAGAAGGGCAAAGTGAAGCCTGTTCATGTTGTGGATGTTCCTGGACATTATCGACTTCGACCCAAACTAGATGAGTTCTTGCCTCAAGCAGCCGGATTAGTTTTTGTGGTGGATGCAGTGGAGTTCTTACCAAATCTCCGTGCAGCTTCTGAGTATGCAATTTTTTTCCTTACATTTTGTGTTAGGAAAATTTGCCATGCACATTTTTTATTGGCATGAATCTAATATCACTTTTGTGTTCTTTCTTGTTGTGAAGATACCTTTATGATATTTTGACCAAGGCAAGTGTTGTAAAGAAAAAGATCCCAGTACTGCTCTTGTGCAACAAGGTGGATAAGGTTACAGCTCATACCAAGGACTTCATCAGGAAACAGCTTGAGAAAGAAATGTAATATAATATCTCAACAAAAAAAATTATTTTTATTTTTGAAATTTCTGCATCCTTTACTCTGTATTTTGAGTTTGAGTTGAGATATTGGCTTCTCTTTTCCTTGGTTCAGTGATAAGCTCCGGGCATCAAGAACAGCACTCTCATCAGCTGATGTTACAAATGAATATACCCTGGGGACACCTGGAGAAGCTTTTGCCTTTTCTCAGTGCCAGAACAAGATCACAATTGGGGAAGCATCTGGACTGACAAGTGATATCTCTCAGCTGGAGCAGTTTATAAGAGAATATGTCAAGGCTTAGTGGAGGCAATGGCCAAGCTATGAATTTTACTGCACTCATGATACTCAAATTGCGGAAGTAAAATAGGAAGTTCGAGAGTAGTTGATCGTGAAACCTTGAATCTCAAGTTTATTCAAACTGTTTGTACCAGATGGAGATTTTTGTGCATTGTGAGGTTTATTCAATCATTGTTTTGAATTGAGAAATTGGATCTTATGATGATTGAATGGTTTGGAATCTCCCAATCCGGTAGATTTTTTTTTTTAATTGGCTATAATATTTCACTGTTAGAATGTAATGCAAACTATGACATGAAACAGCATCGAATCATATAACAGAATACAGGAGTCCAGAATTAACCTCTCTTCTGCCATTAATTCATTAACCATCATCATAAAATGTTAAAGCAACAATATAGCCAAGATTGTGAATCAATAAAATGTCAAAGCTACAATATAATCAAGATTAATTGTGAATCAATGCCTCAAGTATGTTGTTCTGGAGGATCATATCTAATGTATGTGTAATGAATGAGATAAACGAGATGAAGTAAGTCAATGATGAAGTATGGGTTGTCTCCTTTCTGGCATAGTGATGCAACTCCCTCGTATTATGACAAACTCACCGGATGTAACTCTCTCGTATTATGACAAACTCATTGGTTCGTCATCTCTCAAACTCACCGGATGGTTTTTGCATCGATGCATTCACAAGTAAAAAACAAGAAAAAGTACGCACAATGAATGGTTTTTGAGGTTTTATGAAGCGGGTGGAAATGTGGAATGCTTTTCTACAATTA